>CM041782.1:124717842-125163824 GCA_023374045.1 Limonium bicolor
CATCTTTTACCTTAGTATAAATGTACCAATTAAATGTTGTGACTTATAAAATGTTACAATATGGTCTTAATACAATATAGTGTGACAGGAACCAAGTTAAAAATCAGTCCCACTTGGTCCCTATGTTGGCCGCCATTTTGAGTGTTTTTAGACTAGTTTTAGTTTGAAAATTTGTCTTATGGAATGGTGACTCATCCCTACATGTGCCATGTGATTATGTGTCAAATAATTCCAGTCAAACAAGCAGCACATTACCGATTTCCTACAAGCAAAATGAGAAGGAATCAATCTTTGAAAAGTCATGAAATAAAATACAACTAAAGTAGATCTAGATTCCAATAATACAAGTTGCAATGTAAACAAATAAAACAGCCCATGTTACTAGCCTATGCTGCCGATTTTATGCATGGACAAGGGGGATTGATTGCTGTCTGATTAGTCAAGGAAGACAGCTACCTAACTATGTATATTCCCATGCCTAATACAACAAAAATCAATTGTCTAGTAGCAGCACATGGGTGCCGAAAATGAGCTAGAAAAGCAAGTTTGATTGCCTTATAATTAGTCAAATAAAACACCTACCAACCTAGGCATGTTCTCTTGTCTTAAAACAAATAAAATCAAATGGCATCTACAGCCCTATGCAGCCGAGAATCACAAGAAAAGAAGGAAAGATTAGCATGGTAATTAGCTTAGAAAATTCAAAGAAGACAACCACCTACCTTAGCTCTTGTCCTCTTCTTTCAAGTTGTCAAACAAAGACTTCCTATCCCCTTGTCTATAGCCGAAAGTTCACACCAATTATGGGCATTTTATGGAGCCAAACAATCAAATTAATAAACAAAGAAAAACTAGCCAACTTTGACATTTTGTGTCAAATGAGAAGTTCCAATCAATTCCCATTCTCTTAAGCACCATACAGCACCACTCTTTCCTTTGACCTCCTTTGCCGATTGGTAAGTCATTCTAACTCCTGTCTTTTCTTCTTCCTTTGCTAGTTAATTCCTTAGAGCTTCAAAGCTTCATTAATGGTGTTTTAAGCTCTAACACCATTTCTATGTAAATTTCCTAGTTAAATCTACTAAGTCTTGAAGCAAGAATCATCCTAGCAAACCTACAAGAATTCGCCAAGCTTTAGTGCTCCAAGGAGGTTCCTTGATTCAACAACAACACAAGGAACAACAAGATCAAGTTAAGGTATATTTTCATGTTGAAAATCCTAAGTAAGTTCCTTAAGCCATTACCGAAAATTACAAGCTTCTAAATCTATATTCTCTTCATCATTTAATGAAGGAAATTTAGATCTACAATCATCCCAAGGTGTACCGAAAATTCCTTGAAAAATACCTAAGGTAAACTCTTGAAAACTACTCCAAATCTTACTTATAAATCCTTGTTAGAAGTCTAACAAATGGATCTCCTAAATATATACAAGGAGGCCGAAAGTTCTTCATCAAGATAGCATTTGGAGAGCTTGGAATTCAAGGAGAAATCAAGTACAAGAAGTATCTTGATTTAAGGAGTAACCTTCTATAATTAAGGTTTATTAAGTTTAAGTTTGATTTAAGCTTCAAACTTTGGTATAAAAATTATGTATAAGCCTTAGTAATATTAAGGCCGAAAATATTGGGTTATAATATCAAGAAAATAATTTATAACATACAAGATAAGATTATTCCCTTAAGGTATAAATATGTGTCACAAAAAAAATTAATTAGGATACATATATATATATAGGCCGAATTATCTAGGGACTAAATGTTCTATTTTGAGTTTGTAATCATTCTAAGTCATTATCATAATTTTTAGAAGTGTTATATGGCTTATATACATTTATATATACATATTATAAAGTTTAAATCAAGTTTTAAAACCATAGGATAAAAATTTGTTACAGCTGAGAATTAAATGGGTTATTTGGTGATTTTTGAAGTATATAAGTATATTAGCTTACATTATAAACTTTGGGAGTATTAAAAATAGCTACAAGTATTTAAATGGCTAGTTTAATAAGTTATGTGGCTAAAATGTAAATTTTGAAAAGTTTGGAGTATTAAAAATAAAAACCGAGAGTTAAAAGGATTATTTGGTATAGTTATGATATAATATAAGGTAGGAATTAATATTATGAATTTTGGTGAATTTAAATAAGTGTTTAAGTGTTAATATAACAATTTATAAAGTTTTGGGGCTATTTTGTAATTATTGGAAAGTTTAGAGTTACAACCAAATTACAATTGATTTTCTAGGTATATTAAAGTATTAATTATGAAATTAAGTCTTGGTCAAAGTGTTGACCAAAAACTTTGGGTTAAAATGATTTATGACATAAAATATTAAGTTTATAAAAGTTTTGGGATGAATATGTAATTTAAGGGAGTTTATATATAAAACCGAAAAGGAAGTGGGGTGAATTCATGATTTATAAAAGTACATGGGTCATTTCGGTATTTTAGGAAAATTAAATATTAAAACTATAGTTTATAAATTAATATGTATCTTATATAAAGTTTTGGGGTTAAATTGTAAATATAGGAAAATATAAGTGGAAACCGAAAGTTTAAAGGATTTAATTGAAATTTATAAAAGCTAGTATATTAAGTTTGTAAAGACCGAAAGTATATGTGGTCTTTTGGTAATTTACAAAAGTTAATGTGTTCATTATGTAATTACCAAATTCATAAGGTTAGTTTAGTAATTTAATAAAGAAAGGGATTAAAACTAAGTAATATGATGTATTATGGTATGTTATGGAGTATAATATAAGGTTTACAAAATAATTGTGGTTATAACAAAAATAACCAAACCATATTGATATATGGAATAAGTGGAAATAATTATGGATATATAATTAATGAGATAAAGATATATCTTGAAAGGTAGAAATTCATTATCACATGTGGTTACCACATAAAATAACGAACTGTTAAACTACCTAGAACCATTGTTAAATAATAGAGAGAAATAAAAGAACAACGGGGTTAGTATACTATGGTTATTAGTTCTGTAGTGACAGTACTGTTATACTTAGTGAACAGTCATATTAATATTACCCGGTATTACATGTATATATAACAGCGTACGGGAAGAAAGTATTAAAGCGTGAATTGTCAAGCTAGCAAATTACCCGGTGAACGGTATGTTAATTGTGTGGTCTGAATGTCTTAAGGATTTTCCTAAGGTCCAGACGTTGTGTGTTTATTTGTTAAGAGCGATATCTGTGATTTATGTATATTGTCTTGTATACTGTATTGCTCAACACTATTACGTTCTATTTTACGCGAACGTCTTATGACTGGAAGTTTATACATCTAAACTGGAACAAGACTAACTGACCTTTAGGTATTTTGAACCTAACTGATGGTCAAATGTTATAGTCTTAACTCAAGGATTGGATATTGTATCACTGACTAAAGGGCTAACTTATAAAGAGAGAAATCCAGACTGTTTCGACTTTCTGGTTGCGCATTGTGATCACTACGAGGGACTTCTAAGGGAGTCACTCAAGGAATCCATTGTCCACATTCAACGATGGCGGAGGGCACTACCGTTGGTGCACAGGTTCGACCGGATCGGTCAAAATAATTATCCAGGGCCATAAGGTCAGCTGGTAACGGTTCCTATGGAACCCAGGGGACTACTGTCCATTGATAAGTTATTAAGGGTTGTCTTAACATGACGCCTGAGGTGGAATATAATTGGAAAAGTTTAAGTGGTTGGTTTAAAAGGATAAGGGTCTTGTGACCTACTAACAACTACAGTTAATTAATACGCGTATCTTGTTTGGTTATTGTTATGGATTATTGGTGTGTGATTATTGGTTGTTGTTTACTATTATACACTGATGTTTGCAGGTGGACTGTTATGTGATTGTTTAATACTTACAGTTATTGTTGTTATCATTGTAAACCGGTATATCATGTAATGAATCTAATTTCAAGATGGCTAAACGACTTAAGGAATCTAAATTACTTAGGACTACATTTAGCATACCAGCATTTCGATTGCTGAGCCCTTCAATGGGCAAAACATTTCAGGTTATTGAAGAAGACACAAGCCGGAGTGCGGGGAAACAGGGTAGCTGATGTGTTTCCAATAAACACTTTAAGTTTTATTATGTATTGTATTAAGGAATTTGTTGTATTCGGTTAGTTGCTCATTTGGCTTGGATTTGGTTTGTAATATTAGGAGTGCTCAGTATCTTGTTCATCACAGCGTGAGGAGTTGAAGTTGTTGGAAGGAGTAAGGATGCCTTGCTACTCACAAGGGTGAGTAACGGCGTGTAACACCAAGGATAGATAGTTTTATTTTCCGCTGCGAACGTTATTTATTATGCTTCGACTTGCGCTATTACTACAGGTTTAGGATTAGGGGTGTTACACCTAATTTGCTTTAAAATGTGTGTAAATGGTATTTTTAAGGTGGGGATTTGAATGGTATTGATATTATAAGATTGTTAGGACATGATTAATGAGATATAATGGTCATTAAGGGTATAAACAAGCTTAAGAAATAATGAGAAGTAAGTAACTTATGTGAAAGTGTTTGAATTGTAATGAGTTAGCACCTGCGAGTCGGGAAACACGAAAGATGAAATGAGTTAGGGTAATGATAGATAATTAACCGCCCGATTCCATGTATGTTATAGGATTCGAATAGTTGGACTCCGAAGGAAAGTCGGTGATCAAGAGCTACGGTGAACGGTATGATTTTCTCATGCCCTGTATGCTAACGAGGTTTCCTCGATTTGTGTGCTTGTGTGTTTATATGCAACCACCTAATCAAGATAAAATGCACGAATATGGTCTATTGCATTTCTTTATGTATTGTGAATTGTTATTCATTGGTAACATTGTGGCTGAACTCGAAGTTTGTATAATTCATGAAAGATATAATTGTTGGATGAAGTATGTATTTGCGTGAAAGTGAAGTGCGCTAACTGTATGGTAATGAACGAAAGATTCTCACTAACTCCCTAACCTTGTAACATCTCTAACTTGAGTAAAATGGTAACTTGGAGTATGTGAGAAGCCCGATACAGTTTCGGCCACGCGTGAGGATGAGGAGACACGAGAGGTTGTTATCCGAATCCTGGCCTAACCTTTACCAATGCTCCAAACCCCTTAAATGGGTAGCAACCGGGGAAAGTAAGCCAACCTAAAGCCCGGTGGTGAGACGGTGTAGTCTCTGCCCAGAGGTCATACCGACTTGACTTGAGTATTATGTAAAAGAAGAAGTAATTGAATGAGTAATATCATGACTAGTGTAAGTCTTACGATCTCGAGTAAAAGAGTAAAGAACATCCGATTAACCCGGATGAGTAACTAACTAACAATGAATGAGGTGAGAACTTGAGAAGTGTATTTCAATGTTTCGGTCGACTTGTGAATTGTCTTCCATTTGTATATACTATACTCTGTGTATGAGTGTGCCTTGTATGATTATGATGTTGTTCGTAATAGCATGTATGCATGTATAAAATGAACCTCATGTATTCGACAAAGTAGTCGGCGTACCCCCGTTAGCACGCGGGGTATGCAAATTTCATGCCAGCAATTTTTGCTGAGCCCCTTGGGGCACTGTTTTTATTTTCCTGATGCCCGAGAAGGTTGATGGTCGTGATGAGACCGAGATGCATGTTTTTGCTCTAGTTAGAAGAATGTGAATGGTGTACCGAGTTGTACATGGCTTGTAGCCTTTTTTAGTAGCCGGTGTTTTTGGAAATCATGTAGACTTGGTAAATGAGTGGGTTGTTTTGTATACTCGGTGATCAAATGATGTAAGTAAATGATGTGGATGTTATGGGAAGTATTTATGAAAGCTCGGTATATTTCTATTTATCAGACCGTGATTGTACGTAGTGTAGGCCTTGTTAGTCACATGGGTGGCTAACGGCATTGTATCACTCTTGTTAGTATGTAGAATTTCTGCTACGAATAGATGAACGATGGAGACGAGTAGAGGGTAATATTAGGATTAGCGGTAGGGTTGTTACAATTGGGCTGAAATGGGTATTCAAAACAAAGCTAGTAGCACAAGGCTCATCTTATGGCCAAGGGGTATGCCCAACTACCTAGTGTTGTTTTCATTGAGACATTCTCACCTGTAGCAAGTTTTGAAATAGTAAGAACTATCCTTGCTGTAGCAGCACAACTGAGAAAACCAATTTATCAGTTGGACGTAAAATCCTTATTTCTCAATGGTGATCTCAAAGAGGATGTATATGTCAAGCAACCAGAAGGATTTGTGGTAATCGGGCTAGAAGATAAAGTCTATAAGCTTCATAAAGAGTTGTATGGCTGAAGCAAGCACCACAAGCTTGGTATGATAAAATAGATAGTTACTTTCTGTCAAAAGACTTCGTCAAAAGCAAAAAATGCATCCACATTATATGTAAAGGTACAAGACCATGATTTTCTGGTTGTTTGTATTTATGTTGATGATATTGTTTATATGAGTACCTGCAACAAGATGGCCAAAGCTTTCAAGTTAAACATGATAAAAGAGTTTGAGATGTTCGACTTGGGGTATCTTGGTTATTTTCTTGGTCTTAAGGTGAAGCGGGTGGATGAGGGGATCTTTGTATCTTAAAAAAATATGTTAGTGATCTTTTGAAGAAGTTTGGGCTGCAAGGATGTAAACCAACAATCAAACCTATGAATACAAATGAGCAGTTACTGCAAAATGATGGTTCAGGTGAAGCAGATCCTAAGGTATTTCGAAGTCCGGTGGGAAGCTTGATTTATCTCACTCACACGAGACCTAACATCTCATATTCAAATGGAGTAATTGCTTGTTACATGGCAGATCCAACCAAGCATCATAAGCGTGTGCTAAGGTATATAGCAAGAACTCTTAGCCATTGATTGTGACACTTTCCAGCAAGAAAATTTAAGTTGAAGGGATTTAGTGACAGTGATTGGGATAATTCACTTTATGATAGAAGAGGTGTGTCTACAAATGCTTTTAGCTTGAGCTTAGGTGTAATTTCATGGAGTTCTTGAAAACACACAATGGTACTCTCCTCAACCGAGGCTGAGTACGCCTCAGTCACTGCAGCACATGTCAATTTGTTTGGTTGAGAAGAGTTCTACGAGATCTAAACTGCATATAATCTGGACCTACATCATCTGGTGTGACTATCGTTCAACAAATGATCTCACAAAAAATCTGGTTTTTCAGGGCCAGGCCATGCATGTTGATTTGAAGGCTCATTTCGTTCGTGAACTGGTGGAAAGAAAGAAAGTTGAAGTGCAGCTTTGTTCAACTAAGATACAACTGGCTGATATATTAACCAAGACTTTAGAATGATAAGTTCACCTTTTTAAGAAACTGTTTAGGAGTCTACAAGTTTGAGTTACGAGAGGATGTTACAAAATTAATTAAAATTACAGCTAATAATTACGTTGAAACATATAACTCCAATTACAGAGTTAGAGGCAAGGAGTTAGCAATGTTCAACTTTGTCAGTTTATTCCTTCTATTTAGGAATTAGTCGTTTGTTATGAATGTACTACTATAAATACATATCTTTTCCCACTGAATAATACAAGCATCTGAATTCCTCCTATTATTCTCTTCACCTACTCTACGCAGTACATTCTATTCTCTCTGTTTATTTTGTTGGTAAGTGTTTACAGGTCCAACATGTGTTGCATACTTGCTACTTATATCATGTAGACATTCTTTTAAAGAGAAGCATAGATTAAGATTAAGTGCTAATTAACCTAAAGTTCAAACAAAGAAGAAAAACGACCAACCAGAGAGAATATCCCATAGCAGGCCCGACGAAGCCTAAGGAAGTGGAGATTTTCACTAAAACGTTTACAAAAAGGAGGTTGAAGACCTCCATCCGTCTTACACAACATGCTCCACCAGGGCACATACACCACCAGCTATTTACGAGACTGCATCTCTAGAAGCATGTCCAACTTCTTTCCGAAACCTAATATAATCTTTGCATCACAATATCCAGTTAAGCTTAGAAACAAGCATAGTAGTTCCAAAAGACGACAAAAATATTAAGCGAACAAAGGAACCAATAAAGTTTACAACCTAAAACTAACTTACCAATTGAAGGGTATAGTTCAAGCAACAAAAAGGGCACAAGAACCATAACAACATCAATGGATGCAAACTCAGTGAAGTAGAGATTTGACCCCTTTACAGAACCAAAACTATCCAAAGACACTCCAGATGTTTCCAGTATGTGGCTAAAGAGCTTAGGGAAATTTGGATTGCAATAAAGAGACAACCTATAATACAACGATTGTAGGACAATAGAGAGCCATTGATCCCCATAACTTTCATTTTTTTGTACGGAAACCGAGAGCTTAGTAGAGTCAAAATGGGAGGGAATCAGTAAGTAGAGGAGGTGCTGGAGTAGAGGAGGAAGAAGAGGGGGAGGGCGATTTTAAAATAGGGGTCGAAGAATCTGAAGACAGACATGCAAAGAGGGAGGTGAAGCGGCGGTGATACAATAAGTGCAAACATGCAATGGAAAGACAACGCCTAGGATTCCGGTGAAATCCACCAGCTTGCAAAAGAGATATGCAAGATATCATCCTAGTCCTTGAAGAAGTTGCTAATCACATAAGCAACCGAAGCGAGAAGCGGTGACATGCAAGAAGCTGGCAGCAGTGAGGAGCACGATGAGACACAAACCTAACCTTCCAGAGACTCCCGGTAATTTCTTAGTATACAGACGTATTATGTCATGTAGATGTTTTTATTTTATCTGTTTTGAGTCGAAATACTAGAGTATCAGCATGTTTCAAATGTGACTGTATTTGCCTCTAAATTTTTTTGATAGTTACGGTAGTGGGTAGGTTTCGAACCCAGAAACTTTGGTTCTAGGATACCATTCCTCTACCGACCAAGCAACGGGGGCTTGGCTGTGCCTCTTAATACAAAGTATGTCACGTTCGTCGTTGATTAGGAAAACAAATGAAATACCCCGAACTTAACTATGGTTATTAAATCATTATAATATGGTATTTTACGGCCTAATAGTGCCTAAGGAATATTGGTGAAGAAAATAAAACCAAAAGAAAAGAGAAAACGTTTAAAAAGCGAAAAATGTAAAAATGAGCGTTACATAACCATAGGAGGTATGTGACCTTGACTAGGATCATATATGGGTTCCTAAGGCTTAATTATGCCTAAATAAATATGTGGGAACAATTCCCGAAGAAAGCGGATCCACAAAATGGATTAAAAGCACAAACGAACCTTAAAGCGCGTTTTTCGAGAAAACCGGGAAAACGTGACTTTAAGTGGGTTAAATAGACCCGTAATAATTTTAGTCAATCAAATGTCTATAATTAAACATTAATGAAGGACTAGAACCAGTACAATTAATTAAACGAGAAAATTTCAGAAAACGGGTTCCGGGAGTGAATAGTGCAAAAGACGGGAAATAAGGGGTGTAAATGTAATAAGGCAAAAATTAACCCTCCCCTTGTAATATATGTAGCCGGCTCTCTTTTATACAATGGGGCACGTTTTTGTGCCAGCCCACACCTCCCCTCTCTTGACTTGCTTTATGCACAAAAGGACAAGAAAATAAAAGTAGAAAAGCAAAAGTAAACTCTCTCTCCTATCCCTCATTTCTCTCACCCGTACTCCCTCCTTCCTTTCTGAATTTTTCTCCTCCATCTCGGCCAGCCATGGCGATTTTCCAAGCTACACACAGCAAGCTTCATTCTCCCCATTTTTGAAAGCTCTAACCTAGTCCAAATCCAACAAAAAATACACATTTGAACTCCTCTCATTTAGGAGAGTATTTCCCTCTTTTCAAAATCAAAAACACCACCTTCATCTCCATGGGTGTAGCTCTTCTTGGAGCTTGAAGAAGGCCACCTTGACCTCCAGCACCTCCTTATTGTTTTAAGGTAAGAAAAAGTCTCAAAATCCATTATTTTCTCACCTTTCCTTGCAAAATAGAAACTTCAACGTGAGCTGCTATTTTTCCTCCATTCCGGCCGGTTCTAGTGTGCAATTTGGGAGCTAGGACCTTGCCATCTTGTTGTCCAAAAATCCCACCAAGAAGCCTAAGGTAAATGCTTCCTTATGAACCCTTAATGTGAATTAAATTTAGGCTAGCTTAAGGGTGAGTATTCTAAGTTAGTCTCTAAGTTGGTGTGGTGGTATGGATGGCTGTAGGATTGTTTATTTGGTGAACCAAGGACAAGATAGAAGAAGGAAAGAACAAGTAAAGAAGAAGAAGAAAGAAAGGAAAGACAAGGAGCTAGCAAATTCAAGGTAATGACCAAACCTTGAGCTAGTTTTGTAAGTAATGTGAAACAGATTTTGAATGTCATAGAATGAGAGAAATTTACATTGCTTAAGTATTGTATAAGCTGCTACAATAGTGACTTAAGTGATGGATGTATTTAGGTATTGATTATGAAATGTTTATGGGCCTTGGAGCCAAGTATTTAAGGTTTATGCACAATGGGATTATTGTTGAGGATGTGCAGGAATTATGTGCTGTTAGTATCCCTTGTGGATATGGCTAGTTGAGTAGGCTTAATGGGATGAAAATAATGCTTTGGGAATGTGTAGAATTGTAGGGAAACTCTGTCAAAATTTACTTGGGAACTAGGTGACATAAGTGTGAAATGGTGAAAGAAGAACCTAGGATGCACTAGGTATGCTTTGGAGTTTGATTGAGTAAGTTAATCACCTTGGAAACTAGATTTGGAAGGAGTGTTGTATTGGGTAAGACTTGGGATGAATATAATGGAAATAATTCTAGGAGAGAACCATTGAGTTAGAGGAAGGAAGAAAGCAAGAAAAAAATTTGTAGCAGCTACTTAAGGAAGAAAGCTAACAGAGAAAAATGTGTAAAGTTATCAGAGGTTGAGTGATGAGTTTAACGAATGAATTAAGAAGGTTTAGAGTGCCTAAATGGTGTAAAAACATGGTAGATTACATGGGGAAAAATTAGGAAATGATTGAGTATGAAATAAGGGTTGAAAGGAGGCTGAAAAACTGTAAAATATTGTGTAACAGGGCTGGTCCGGGTTTACAAACCGGTACACAAACCCGGACCACCCCAAAAACATGCCAGAAAGTCACAACAAAGGTTGGTCCGGGTTTGTATCCCGGTACACAAACCCGGACCATAGTAAAAACACGGTAGAAACATTTTTCCAGCTTTGGTCCGGGTTTGTAACCCCGGACACAAACCCGGACCACCCCAAAATTTCACCAGAATATGTTTTAATGCATTCTAATGATGGGGATTTGAATGGTAATGATATTATAAGATTGTTAAGGCTTAATTAATGACATATAAAGGTCATTAGGAGTGTAAACAAGCTTGAGAAGTAATGAGAAGTAAGTAACTTATGTGAATGAATTCGAATGGTGAGGTTGTAAATCGGGAAACACTAAGGATGAAATGGGTTAGGTTAATTATAATAATTAACCGCCCGATTCTATATATGTTATAGGATTTGAATGATTGGACTCCGAAGGAGAGTCGGTGATCGAACAACCACGGTGAACGGTATGATTTTCTCATGCCCCGTATGCTACCTTGGCTACTCTGATTTGTGTGTTTGTGTGCTATGTGATCACCTAAATAAGATAAAACATGAATCAGATTTATTGCACCTTCTTGTACTTGTAATGTATTGTTTCTTGTTGAATTGTATTTGAACTTGTAGTTTGTATAATTCATGAAATGTATGAATGATGATGAAGTGTTTGATTGTGGTTGTGCATTTGTGCTAACCCTTGACTTAGTGATTGTGAATGATTCTCACTAACTCACTAACTATGTAACCCCTCTAACTTTGAGTAAATTGGTAAAATGGAGTAAGTAAGAAGCCCGATATAGTTTCGGCCACGCGTGAGGATGAGGAGACACTAGAGGTTGGATCCGATTCCTTGCCTTAATCTTTCCATGGTCCAAACCCCTTAAATGGGTAGCAACCTGGATTAGTGAGCCAACCTAAAGCCCGGTGGTGGGACGGTGTAGTCCCTGCCCGGAGGTCACACCGACTTAACTTGAGTATTGAAGTAAGTAAAGTATTTGGTATTGTAAAGATTATGGCTAGTGTAAGACATTGATCAAGAGTAAAGGAGTAAGGACATCCGATTAACCCGGATGAGTAAGTAACTAACAAGTATTGTGTATGAACTTGAGAAGTGTATCTCGGTGCCTTGGTATGTATGTTTGGTTGATCTGTGAATGGTCTTCCTTGTATGTGTGGTACTCTCATAAGTATGCGCCTTGTATGATTGTAATGTTGTATGTAATCGCGTGTATGCATGTATAAAATGAACCGGATGTATTCGATCAAGTGGTTGGCGTACCCCCGTTAGCACGCGTGGTATGCGAATTTCATATGCAGCTTTTGCTGAGCCCCTTGGGGCACTGTTTTTATTTTCCAGGTACCCGACAAGCTAAATGGTCGAGAGTGAGACCGGGCTGTTATGCCCGGACTAGCTAGGGATTCTTTGAGTGATGTTTTGAACTGTATACGGGTTTATAGCCCTCCGAATGGCCGGTGTGCTGCATTGTATATGTAGTGGTATTTGGAGTTAAGGAGATTTTGATAGATAAAGTGACATGTTGAACTCATAGACGGTTGTATAGACTTGTGAGAATATTGTAATTTGGATGGTAAACTAGTATACTCAGTATATTGTATGGTAAGTAGTGAGCAATGTATTGAATGGAGAATTGCATGTACTCGGTTTGGAAATTGAAATGGGAATTGTGTTGTTGTACTCGGGTATTCGGTCCATCAGACCGATGCTGTAATGGAAGTAGGCCTTGTTAGTCACGTGGGTGGCTAACGGCATTGTATCACCCGCCGTTGTGTAAGGAATTGTCCGCTGCGTATGTATGTAGGTACGAAATGATTAGACGGTAATGACGGGATTAGCGGTGGGGGTATTACAAAAAGTGGTATCAGAGCGAAGTATCGCTTTGATGACTGGAAATACCGAGCTTAGGAAATACCGAGTTAGGAATTAGAAGCTTAGGGCTAAGGGCTGAGTGATAGCGTGAGAGATACGCTAGTTAGGAACTCCCGGTGTGTACCGGATACCTACAACATCAGACCCGCCCTCCACATCCCCCATGGTATAACTCGGGGAAGAACGCCAGAGAGAAGGAAAGACCTTTCTCACTCGGGAAAGCCCGATCTGGCAGTTGTGAAATAATTTGATAGAAGACAGGAATCTGTCATACAGTAGGTTCTAAGAACTGGAAAACCAGAGACGGTTCCTGGTTGAACAACATTACCCGCACTTAATAACGATAGAATGAGAATCCTAACCAAAAGGAGACTGGAATTAACTACAGCATGAGGCGACATGCTTAGCAGTCGCGGGAACATAGCTGGTCAAGCAGCAGCAGGAAGAGAACCACTAAGCGCGCAACGAAGCGGATAAAAGAGCGGTAACAAAACCCGAGACACGAGTCTACGGCACCGCAAAAGCTAGATAATACCACCAATGGTATACTAACTGACTAAGGACATAGTCGGGAGTGGTTAACTCCAAAACTACAATGTCAAAGAGGTTGCAATACCTGGCAGACATAGCTCAGACAGCTACGAGAACATTCACAGGATATGATTCGGCAGGCTACGGAAGTAGTGCTTAAACAAGCTAAGTCTCAGTAACCACGGTAAACGTGTGGGAACAAGCAACAAGGAAACCATAGAACAAGTAAGTATGGGTCTCCGAGATTGGGGAAGCACCCTAACCAATGTCAGTCGTGTCAAAATCATTGGGAAATGACTCAATAGATCGCTGACTAAGAACGGAGGATCAAGGGAGAGTCGACAAGACTACCAAATACGAGTGGAAACCATACCGTGACCGGTATAGGTTTACCCAAAAACCACCAGTACCGTGCACTTGCCGCGGCAAGTGCAGTAGTAGTCGGACTATTCAGAAAGACTTTTAACAAACCACAAGTACTTAGTAAAGTACCGTGATCGCAATGAGGCAAATACAGGATCACACATCCTAAGGACTTGAAGAACGAAACTTTGGAAGGGCCTAACGGCCTGACCATTACATTAAGGGATATACCAGTCAGCAGGAAACTAGACTTGGTCAGAATCAACCGGTATTGAAATGCCATGAAATTTTTCTTTCAAACCCAAATTTTTCTTTTAAAACTCAAATATTTCTTTTAAACCCCTAGATTTTAAAACCAAACCCGAAGATTCACAATAAGATCATAGGACGATATAAGAGGAGTTGACAACAGAATACTTCACCTAGGCGTGTGACGAACACTACGAGTGTACAAAAATAAGATGTGGGACGACCGCACTCCGATAGGGGCTTGCGGGCCTAACAGACCTACTTATAGGTTAGTCGGGCAAGTAGCAATGTATCATTATGGTACCCCATATATGTATACAAATGGTGTACAGAACACGAGAAGTAGTTGACTCCATTCTACGGACCTTAAGCAAATTCAAAACAGAACAGATGGACACATCGGACAATTGAAGAGGAAGAACGCAGTTGAGCTAACGAGTATAAAGGAACTCAGAGAATTCATCTAGAGCTAGAAAGTGCAAGGAGCACAAGATGGTAAGTATAGACATTGGATATGTCTCAAAGATTTCAAAGCAAGCGTATGATAGCTGGAAGAAATACCCAGCCTAAACATAGTAAGGCGAACGCCTAACGTAACACATCAATGTTCAATAAACGGGATAGAACTCCCAGAACAAACACCACGGCTATCGGGAATGTTATTATTCACCAAAAGGACATTTGACCGGTCAAGAACGCAAGAAGGAAGTACCAACGGTCTACCCAAGAATGGGAGACGTTACAACTCTAAATGGAATAGTTCAAATACGATACCGCAAGGCGGTGTAGTTAAAACAATATATCATAAACATTAGCCAGATGTAATGGCATAGTCTGACAACACCCAGGAGCAACCCTTGAAGGGTGTCTGAGTCCACAGCAGTTGAATGAAGTGTCATGATAAGAACGCAAGAGCTAAAACGAACACTCGGTTAGAATACCGAAGGGATTCCATTTAATAGGAAATACCCTAAATTGCTAAGAGGCACTGATTAATACCAGATTGTCTAAGGGGCCTCCTATGAACGAAAGCGTGATGTAACGACCTTGTCATGGAGCCCAGTATCACCTCCGAATCATTGACGGTATATGGAGAAATAGAAACGTGTATAAACAACCTGTAAGGAGTATAGCTCGAAGAAAGGTGGCTTAAAAGCCATGAACCAACTACCTTATGTAGGTTTAAGCGGTTGCAAAACCCACATTAATTAATAGGAAGAATTACCGAGAATGGCACAGTAAGAGAAGAGGTATTATCTCATACAATGAATAGAGCGACAGTCAAACCACTCGATTTGAATTCGGCATAGTAAGTAGCTTAGAGTAAAGACTACCTCAGTGTCATTGTCACTAGAGCATCGCCTAGTATACAGTTGACATGACTTTTAATTGCCCTTCATGCCTTCTGTAGTAAGGGTAGCACAGAGGCATAAATCTAGATGATGACAACACGGATCTAGCCCACGCTCGACATTCTGAGAAGTTGGAGGAGTAAAGATACCTCTCGTCATCATAAGGCCGCCAATGCGGTGATTATGTGAAACCTTAGGAAAGGCTTCCACCTTCTACAACATCCAAACTCGCGCATGTGATTTTTGCCAAGAGACAATTTGAACAAGGAAGTGGAGTTTCCAAACTAGCATGACTAGAAAGAAGCTTTGATAGTAATTGTTGAAAACCGAAAGGTAGACAGCTTGGAAGCAAATACAGAGTGTGTACAATGTGGATTGTAGAGTAATCACACTCAAAGAGCATAGAGACTTAAAAGAGTAGTATACTCTGTAGTCAACTAACCAAACGACGAACCATTGTATGAATGGTAGAAGTACTTAAGCAGAGACTAACACAGTAAGACCTTGTCATGAGGGTTGTGAGTGGAAATAAACCCATCAATATAAACTTTCACTTAGCAGTGATAGAATACTCTTCTATTAGAGAATGGGACCAGAAAACCCTTGAAGCTCCTCGGGATGTCCCAATGATGTGCATAGGGAAGCAAGAATGCACAACCAAACCTTACACCCAATGCCCAAAGTAGAAGGCAATGAACGTTAAAAACAAGCAATGTGAGTGCGTATTTTGACACATCAAATGACCAACGCTCAAAAGAGCTTGTAACCCAATGAACTACTTCATCCTTGGTCAACCAAGTCACTTGGTAAGCGATGACATAAGTGATACGAGAATGTGAGGTAAGCTAACCTACACATGAACCTGAAATGGAAGTAAAACGTCTTCACACTAAGATAACGACATTGTGGTATGCTACGACGACAGCCATACACACGAACCTAGAGAACTCCCAGTGTGTTTACACCACAAAGGGATTAAATATAAGACGAGATATTGGAGGGAACGGTTCAGAATTTGTACCAACAATGAGCAAAGAATAAAGGCAAACTACCACAGTAGCAGAGGCCGGAAGATGGTATTTGTATAATGAATAAGAACATGGTGCGCAGCAAGCGACCACTACGTGAATATACCTAGACAATAATATGGGAAACAAGAGGACCCTTGAACAAGACTCAGCATAGCTGAAAAGAAAGAGTTAGTAGATAGACTGGGCATAGAAGCCTATAGTCGGAACCATATGACAAGGATCTTACAGGAAACGCATTGTTAATTCCTTTTACAATTACATAAGGAATTGAAGCGTATTCCTAATGGATCAACTTGACAAGAGAAACAATAACTTGGGGCAAGAGTACCCGAGTGTTGAACAACTGACCGTACTAAATACGGAGGATTTGTAAACACAGCAAGGATCACGGCGCAAGCCAGTTTAAGCGTAAATCTAGCGATAACCATGCAGCCTCTCGGCCAAAGATGCACGAGGAACGTTGGAGACGCCAACAATCACAACCTGTGAATTCCACTGGAATAAAAGCCGAAACAAAATTCATGAACGTTATGAGGATCGATGCATACGAAAGGCAAGATCACATAAAAAAAAGAATACTATTATAGCACTACATAAGTGAATAACCAGGAATCAATGATCACAGGGAGCACTACACAGTGAGTAGTAGCTCGACCTCAACCGACAACAAGTCGGTTGAACTAAGTGAGTAAACCGAAATCATGAAATACCCCGAACTTAATTAGGGTGATTAAATTAATCTAATATGATATTGAAGGCCTATTAGTGCCTAAAGAACTTTGGTAAGGAAAATAAATCCAAAAGAAAAGAGAAAAATGCCAAAAAAGCGAAAAACGCTAAATTGAGCGTTATGTGACCGTAGGAGGAATACGACCTCGACAAGGGTCTTAGATGGATTTACAAGACTTAATAATGCCTAATTAATATACGGGAACAATTCCCAAAGAAAATGGATCCATAAAATGAATTAAAAACGCTAATAAAGCTTTAGCGCACGTTCTTCGAGAAAACCCGAGAACGTGACTTTTAGTGGTCAAACGAACCCGTAAAAATTATAGTCAACCAAATAACTATAATTAAACATTAATGGAAGCTTAAGAACCATTAAAATTAAAGAAACAAGAAAAATCCAGAAAACGGGCCGGTTAGTGAATAGTGCTAAAACCGGGTAAATTAACGAGCGTTTTCTGTAAAAGACGAAAAACGCTCCAGCTTGTATATATATATGGGGCCGGTTTTATTTAGTTAACCAGCACCCTCTCACAAGTAAACTAGCTAGTAAAGGAAGAGAGTTGAATAAGTCAAAAAGCAAAAGGTACTAAAATACATTTTCCCTCTCTCTCCTCCCTTATTTCTTTTTCCCTCTTCTCTTTCCTCTCTTTCTTCCTCTCTGCCGGTTTCTTCTTCCTCCCCAAGCTGGACGATTTCTTCCTCCCTCTCCCATGGCTTCTTGCCATTTCCTTCCTTGCCCAAGCTTTGATAAAGCTCCAAACACAAAAATAATTACATATTTGAACTCCCCTCACCAAGCTCTTCCATTCTCTCTTTTCAAAATTTCAAATGGAGGGAGTTGACCTCCATGGGTGTTGGCCATTTGAGGAGAAAATTACATATTCTTGAAGCTTGGAGTCTCACCATTCTTCTAAGGTAAAAAGATTCATCAAAAACCTCACTTTTCTCCACTCTCTTGTGCTGGCCGATTTTGCCCCTCTTTGACACCTTGTTTTTCTTCTTGTTTTGGAGCATTGGTTCAACTCTCCAAAGGTGGTGGAACCCCCTTCTTGATTCAAGGGTTAAAACCCCTTCTAAAATTCCAAAGGTAAAACCCTAGCTTTTGTGCTTTAAGCCCTTTAATTGAATTAGTGTTATTCCAAGGGTTTAGGATTTTAACTATACTCATTTTGTGTTCTTTGGGTTTTGGGATGGAGTTTGGCAACTCCATTGCCCACTTGACCGAAATTGAGGAAGAGGAGAGGAGAAGACTTGAAAAGAGGAACTTGTGAAATTAAGGTAAATAAACTACCTTGATGCTTATTTAATTGTTTTAGAATATGAGATGGGTAATTTAATGAATGAACCCAAATTGTGAGGAAAATTTGTTTGATTGTGGTTGGTAGGAGTTTGTGAAATTTTGTTTGAATTAAGGGCCTTGGAGCCATGCACTTTATGTTTAGTGCTCATGTTATTGTTGATGGGATTTTGAGGAAATATTATGTGCTGGTAGGACCCTTATGGGTGTGGCTAGCTTAGGATTGATTTAAGTAAAAATTTGGTGAGAATTGATGGATTTGGATATGTTAGGTTTATGGGGAAGTTATGGCAAAATTCGTGTAGAAATTGGGTGTTCTTAGGTAACTTAATGAATTGGAGAGGTTAGGAGTCTTTAGTGTTGAATATAGTAGAGTAAAAACCTTGAAAATGGTATTTGGAGAACAAGAAAGAGAAGAATAAAAATCTGTAGCAAATAGCATATGAGAATCTTGGAAATGCTAGAAAAGAGTTAGTGTGCTTAACCTAGGTAATGGAGGATGGACTTGGGTATAGATAATGCATTTGTCTAGGAATGAATTTGTAACACCCCAACGCAAAATCCAATAACCTGAACGATGATCGCTCCCAATAAAACTTAAACAGCAGCGGAATAAATTACAACAACCGGGCGGTATTACAATGCCGTTAGCCACCCATGTGACTAACAAGGCTAACTCCAAATACAAATTACAAGTGTCACGGTCTGAATACGAATACAATCCCGAGATACTAGGAATCAAACTTAAAAGTACAGTAATCAAGAAAAAACAACAGCTAGTAATAAACTCCCACAGCTTAGTCTACCCCGCCTACGCTCGGTCGGGTAATCACTTCAACTTCAGGTACCTGAAAAGTGGGGGTGCCCCGAAGGGCTCAGTAAACAACGCTGGTATGAAAAGCGTGCAGCCCACAAGCTACTGGGCCACACCAACTATTTTGTCGAATACATGCAGGTCATTTTTTTGTAAGCTGTAAACATGCAGCATAACATAATCATAACAAGTATCCATACAAGGACAACAATGTCACACAGAACAAGACTTCAGAAGGTCAAGTTAGATGTTCTGTAATTACTTGATAGTAGTCAGATCCACACAATGGGACTAACATGTATATAGGAGTACATCAATATAGAGAAGATATAGTGACCTCGTTAAACTCTATCTTCATAGAGTAAATTGGTCAGGTATGATAAACCCTTAGACGAGATGGGACTCTCGTATAAGTAGGTGGGTAATAATTCCCTCAGAAGATAACGTAGTTAACTCCTGTACTAAAAGAGATGGGTATCGTACCCTCGAGAAATGAAGCCTTTCTCCCAACTTAAAATGTTCCGGTACGGTCCCGGTGAGTGGACATAGAGTGCACCCAAAACTTCTGTCGTGACGTATATTTGAATAGGAGTCGACCTGAGACAGGTACAGCTCCTGTAGCATGCATGGCCAGTTACAACTGGGCTCCTCGCTTCTCGTAGCATAGAACTTGTTAAGTGTCACACAAGGACGTTAAACAAGAACACAATGTGTATTGTCAGTTATCACGTTTAGGATAACGACGTTTGTTATAAGGTGAAGTTAGTGAGAAACTTGAGTACAAGTTCTCAGTATAATAATACGTAGGTATTTAATCCACTGGTAATGTAGTGTTGTATGCGTGGTACACACACGTTATAGTTAGTATCGTTCACGCATATAAAATAACACAACAGTGCACAAGAGTAGTACAACAATTTACATACAAATATCTTGGTCGTTAATTCAAACAACAGATAGCACACAAGCCGGTATAATCCGGTAGCAAACAAGCTGCAAGAATCCCATACCGTTCACCGTAGGTTGCAAGTGAATATTTCCTGGTCAACGTCTGGTCAAGTATAGTCCTAGAATAGGATTAACTGAGAGTGTTAATTTATGTTACTCTTGTATAATAATTTTATTGGATCATGAAACGATTTTGTATTTGTTATTTCATGTGAGGTTTATTTCTTCACACTTAGGTAGTTTCTTTAACCTCTTAACCTTATTGATAATTAAGGTATTGTATAATTTATTTGGTTATTCCCTTTGATTTATTTTTAAATCCTTTATTGTATATATACACATATATATATTCATGTACTATTTATGTTACATGTTTATAATTGTCTAGATGACATAACAACCTTATAATTTCTCAATTATATTTATATGTCACGCATGGACATAATATTCCTATAATTTTTTTATTATTCTACAAATGATATTAATTGGTCATAATTAAATTCCTTATAACAATCTAACCCATAGTTTTAATTCCACAATCCCTTTAATAAAAATTCTTTTTCGAATTCCTCCAAGTATCCACATAGGACCTATAATTATTTAAACTCAAATGCTTACCCCTATATTTCGGTTATTTACAAAACAACCACATTAATTCATAAACTTTACATTTAAATTCTAATCTCATTATATTATATAGTTCTATTTCCTTATTTAATTAATCTACAAAACCTCCACTAATATTTCGGTATTTACCAATTGAACATTATAACTTTTAAAAAATTACATTTTGGCCCCACAACTTTCGGCCTTAACATATATTTCTTATAATTACAATTTAATCCCAAAAATCTTATAACCTTTACATAATAACTTATAACGTATAGTTTTAATACTAAATTCCTTTGATTGCCGAAATGTATACATATAGTTTCTTAAATTACAAAACAACCCAAAGTATTTCGGCTTTCACATAAACTTTCCATAAATTACATTTTCACCCCAAAAACTTTATAATAGCTACTTAATAACTTATAAACTATAGTTTAATATTTAATTCTTCTAAATTTTGGAGGAGTACTTATATTTTCTCTAATTACGGATTCGCCCGACACTAAACTCTAAGTTTTCATATAAACTTTTATAAATTACAAAATAGCCCCAAACTTTATAAATTATTAACTTAGCACTTGTTTAATTTAACTAAAATTCATAAACTTAATTCCTACCTTTATATTATATCATAATTATTCCAAGAAGCCTATAACTCTCGGCTTTCACCATATTTACCCTAAACTTTTCAAAATTTACAATTTTACCACATTACTTATTAAACTAGTCATTTAAACACTAGTAATTATTTCTAACTTATCCAAAATTCTTAATATGAGTTTTATACACCATATTATATCAAAGTTCACCAAATTTAATTAGTAATTCTCGGCTTTAATTTAATCAAGCCACCAAGTTTTGGTAAATTACATATTTTACCCTTAAACTTATAAACTTAACATCTTAGGTATTAAAATACCTAATTAACTTATCCAAATATTTTATAACATCTTAATATATAGTATTAAGCTATAATATACCAAATTGGAGTTTATATTTTCGGCAATAATTTTTATAACCAAATAATTAACTTAAAATTCCTTAAATCAATTCTTAAACCTTAACTCCATTTTTAATTAATCAAAGCACATATTTAAGACCTTGATAATTTTGGCTTTAATTTTACAAACGGGTATTTAATGGTTTAATGTTATAAAACATAGTTTAAACCATAGATCTACATATATATACTTAGGTAAATTACTTACCCTCTTGTAAAATGATTTTTCCCTTGGTTTCTCCTTGGATCTTGGGTCACACAACCTTGATCTATACTCCTTGAAGGTGCCTTGAATATTAGAACAAGGATACCTTGTGTTAAACCTTAAATTCCTAATTAAACCATAAGAAATCTACTAAGGTATTATATACAAAATTTGTATTAAAGATTAGGATTTACCCTGATGACTCAAAGTGGAGTTCAAGGACTTAGATTTTCGGCCTTGACAAGGAGAGAAGAAATAAATTAGCTCTTTAAGAAACCTAACCTTATAACTTAGGATTAACTCTTGTAAACCTTAAAATCAAAGATTTACCTTAGGAGAAATGGCATAAGCTCGCGCCTAAATTGAGGTTTGATGAACACCTTGTCAAACTATGAAGAATTTGAAGTTAATGAAGGGAAGAATCAAGAATAAAATCGGCCATGGACTTGCCTTGGGAGAAATTCCTAGCTTGAGTGATGATTTATGTTTATCTAGATCAATGGAATGGATTAGAGGAACCTCCTTGGTGCAAAGAACCGGAAATTAGCTTGGAAATGGCATTAAAACATAACTAGATTAACTTAGGAAAAGAGAGCTCTTACCAATGGAACTTACCAAGCTTGGAATTAGAGGAGAATGGCATGAGTAAGGGAAGGAGAAAGGAGGTGAAAGCGGCACTTAGAAGAGGAAGAAGAGACAAGACTCCTTGATTGTCAAGGTTAGGTGAGAATAATTCATTTTTGGTCAAAAGAGGAGGCAATTAAGTCTAAAGCTCCAATCAGTGGGATAATGTGTTGAAATGGAGGTCAAGGGACAAGGAAAAACCGGCAAGGACTTTTGAATACAAACAACTTTGACAAAAGTGGTGATATAAGGTAAGAAAATGATTTTAAGACATGAAAATCATGTCTTTTTGTAGCCAAAATCGGCAGGCATAGGGAGGGTGAGTCACCCTTGTTATCCCCTGATTATTAGAGATAACTTTGGTCCTTTTAACAATATCAACTCGTGGTTATTCAGTTCTACAAGTTAAATATGTAAAACACATTTTTTCGGTACCCGAAAATTGCATTTTTGTGCTCTAAGAATATTTTGGAAAATAAATTGTCCCAACGTGTTATAAATGTTTATAGACATTTTTTATGGTCAATTATGGTATATTAAGGTGTTACATTGAGTTACATGGGGTTATATCAACCCATGACACAATTCCCGGGACTTCCTGGACTCCCGGGACCAAAACAGGAGCGTTAAGAATTTCCCCCAAGCACTTTGTGTTTAAATGGAAAAGTGGCGTGGGGATCCTTTCATAAATATTGAATAATGGTCAACTAACCATTTGGAGTGAAAAAAACTAAGTTATACCAACTTAGAACCCATTTCCGGGGTTTCCGGGGCTTCTCGTGCTTTAAGGGGCGTGCGTGAGCACTCCCGAGCACTTTGCGATTTTAACTAAATATGGCCTGGGGACTATGTTTGTATAGTCATATAATGAGGGTATGACCATTTGGTTTGAGTTTTAAAAGGTCATACAAGGTCATGCTCGACGCACGTTTTTAAGGCGTTTTAAGAATCGTCTTTGTTGTTAAGATGTTTAGAGTGTATCTTTGACCTTTGATGGCTTTTTATGTTTTTATGATATATATAATAGGTATAACGTACGTTGTTACATTTGTTTACTTGTGTATATCAATTTATTTTAGCATTTATAAATGCTTCGGCATTCGTGAAATACTTACGTTGCTCGTCTGTATAAATGTTCGTATTGATCTTTCCTTGTTGATGCTCTCTTTATTGAGCATGTTATGTATGGAGTTTAATCCTTGCTAATAAAAGTACATGGGTGTTTGTACGAGTATGTTAAGACGTTTGTAATATTACGCCTGTTAGCGATTTATGGTGAAACGACTATTTTTACGTACCGTTTGCATGCATGTGTTTGCATGCGCACGCGTAATGATTTATCCTTAGATTAATTTTTAATTATTTAATGGTTTTAAGGTGTTAATTAGATTTGGGGTATTTCAATCTACCCCCCATAAAAGGACTTCGCCCGTAGTCTCATTTCTAAATTCAAAGGGTGATGGGGGAAACAAGTTCCGTTAAGTATCCACAACTCAATTCAGTTTAGGGAACAAGTCCCAAGTCTCACTATTCTTAAGTTCATAGTGTATATCTATCACAACATGAATACTTCTGGAAGGTCATGTCATATACCTACAATGTAGTGCAGCGTAGTACACATAATCACATATATCCTCAAGTTAGTGCAACGTAGTGCACATCATTTCATATCACTTCAAAATAGTGCAACGTAGTGCACATAATCTCTTCATTGTAGTGTAACAGAGTACACATCAGCAAGTAAAGTACAAGGTGCATTCAAATACAATGTTTACAAGAACACATACAAGACAAAGTGTCACAAAATGCACAACAAATTCACAAAAGTGCACACTAAACTCACAACCGAAAAAGGCTCTACCTCCCTAAAAGGGGTACGCCCACGTACCCTAGACTAGAGTGTCTAGTCGGTAAATAATGAGGGATACTTCGCTCACATGTCAGCTTCTAGTTCCCATGTGGCCTCTTCAACATCATGGTTTGACCAAAAATCTTGACGAGGCTCACCGTCTTGTTTCGAGTATCTCGTGTTTTTCAATCTAAGATTCGTTGCAGCGTTTCCATGTACCGCATTGTCGGTTCTAGTGATAGTGTCTCTGGTTGTAAAACATGAGAAGGACGAGGCATGTATTTCTTGAGCTGAGACACGTGGAAAACATTGTGTACTTTGCCCAACTCAGCTGGCAAGTCAAGTCGATATGCCACAAGGCCCACCCGCTCCGTGATAGCGTAGGGTCCTACAAATTCGGGTTCGCTTGCCCTTCTGTCCAAATCTGAATACTCTTCATCGGTGATACTCGCAGAAATACCTGGTCGCCAACTACGAACTCAAGGTCTCGTCGTCTCTCATCAGCGTACGATTTCTGCCTGTCTTGTGCTACCTTCATATTATTTCTAATCTGTTGCACTTCCGCCTTAACTTGCTCTAAGTACTTAGGCCCAATGATGGATGTCTCACTAGACTCGTCCCAACACAATGGTGTGGGCATGGTCTGCCATATAATGCTTGGAAAGGTTACATCTGTATAGAGGCGTGATAACTGTTGTTATATGCGAACTCAATTTGATGTAACCTATCTATCCAACTACCCTGGAAATCCAAGGCACATGCTCATGGCATGTTCTCTAAGGTCTGAATAGTCCTCTCTGATTGACCATCTTTGAGGATGAAACGCTGTGCTAAGCTTCAATTCAGTTCCAAGTGCTTCGCGAGTAGTTTGCCAATATCGTGAAAGGAATCTGGTATCTCGATCCGAAACAATAGTCTTTGGTACTCCATGATGTCTGAAAATCTCTCTTTCAAATAGTTCTGCCAACCTTGGCACCTTCCAAGTGTCTTTCATTGGTATGAATCTCGCCACTTTGGTCAGTCGGTCAACAACGACCCATATATTTAGTCCTCCTCTCGTAGGTGGTAGTCCCACCGCGAAGTCCATAAGAAATCATAAAACTTCACTTCCATTGGAACTGGCATAGACTGTACCATGCCCCTGGTCGTCTATGTTCGAATTTCACTTTCTGACAAGTGAGACATTAAATGACATATTCGTCACGTCGCCCTTCATACCACTCCACCAGAAATGCCTCTTTAGATCTTTATACATCTTAGAAGCTCCTGGATGGACAGATGGGAAAAGTGTGGGATTCTCGAAGAATATTGCTCTTTTATATTTATTGTGTCTCTGGGAATACACAATCTGCCCTTTAATCTGATCAGCCCATCATCGTGCTGGAACTCATACTTTCCTCCTTCGAATGTACCGTCGGACAACTTCTGACTGATCTCTCTCATTCGCTGATCATTCTTTTGCGCGCTACATATGTCGTCAATAAGACTTGAGCTAGCCACAATGGCATTTAAGGAATGTGCTCATCGACTCAATGCGTCTGCTACAACATTAGCTTTTCCTTCTTTGTACTGCAAGTCGATGTCGTAGTCCTTGAGAAATTCAACCCATCTGTGTTGTCTCATGTTTAACTCCTTCTAAGTGAATACATATTTCAAGCTCTTATGGTCCGAGTATACGGTCATCTGGACACCATACAGGTAGTGGCGGCGGATCTTCAATGCAAATACAATTGCTCCAAGCTCCAAATCATGTGTGGGATAGTTCTCTTCATGTTTATTTAGTTGTCGGGAAGTGTAGGCGACTACCTTCCCATTCTGCATGAGTACGCACCCTAATCCCCTGCCTGATGCATCATAGTAAACTTCATAACCTTCTGTGCCTTCAGGTATAGTCAAAACTGGTGCTGAGGTCAAAGCATCCTTCAAACACTGGAATGAGGTCTCACATTATTCAGTCCATGTGAATGGCGTGTCCTTCTTCATTAAGCTTGTCATCTGTTTTGCTATTCTCGAGAAGTCTTTGACGAACCTTCTGTAGTAGCCTGCTAACCCAAGGAAACTCCTGATATCAGTCACTGTCTTAGGTCTGGGCCATGTGCGAACTGCTTCTATTTTTGCTGGATCCACCGCGATCCCAGCGTCCGAGATGACATGACCGAGAAAGGAAACTCGATCTAGCCAAAACTCACACTTGGAGAACTTAGCATAAAGCTGGTTCTCCCTTAAGATCTCGAGTACACGTCGGAGGTGACTCTCATGTTCTTCTTTAGACTTTGAATAAATCAGTATATCATCGATGAATACGACTACGGTCTTGTCCAGCTGCTCTCTGAATAATCTGTTCATTAAGTCCATGAAGAGTGCCGGTACGTTTGACAAGCCAAAAGACATTACTGTAAATTCATAGTGGCCATATCGCGTTCGAAATGCTGACTTTTCCCTGTCTTGTTCTCTGATGGGTATCTGGTGGTATCCTGATCTCAAATCAATCTTTGAAAACACTTTTGCTCCTCTTAACTGATCAAACAAATCGTCGATTTTGGCAGTGGGTATTTGTTCTTCACCAACACTGCATTAAGCTCTCTATAATCGATACATAACCGAAGGCTTCCATCCTTCTTCTTCACAAAAAGAACTGGTGCTCCCCAAGGCGATACACTAGGTCTTATGTATCCCTTGTTTAATAAATCCTTCAACTATTCTTTCAACCCAGCCATCTCTATCGGTGCCATACGGTACGGTGCCTTAGCTATGGGACCGGTACCTGGTAGTAATTCGATGGAGAATTCTACCTCTCTGGCTGGCGGTAAGCCTGGAAGTTCCTTTGGAAAGACATCCGGAAATTCCGACACCACTAGCATATCTGGATCAAAGTCTGGGTCATGCTCCATATCTTGAACATAGCATAAATATACTTCCTTCTGCTTCCTGACTTCTTTGTACATGGACATAGCAGATATCACTTTTATTGATGGTGCTCTAGGGCTCTGGCGGTAGACACTGTCACTCCTGATGGGCTCTTAAGTAACAGTCGGCGTTCTGCACAAAGGATGCGGCCTCTGTGCCGCCTCAACCAATCCATCCCGACTATGACGTCGAATCCTAGACCTCTGAACTCAATTAGGTCAATGGAAAATTCCTCCTCCTTGATACGGATAGTGGCTCCTCTATATAAACGAGTACATCTGACCTTCTCCTTAGACGGGAGTGCCACCTTGAAATCAGGTAACTCTACAACGTCTAGCCCCAACTTCCCCGCAAGCGTAGGCGAAACGAAAGTATGTGAGGCTCCGGAGTCGAACAATACTGATGCAGCCATTCCGTTGACAGGAAAGGTACTAGTGAGGATCGTGCCGCCCTTGTTGGCCTCCTCCTCAGTAAGTATACTTAAGGCACCCTCCGTCTCCTTGGCACAACCTAACAACAGATTCTGTGTAAGTACTTGACATATGATGGAGGTCGAAAGACATTCACATTTCATAAAAATAATGCTTCATTGACAAGATAATCTTCTTTCACGTGTCTAAATGACGTCTACAATACTAGTATTTTCTAAAAGTCAAACTTAATCGTCCTGGTTTCATGTGGATGGTGTTTATCACTGTCGAAGGTGCTTGTTTTTTTTCCTTTTAATTCCATGGTATAGCATCCTTGACTTTCCACCCATTACTAGAACATCTCCTGACTTCAATATGATCTTCTTTGCAAGGTCCACACGCTTCTGCTCGCCATATACGAATTCTGCGTCATCTCCAATTGACAAAGACAATACTGGTACCCCTTGATCGAGGGACTCTTGTGTTTCATCCTTATCCTGGTGCAGTCCTAGGCGGCTTCCTTCTTCATAGAAGTTGATGATACATAGATCAGCCCTTAGATTAGGAACTGGATCTTCCTCTAGTTGTTGAGCTGTGTTAATTGCTTGTTCCACAATTTGTAAAAATTCTTCTGGGATTTCTGGTACTTGCGCTCCATCTCCAATTCTCGTGTCCTGGTAGGTCTTTGTGTAAGGATTCCAGTCCTTTCCAAAGCACATCATCTTCAGCTTCATTTTTGATCCTCCTAGAAATTCGGGAGTGTAGAACCCTCCTGGTCCTACTCTCAGTTCTTGACATCTTCTGATGATTGCGATTTGTGTTTCCGGCGTTAGGTATCCTTCGAGTAGTATTAATCCTGGTTGGATAACCTTACATTGTTCGTTTGCTGGTTCATGTGTTTTGATGATGTTTTCTTCGAGGGAGGGCGGTGAGGGGATAGGAAAGCATATCTTATAGCTTCCTACGTGTTTTAAAATCCTATTAGTGAATCTTACTAATTTCTTTCTATTCCATTAGGCATTCAAGGCATGTAAGCACTCATTCACAACATCCATTGCTCAATGACATGACTGTATGGGTTTAGAAGTACCTGGGTTGATAGAAGTGCCAGCTTCATCTGAGCGGTCCATAACGTGCAGGGCAGGTCCCGATCCTGGGCCTTTGCCCTTAGTTCCCTGAGCTTGCTTTGTTGGTGGAGGACGTGTATCGCCGACCCCACTTTTTTGGCTGGTGTTTGCCTTTGCTCCCGGGCGATAGTTCTTGCTCTCTGGGTTTCGAATGCACTCGAAGGCACGGTGTCCCCATAACTGACAGTGGCGGCACTGGACTTTCTCCCCTAGGCAGTCCACACCGGGGTGATCCTCCCCACATTGTTTGCAGTTGAAGTGGCGGATAAACTTCTGGCCCGTGTTGGAGCCATATCCAAAACCTAACACAATCGAGGTCAATTATATATTTCCAATGGTACTGAAGTAATCATATAAGTTTCGAATTTTAATGGCTTGGATGGAATACCCTACTCTTAGGTGGGTAAGATCTCTGTGGCTTTGCTGATCCTGCGTGGGGTACTATTTGGAGGTTCCCAGTAGTTTGGTTCCCCTTCCCTTGATTGGACCTCTGTCCTTTATGGAAGGACTTGTTCCTTTTGTTGGAACTTCCCTGCTTGGCATCATCGTTGCCAGGTCCGTCCTTTCTTTTCTGGGAGCTCAAAGCATCCCTTCTTCTGCATGTGATCTCCACAACGGAGGCAGCATGGTAGCATTCCTGAAATCTCAAGGGTATCAGTTTCCAACTCTCCTATGATGGAGTATAGTAGGTAGTATAATTCCAACTGATTCATATCTTTCCAGTTACCTGTAAGCTGGTGGGAATGACTGGTCCCATCCCATATTGGAGCCGAGGGCTCAGTCCCCCATAGAAGCGGTTGACCAAAATCTGGTCCGAGTACACTAATCCTGGTAGCAGTCGGAGTAGGGAAGTGAATTTTGTGTAGTATTCATCCACGGTCATCTTTCCAGTTTGTTCAAGTGCGTCAAACTCCCTTGTCTTCACCATCCTGGTGTGGGCCGGGTAGTACTTGCCCCTTAGGAGTGCGGTGTAGGCTTCCCAAGTGAAAGTTGGATCAGCCATGTGGTCGGCCTTCACCATATTCCACCAATCCCTAGCTGTGCCCTTCAAGTAAAAGGCAGCGAGCCTCACCTTGTCCCCAGCTGGGACGGCGAGTGTTTCAAAAGCTGTTTCCATCTCCATGATATAAGTCTCCAAGTGTATAGGATCAGTTTGTCCTTCGAATATAGTTGGCCTGAGATCAGCCAAACTCTTCACCCAGCCTTTCTCCCTGGGTGGTGGTGGTGGAGGTTGTTGCTGATGCTGCGCAACTCCCGCCTGTGCAAATGCCTGTGCTATCAAAGTAGCGATATCAGCCAGCCTGACGGTTGGTTCTCCTGCAGTCTGTCTGCGGCGTCCACCTCTTCCTGACATCTGCAGGATGTAGATGTATATTAGATACTGTGGTTACAATCTTGGTCTTGGATAGTGGTCTAAGTAAAAACTAACTTAAACTCCTTTCTATACTATCACTCAACCCGTAACCCAAAGCTTTAGAAATCCTAAATCTCGGTGTATTCTTGTATCCAGAGCGTAACTACGCTCTGATACCACTTTTTGTAACACCCCAACCCGAAATCCAATAACCTGAACGATGATCGCTCTCAATAAAACTTAAACAGCAGCGGAATAAATAACAACAACCGGGCGGTATTACAATGCCGTTAGCCACCCATGTGACTAACAAGGCTAAATCCAAATACAAATTACAGTGTCACGGTCTGAATACGAATACAATCCCGAGATACTAGGAATCAAACTTAAAAGTACAGTAATCAAGTAAAAACAACAGCTAGTAATAAACTCCCATAGCTTAGTCTACCCCGCCTACGCTCGGTCGGGTAATCACTTCAACTTCAGGTACCTGAAAAGTGGGGGTGCCCCGAAGGGCTCAACAAACAACGCTGGTATGAAAAGCGTGCAGCCCACAAGCTACTGGGCCACACCAACTATTTTGTCGAATACATGCAGGTCATTTTTTTGTAAGCTGTAAACATGCAGCATAACATAATCATAACAAGTATCCATACAAGGACAACAATGTCACACAGAACAAGACTTCAGAAGGTCAAGTTAGATGTTCTGTAATTACTTGATAGTAGTCAGATCCACACAATGGGACTAACATGTATATAGGAGTACATCAATATAGAGGAGGTATAGTGACCTCGTTAAACTCTATCTTCATAGAGTAAATTGGTCGGGTATGATAAACCCTTAGACGAGATGGGACTCTCGTATAAGTAGGTGGGTAATAATTCCCTCAGAAGATAACGTAGTTAACTCCTGTACTAAAAGAGGTGGGTATTGTACCCTCGAGAGAAATGAAGCCTTTCTCCCAACTTAAAAATGTTCCGGTACGGTCCCGGTGAGTGGACATAGAGTGCACCCAAAACTTCCGTCACGACGTATATTTGAATAGGAGTCGACCTCAGACAGGTACAGCTCCTGTAGCATGCATGGCCAGTTACAACTGGGCTCCTCGTTTCTCGTAGCATAGAACTTGTTAAGTGTCACACAGGGATGTTAAACAAGAACACAATGTGTATTGTCAGTTATCACGTTTAGGATAACGACGATTGTTATAAGGTGAAGTTAGTGAGAAACTTGAGTACAAGTTCTTGATATAATAATACGTAGGTATTTAATCCACTGGTAATGTAGTGTTGTATGCGTGGTACATACACGTTACAGTTAGTATCGTTCACGCATATAAAATAACACAACAATGCACAAGAGTAGTACAACAATTTACATACAAATATCTTGGTCGTTAATTCAAACAACAGATAGCACACAAGCCGGTATAATCCGGTAGCAAACAGGCTATAAGAATCCCATACCGTTCACCGTAGGTTGCAAGTGAAATTTTCCAGGTCACCGTCTCGTCAAGTATAGTCCGAGAATAGGATTAACTGAGAGTGTTAATTTATGTTACTCTTGTATAATAATTTTATTGGATCATGAAACGTTTTTGTATTTGTTATTTCATGTGAGGTTTATTTCTTCACACTTAGGTAGTTTCTTTAACCTCTTAACCTTATTGATAATTAAGGTATTGTATAATTTATTTTGTTATTCCCTTTGATTTATTTTTAAATCCTTTATTGTATATATACACACATATATTCATGTACTATTTATGTTACATGTTTATAATTGTCTAGATGACATAACAACCTTATAATTTCTCAATTATATTTATATGTCACACATGGACATAATATTCCTATAATTTTCTTATTATTCTACAAATGATATTAATTGGTCATAATTAAATTCCTTATAACAATATAACCCATAGTTTTAATTCCTTAACCCCTTTAATAAAAATTCTTTTTCTAATTCCTCCAAGTATCCACATAGGACCTATAATTATTTAAACTCAAATGCTTACCCCCTATATTTCGGTTATTTACAAAACAACCACATTAATTCATAAACTTTACATTTAAATTCTAATCTCATTATATTATATAGTTTTAATTCCTTATTTAATTAATCTACAAAACCTCCACTAATATTTCGGTATTTACCAATTGAACATTATAAAAATTACATTTTGGCCCCACAACTTTCGGCCTTAACATATATTTCTTATAATTACAATTTAATCCCAAAAATCTTATAACCTTGAAATAATAACTTATAACCTATAGTTTTAATACTAAATTCCTTTGATTGCCGAAATGTATACATATAGTTTCTTAAATTACAAAACAACCCAAAGTATTTCGGCTTTCACATAAACTTTCCATAAATTACATTTTCACCCCAAAAACTTTATAATAGCTACTTTATAACTTATAAACTATAGTTTAATATTTAATTCTTCTAAATTTTGGAGGAGTTGTAACACCCCCGAATAAACATCCAATAGTACACAGCCAAGCTCCTAGTCATATTACATGATAACTACGCAGCGGATTCTCGATATCATCTGGGTGCTATAGATGCCAACCACCCACGTGGTTGACAGACCACATCACTAATACTAAGTTACAGTCTGCATGACTGGAAACAGCCCTAAAATAAAAACTCATGTAAATATAGATAAAATTTCCAAATACCGAGTACATACAACATAGCTAATGCAATACATCCCGAGTTTGGTTCTACAGGGTGCGATTCATAAATTAGACCGAACAGCTCATCAGTCTTGCCCAGAGGGACTACCCCATGATAGTCCAACACCTACACTCCGTCACGTTCTAGATGATCACCTGTAAAAATAAAGGACTCAGCAAAACTATGCCGAGTATGAACGTGTGAAGCCCGCATGTTACCGGGCTACACGACTACTTGGTCGAATATTATTAAGTCGATTTACATGCTATAATAAAGCAGTAAAGCACACATCAGCACATCATGATACCATACACACTCATCGGTAGCATAGCAATATCAAAAGCAACCAAGCACAACTTGCAAGTAGCATAGCAATGTCAACATGCAACCCAGCACAATAAGCTGCTAATGTAGCAACAGCAATCACGTAATTTATAGGGCGTGTGCGGATGTATATTATACCGTCGATCCTCACTATGGGATCATTCAAGAGATTACGTATTGTTTTCTTGTTCTCATTACACTTGTTTTTCTTTCTTCTCTTGCACCGAGTCGGGGGATATAGATTAGATCCCGAGACTTCATTATATAGGTGCTAATCGTTCCTTGTTTCTTAAAGAATCACATTTGTGAATTTTCTTATTTGCTTGATCTCATTACACATGTTTTCCTCTATTATCTGGCACCAAGTCAGGGGATATAGATTAGATCCCGAGTCTTTATTATGTAGGTGCTAATCATTCCTTGTTTCTTTAAGGATTATTTGTGAATTCTCTTATCACCACAATTTGGAGAACGTCTTCTCCATAGCCACTCCTCCATTCCCGACGTCATATGTCGGGAAAGAGGGGTCATCTCTAGACCCCAGGGTGTGCTCGCTAATCCTCCAGTCCCGGCGTCGTACGTCGAGACAGAGGGGTCATCTCTCGACCCCAGGAAGCGCTCCACAATAATAACAATAGTCGGTCGAAGGATCTGATGCAGATACCAACTCCCGAGCGTCCAAACCGCGCGGCCCGAGAATTTTTCTTCCCGGATTATCCATATGATCCATCAGCTGGTACTTACATATTATATATTATTTATTTTTTTTTTGTCAGCTCGACACCATTGTGGGTGTTGATCGTAGTCCTCAATAGGGCATTCACTTATCATAAATATCTTGACACCATAGTGGGTGTCCTTAGGAGTCCTCTATAGTTAGAGAGGAGTTTTCTCATTGTGTAGTTCTTTTGGTTTGTTTACGTAGTTCGTCAAGTTTCATCTCAAAGCTCCATAGATGAGAAAGGGACTAAACTACTGTGTGCGCGCAAGTAATATGCAACAACGATATAACAATCACATAGGCAAGATAGGCAAGCAATCCAATTTCATGCTTTAATCTTATGGTCATATTCACACACAAGGCACACAGCACACAAGCCGTGTAACACGGCAACATACGAACCACACATGTCCATACCTGATTTAGAAGCAAGAGTTGTCTCACACACACATGGATCCCAGCTGGCGTTCGTTACGGCCCTAACGTTAATTAAAAACGATTGGTCAGTTTATAATTTCATGTGATGACCCTTGTGACATTTCTCTTAGTTTATCCCATTTTATCGGGGTTGTTCCCTAGGTGAATTCTTTGTTGAAGGCTCAACTGATATTAGCCCTTAGGATTCTCCAAGTATTAATCTTAAGCCTTAGCCTACTCCTAGGGCATTTACATCGACGTTTTACACGTTACTAAGTACTTCTCACTAGCAAATGTTTTTAGAGTACTCTAGGCACTAATATGTAACAAGTTTATCTGGATGGGACTTTTATTGACCGAAGGTATATTCCATACTTATCTAAATAGCCATGTCTTTAGTTCATCATCAACATAATAACTCCTAAAATGTTTCTAAGATTTACATGTACCGAGACACCAAGTTTCCAAAACTGAAATATGGTTTTTGCATACAACCTTATGTTATCACACTTTTATATGTCTAAATGGCGTTTAACTTCCCAAGTTGTTTTGGTAAATTTAGCTAGGTGCATTAGGAGGGTTTTGGGTGTATTATAAGTCTAACATACCTTTATAACCCCCAGGTACATCAGTTATACAGAACCGGAGTTACAGAAAAACGAAGATACACAATCTGCTTACCACTTCCTTTAACTCCATGTTTAAGTCTCCTAAGCTTCCCCATGAATAAATCATCCTAGATAAATGTAGTAACCCTGATTTAGGTTGATCATTAACCCAACACCATGCCCTTAACACATCGGTATTACTCTTATACAGAAGCCAAAAGATTTCAGAGGAAGAAAAGAAAACTAAAGCACGGTTTGTTTATCTCGTCTTCAAGCTTTCTTTTAGGTTATAATTCAGTTTCCAAATCTTCCCAAAGGTTTTATCCCACCACATAGGTACATTATGGAAGTTTTAAACTCACACCTAACCCTAAACACTACTGTTATCACATCCGGAAGCTCATTGTACAAAAGCTAAAATCTGCAGAAATCAGAAAACAAAACAAATCGGTATATTTTTTTTCATTTCCTCAATTAAGTTGTGGCACTGACTTCTAACTCTCCCTCTAAGTACTTATAACTTACTTAAGTGTGTTAGAGATGTTTTAGGTTCATTGGTAACTCAACATACCACTGTTAACTGCTCTACAGTTCATGTTACAGAAACAGAAAGTTGAAATACAAAATGGGTGTTCTTCTTTTCTATCTTACTTTCTTTCCTGTTTAGTTACAAATCTGTCTTTCAGATCTCTCCCAAGTGCTTACCCTTTTTAGTTAAGTGTTCTTGCACAGGTTTAAATTCGAAACAACCCCAAACAGTCCTCTGTCACATGGTTATACAGAAAACACAACATTTCTGAAACTGAGTAAACTGTAACCCTGCACTGTCACATTACTCTCCTATTGCCCAGCCTCTGCTTACTAACCCAACTTCTAAGTTCATTCCCAAATCATGCAACCAATTAGTTAAACGTTTGTAAATTTAAAAGCAACCTAGAATACACTGATAGTTCTACTGGTAACTTCTTTATTCAAGACTGATGCCCGCAGGAAAAAGAAACATAAAACTGTTATGCCTTAGTCTTTCTCTTTTCTTTGTCCATGAGTTTGCCTCTTAATTTGTCCTCAAGCATTTACTTACTTAACCCAGCGTTTTAGTTTTGTTTCCAACTCAAAAACAACCTTAGACAACTCTGTTACTCTCACCAGTGCAACTTGTACTGAAACAAGCAAAGTATAGGATCTGAAATTACAAACTGATATTTAATTTTCTGCTATTGTTCTCTTTTGTCATCTGAGCATTTGTTAACTTCCCCAAACCCGCTTAGTTACTGATTTATACGTTTTAATACTTCCCTAGCTTCTAGACAATGCCCCTGAAATTTCTTTACACTCAACAGGAATCTGTAAACCAAATCTATAAGCTGATGCACTTCTCTTCTGTTTTATGTGTTTGTTATTTGACTGTCCTCTAATCTGTCATCCCACTTTCCCACGTATTCACCCACTTAGATAAGTGTTCCAGCAACCATTTAAACCCCCAAAACAACCCAAGCTACCCTCTGTCACCTAAGTATACAGGACTGTAACGGTGCAGGAAACAAAATAGAAACATGGACACAGGAAGCATGACTTGATAACTCCTCTTCTATATTTTTCTTGTTTGTTCGCGAATTTGGTTTCCGATTTCCCTTAGCTTGTCTAGCTAATTAGCTAATCATTATAATGCAGTTTTGACCCTCATACAACTCAAGGCAGTGAGGCTATGTTTCTGAACTTCTTTTACCAGATTAAGTATAACTGAAAAACTAAGAAGTTTATACACTGAGAAACCGATATGCTTCAGAACTGATGCCTGTCTCTTTTCTGTTATTTTCTTTCTGCTTAGACATGACTTCCATCTTCACCCTCTTTATTCACTCATGGTGGGTAAGTATGTTATTGAGATTTTAAATCCACAACTGGTTAGAAACACTTGAAACACGTTTCAGAATAAAAGACCTACACAGAACTCGGTCACAGCTGAAACAGGAAAAAAAATCTGCAGAAAACTGAGTTTATGAACTGATGAGAATTTATTTGTCTTTCTGTTTCATTCACTGAGTTGGTATCTATTCCCCCACGTTAACTAGTTACCAAATTAAGTGTCTCAGTAAGCTTTCAACCCCAACACAAAAAGAACCAGAATCACAAAGGCCAACTCTCTGTAAAATTTTACACAGCGACAGAACCATGTAAACATTGAAATCATGAAACTGATGTGTTTCTTTCTTCTTCTGTTTTTTTTCTTTCCACTCATTGATCTAGTCTTTATTTCCTCCCGTGCATACAGGTTTGTAAGAGGTTTATCTTAATCCTGGGTTCACTACTAATTCAACACTACACCTATACCATTTCTAGACAGTTGTAGGCAGAAACCATGCTACCGAGTTGCAAAGGCTTAACAGCTTAACATGACAGATTTATTTTGTTTTCCAGATATGTACTCGTCCTAGCAGTAGCTGGTACTTTGGTTTCTCAATGCTACAGGACTTGCTAGCCTTTAACCTGAGGCAATGCTATACATATTTGACACTAGGACACACGTTAGCTCCTTGTTGTTTACTAATGCAGCTGTTAACCAATTTCCCCTTGTTTTTAACGTAACCCCATCACTCCCACTTAGTGATAGCTTAGGCAGGTGTATCGGCAATTGTTTTAAGTTCATTATTATCCTAATATCACCACCATATCCCTTCTGAAAGCTCTGTATACAGAGGCAACAGTTATTAAACTGTATATCAGTTTCAGGGTATTCCCTCATCTAACCTCACTACTACTGCACTAATCTTGTTTCTGTTATTGTTTCCAGGGTATTTACTAACCTGTTTACACGCTTAGATGTGTTTTAATCTCATTAATAAAACCACACCCACTTCATTATTCAGACTGAAACTGGAAATTCGATGGCACTTATAACATTTTAAATCTATTACCAACTCAATACCACCCCGGGGCATTAGTATATTGAGACACATGATACAGATTTCAGAATGCTTATCAGTTTAGACTTGACGGTTACGTTCTCTTTTTGTTTTCTGTTGATGTGTTAAGTTTAGAGGTAGCTCACCTCCTTATTCTAGTTGTTTTCCCTCGTTGATCTTTGGTGCAGGTGGGGTTCCCAGTACCTTGATCACACGACGACACTGTGGAACATTTGTCAGAGGTTAGACTTGGAAATCAGGGCAATCAATGACTGAAGTCAGAAAGAAGAAGAAAACGGTTTCAGGACTCCACCTGCTAGCTATATTTCGAGTCGGGTTTTTGGTAGAGTTTCCTTTTTTTTCTTTGCTCGAGAGTTCGCAGGCCCTTCTTTGCGGGGATAGCGAGGAGTACACACACAACACCAGAAAGGGAAAAACGGAGTGAATCAGATTAGTATCATCGACAGAAGAACTGATGAACCAGATGGTGGAGAAGCTGGTTGGGAGTTTACCTTGTTACCTTTCTTTCTTTTTGACACACCTGAGGCCTGTCGTTCTTGGGCTAGATGCACTCTTCATGGTTTAAGTTTCCAGACCAGGTTATGCAAAGATTGAAGAAGATTGGAGATGGTTGAGCAACAGATAACTATCTTACTTGGAGCATAAACTGAGTTGCATTGCACCTGGACCTGCGCAACTAAGGGGAGATCTTACGAGGGACAGGCACCGGTTGAGCTCCTTATCCTCAGGCATGCGCATGCAGGGGAATTTAGAATAAGATGGTGAGTTACTGGTTCCCACGAGCAGGCTTGGAAATTTGGAAAAAGGACACCTTGCTGCATGAGTTTCGTACAGCACAGCTCAAGGAAACATGCGCATGAGGGTGGGGAGGATGAATGGTTTAACAGACCAATGTACTGTCGTGCATGAAAGGAAGAGAAGCACTAGTCTAAATGGGCGTGAGGATTTTCAAACAATGCAGGTGGTTGTATACGAGTGAATTAATCTCTGGTGTTTGTCGGTAGTCACATGGCTGAGGAGAAAACAATGCAGGGATTGTCGCGTCACTACTTTAATTAGGCTGGTATGGATTACCGAGAATCAGGTGTTCTATTATTTTGCATTGTTGCTATACGTTCGATTGTGTGTTTTTTGTCATGCATTCTTTTTTGTCTGTTTTTCACTAGTCCTTAGGACATATTTATTTTTTTTAAAATTCGGTGGCACCTATTACTGAATTCGAGCATAGCTCAACCGGTTAAGACATTCAGGGAGGGGTACGAGAGGTCTCGGGTTCGAACCTCAGCGGGAGCGCCTCTGCTCCCCTTTTTTGTATAAACTATATACATGCTTACTTATATATATCTGTAAGACTATATATTATATCGTTATTTTGTTATGATGTTATGCGACGTTACAAGTAACAATGCGACACATTATATGGTCATTATATATACTATACGCACAACCATTACCATATTTTGTTTTGTCGCGTTTTAGTTGTATGATCATAATGGTTGCTCATAATTTAATTTAACCTTCACTAATTTGGACTGTTAATTATTCGGGGTATTTCAGCCTACCCCCCTTAAAGGAACTTCGTCCCGAAGTTGTTACTTCCTTAACTGATGGTTTGCATTCTTGTTAATCCTAGGGATCAAGTCCCACATTTCATAATTCTCACTACCCGAGTGTGTTCATAAGCACTATACCACATTAATGGCTTATCCCAAGTTTTCATAGTAGACCAAGATGCTAGCAATGTATATGACATGCTACAGTGCAAACAACATTCCTTCATACAGAGCATATAACATGCTAAAGTGCAAATTACCGCACACAACATTCGTTCATACACAGCGTACATACCACACACACATAACCATCTCATATACACGACCAACGTGTGGCTGTAGGAACACACACAGTGCAAAGATTAAGTCCTGAATACGTTCTCTCTAAACAGGGGATCATGTCCCGCAATTCCACAGTTCTATTTCGTCATTTATGCTTATAAGCACCACGCCACATCTGTGGCTTCACCCAGTTATCAATAATATTTTCGATGTACCAATAATATTTATGTACTACACTCATATCAACCAGGTGAACAAGTCATTCATTCATGACTTCCATGCATTCAAACCAATCCACACACAGTTCACAAACATAGCAACCAAAACAACACCACAAATCGAGCAATAACCCGGTAGAAACGCAACGCGCCTACCCCCCTTAAAAATGGATTACGCCCACGTAATCCCTATTATACCCTCCTAGAGCCTTGGTTAAAGATGTTTAATTCTCATTGAGCATTCTAGTTCCTATGCAATGTAACCCACAATATATTCTCATCAAAGGTCTTGACCATGTTAAGGGTTTAGTTTCTGTATTAAAAGACTCTTATCGGTATCCGTACCGATCTAGGAATGGATTCGGGTTTAGGCTCTCTAGGTTTAAGGTATTAGTCGATAGATCACTTGTTATTCAACAGGATAATGGGGAATACGGTCCACCAGCTTCTGCTGTGCTACTCTGATTACCTTCGGGTTTAGTTTCCCCTTTCTGTACTCAGGAGGCCTTCTAGGCTTATATTGGTATATTATCTGTAGTAGCGATTTAGTTCTTATTATTTCTCAATGCTATAATCCTGTCATTGTTAAACAACATGTTATTTTATATAGCCGATCGTAATTGTACGTCGACGGTTAGTTTACTCTCCTGACATTTTTACTTATTTTATAGCTTGATTTGTACCGCTAACTTAGACTTTTCTTCGTCTTTAGGTAACCTTTATTTCTCATCCCAATTATGGCATTTGACACTGCTGGTTGACTTCAATTAGTTTTAGTCAGAAGGTTACCGAATTATATGTGTTAGAAGTTCCTATGATTGTAAACTGTTTGACTACTACTGGTTACATATTGCACTTGATTGCGATAGTATGTATTTTAGGTGGTAACTTCTAGGTTATTAGTAACCCCACATCATCTCAAGTCTTCACATAATTGTTTACTCATGTGTTTACCCTCAAAGTTACGAATTATGTAGCAATGGATTTTACACGCTCGTATTATCTACATCAACCTCGCTTCCTTGGTGATTTCTTAATCTTGACTTTTAATATTTCCCACCGATTTGTAGTTCATGTGTCCACTTGTAGGAGGTTTCGAGAATCATCCAACTCTAACGTGATCAGCGTAAGTGTTGGACTACCTCTGCACCCCAATTTGTGCTTAGTATCACTTGACCTGGCCAGGGTCAAGTTCAACCTTGCACGTGTGATCTCATAACTTCCAGTGTTGGTCAATTAGGTATACAATGATATACTTCGAAATTCTCGTATGATTACTATTGTCCTCCACACTCTGAAATTAGTATTGAATTTATAAAATGATTCTCTATTTATCTTGGTCCATCAATTAATCTCTCCATTACGTCTTTTAATTTTGTTCAAAATTTCCAAATTCCGATACCCAGTTGTTCATAACTATTTGGTTTCCTCCTAAAATTTCCCTCCTCATAAATATTTGTCTAGTTTTTTTTGTTGTGTTGGCCCGTTTAGGCTCACCTCTATCTGACTTACGCGTTATCCCATTTTCCATATTAATCTTTTCTGGGTCTCGTAATTCTTTTGTTACTTTCTGTTTATTATTCCTTGTGTGTTTGGAAGGATTATTTCGCAATAGTCGCATTATACATTGCCCTTTAGATGTTTACCTGGGAGGTCAAATTTGTGTGGTGATGCTTGTGATTTTAATAATACCGTGCGCTGGTAATTAATTTTAGAATGTACGAAACATATATATCTTATATTTACCCTCTCAAGTGTTCGAAATGCGGAATTTATCTCAATCGCATTCTTGGCTTAATTAATTGCTTATTTGAGCTTTATTTATTTCATGGATTTTGGGGTATTTCGGTCCTCTTTGCTTGTGAGGTAGGGTCCTATCGACTGCTAAGCATGCCGACCCAGGTTGCCGCTAAAATTGGTCCCTCTACGGGTATTATCCTTTTGGCAACGTCTTTTGTATAGTATAGTATTTTCTTCTCGGGTTGATTGTATAACATTAAGTAGATGCCAGATCGGGTTTCCCCGAGTAAGAGGAGGCTTCCTACCTCTCTGGCGTTCTTTCTCTGAATTTAAGAGACAATTAAGGATGTGAAGGTTGGGTTTAGACGTTTGTTAGGCATCCAGTATCACTGGGGAAGAACCCTAACTAACGCGCCTCACGTACTACCCCAACCCTTATCTCACCACCAGAATTCCTAATTCCAGGCTTTCCTATACTCGGTACTTCTCTGTTCCAGTCATCAGAGCGCAACTACGCTCTGATACCACTTTCTGTAACACCCCCGAATAAACATCCAATAGTACACAACCAAGCTCCTAGTCATATTACATGATAACTACGCAGCGGATTCTCGATATCATCCGGGTGCTACAGATGCCAACCACCCACGTGGTTGACAGACCACATCACTAATACTAAGTTACGGTCTACATGACTGGAAACAGCCCTAAAATAAAACCTCATGTACAATATAGATAAAATTCCAAATACCGAGTACATACAACATAGCTAATGTAATACATCCCGAGTTTGGTTCTACAGGGTGCGGTTCATAAATTAGACCGAACAGCTCATCAGTCTTGCCCAGAGGGACTACCCCATGATAGTCCTTCACCTACACTCCGTCACGTTCTAGATGATCACCTGTAAAAATAAAGGACTCAGCAAAACTATGCCGAGTATGAACGTGTGAAGCCCGCATGTTACCGGGCTACACGACTACTTGGTCGAATATTATTAAGTCGATTTACATGCTATAATAAAGCAGTAAAGCACACATCAGCACATCATGATACCATACACACTCATCGGTAGCATAGCAATATCAAAAGCAACCAGGCACAACTTGCAAGTAGCATAGCTATGTCAACATGCAACCCAGCACAATAAGCTGCTAATGTAGCAACAGCAATCACGTAATTTATAGGGCGTGTGCGGATGTATATTATACCGTCGATCCTCACTATGGGATCATTCAAGAGATTACGTATTGTTTTCTTGTTCTCATTACACTTGTTTTCCTTTCTTCTCTTGCACCGAGTCGGGGGATATAGATTAGATCCCGAGACTTCATTATGTAGGCAATGGCGGACCCAGGAATTCATAACATATGTGTCAAAATAAAAGATCATGTATTTAAAAAGTTTAAGTCTCATAATATATGTGTCAAAATATAAGATCATGTATTTAAAAAACTTAAGTCTCATAACATATGTGTCAAAATATAAGATCATGTATCTAAAAAGTTTAAGTCTCATAACATATATGTCAAAATATAAGTAAAACTTTAGGATTTTTTTTGTAGTGTGTCAGTAGACACACTACGCACGTGAATAGGTCCGCCCCTGTATGTAGGTGCTAATCGTTCGTTGTTTCTTAAAGAATCACATTTGTGAATTTTCTTATTTGCTTGATCTCATTACACATGTTTTCCTCTATTATCTGGCACCAAGTCAGGGGATATAGATTAGATCCCGAGTCTTTATTATGTAGGTGCTAATCATTCCTTGTTTCTTTAAGGATTATTTGTGAATTCTCTTATCACCACAATTTGGAGAACGTCTTCTCCATAGCCACTCCTTCATTCCCGACGTCATATGTCGGGAAAGAGGGATCATCTCTAGACCCCAGGGTGTGCTCGCTAATCCTCCAGTCCCGGCGTCGTACGTCGAGACAGAGGGGTCATCTCTCGACCCCAGGAAGCGCTCCACAATAATAACAATAGTCGGTCGAAGGATCTGATGCAGATACCAACTCCCGAGCGTCCAAACCGCGCGGCCCGAGAATTCTTCTTCCCGGATTATCCATATGATCCATCAGCTGGTACTTACTTATTATATATTATTTATTTTATTTTTTTGTCAGCTCGACACCATTGTGGGTGTCGATCGTAGTCCTCAATAAGGCATTCATTTATCATAAATATCTTGACACCATAGTGGGTGTCCTTAGGAGTCCTCTATAGTTAGAGAGGAGTTTTCTCATTGTGTAGTTCTTTTGGTTTGTTTACGTAGTTCGTCAAGTTTCATCTCAAAGCTCCATAGACGAGAAAGGGACTAAACTACTGTGTGCGCGCAAGTAATATGCAACAACGATATAACAATCACATAGGCAAGATAGGCAAGCAATCCAATTTCATGCTTTAATCTTATGGTCATATTCACACACAAGGCACACAGCACACAAGCCGTGTAACACGGCAACATACGAACCACACATGTCCATACCTGATTTAGAAGCAAGAGTTGTCTCACACACACATGGAGTCCCAGCTGGCGTTCGTTACGGCCCTAACGTTAATTAAAAACGATTGGTCAGTTTATAATTTCATGTGATGACCCTTGTGACATTTCTCTTAGTTTATCCCATTTTATCGGGGTTGTTCCCAAGGTGAATTCTTTGTTGAAGGCTCAACTGATATTAGCCCTTAGGATTCTCCAAGTATTAATCTTAAGCCTTAGCCTACTCCTAGGGCATTTACATCGACGTTTTACACGTTACTAAGTACTTCTCACTAGCAAATGTTTTTAGAGTACTCTAGGCACTAATATGTAACAAGTTTATCTGGATGGGACTTTTATTGACCGAAGGTATATTCCATACTTATCTAAATAGCCATGTCTTTAGTTCATCATCAACATAATAACTCCTAAAATGTTTCTAAGATTTACATGTACCGAGACACCAAGTTTCCAAAACTGAAATATGGTTTTTGCATACAACCTTATGTTATCACACTTTTATATGTCTAAATGGCGTTTAACTTCCCAAGTTGTTTTGGTAAATTTAGCTAGGTGCATTAGGAGGGTTTTGGGTGTATTATAAGTCTAACATACCTTTATAACCCCCAGGTACATCAGTTATACAGAACCGGAGTTACAGAAAAACGAAGATACACAATCTGCTTACCACTTCCTTTAACCCCATGTTTAAGTCTCCTAAGCTTCCCCATGAATAAATCATCCTAGATAAATGTAGTAACCCTGATTTAGGTTGATCATTAACCCAACACCATGCCCTTAACACATCTGTATTACTCTTATACAGAAGCCAAAAGATTTCAGAGGAAGAAAAGAAAACTAAAGCACGGTTTGTTTATCTCGTCTTCAAGCTTTCTTTTAGGTTATAATTCAGTTTCCAAATCTTCCCAAAGTTTTTATCCCCCACCTAGGTACATTATGGAAGTTTTTAAACTCACACCCAACCCAAAAAACTACTGTTATCACGTCCGGAAGCTCATTGTACAGAAGCTAAAATCTGCAGAAATCAGAAAACAAAACAAATCGGTATATTTTTTTCATTTCCTCAATTAAGTTGTGGCACTGACTTCTAACTCTCCATCTAAGTACTTATAACTTACTTAAATGTGTTAGAGATGTTTTAGGTTCATTGGTAACTCAACATACCACTGTTAACTGCTCTGCAGTTCATGTTACAGAAACAGAAAGTTGAAATACAAAATGGGTGTTCTTCTTTTCTATCTTACTTTCTTTCCTGTTTAGTTACAAATCTGTCTTTCAGATCTCTCCCAAGTGCTTACCCTTTTTAGTTAAGTGTTCTTGCACAGGTTTAAATTCGAAACAACCCCAAACAGTCCTCTGTCACATGGTTATACAGAAAACACAACATTTCTGAAACTGAGTAAACTGTAACCCTGCACTGTCACATTACTCTCCTATTGCCCAGCCTCTGCTTACTAACCCAACTTCTAAGTTCATTCCCAAATCATGCAACCAATTAGTTAAACGTTTGTAAATTTAAAAGCAACCTAGAATACACTGATAGTTCTACTGGTAACTTCTTTATTCAAGACTGATGCCCGTAGGAAAAAGAAACATAAAACTGTTATGCCTTAGTCTTTCTCTTTTCTTTGTCCATGAGTTTGCCTCTTAATTTGTCCTCAAGCATTTACTTACTTAACCCAACATTTTAGTTTTGTTTCCAACTCAAAAACAACCTTAGACAACTCTGTTACTCTCACCAGTGCAACTTATACTGAAACAAGCAAAGTACAGGATCTGAAATTACAAACTGATATTTAATTTTCTGCTATTGTTCTCTTTTGTCATCTGAGCATTTGTTAACTTCCCCAAACCCGCTTAGTTACTGATTTATACGTTTTAATACTTCCCTAGCTTCTAGACAATGCCCCTGAAACTTCTTTACACTCGACAGGAATCTGTAAACCAAATCTTTAAGCTGATGCACTTCTCTTCTGTTTTGTGTGTTTGTTATTTGACTGTCCTCTAATCTGTCATCCAACTTTCCCACGTATTCACCCACTTAGATAAGTGTTCCAGCAACCATTTAAACCCCAAAAACAACCCAAGCTACCCTCTGTCACCTGAGTATACAGGACTGTAACGGTGCAGGAAACAAAATAGAAACATGGACACAGGAAGCATGACCTGATAACTCCTCTTCTATATTTTTCTTGTTTGTTCGCGAATTTGGTTTCCGATTTCCCTTAGCTTGTCTAGCTAATTAGCTAATCATTATAATGCAGTTTTGACCCTCATACAACTCAAGGCAGTGAGGCTATGTTTCTGAACTTCTTTTACCAGATTAAGTATAACTGAAAAACTAAGAAGTTTATACACTGAGAAACCGATATGCTTCAGAACTGATGCCTGTCTCTTTTCTGTTATTTTCTTTCTGCTTAGACATGACTTCCATCTTCACCCTCTTTATTCACTCATGGTGGGTAAGTATGTTATTGAGATTTTAAATCCACAACTGGTTAGAAACACTTGAAACACGTTTCAGAAGAAAAGACCTACACAGAACTCGGTCACAGCTGAAACAGGAAAAAAAATCTGTAGAAAACTGAGTTTATGAACTGATGAGAATTTATTTGTCTTTCTGTTTCATTCACTGAGTTGGTATCTATTCCCCACGTTAACTAGTTACCGAATTAAGTGTCTCAGTAAGCTTTCAACCCCAACACAAAAAGAACCAAAATCACAAAGGCCAACTCTCTGTAAAAATTTTACACAGCGACAGAACCATGTAAACATTGAAATCATGAAACTGATATGCTTCTTTCTTCTTCTGTTTTTTTTCTTTCCACTCATTGATCTAGTCTTTATTTCCTCCCGTGCATACAGGTTTGTAAGAGGTTTATCTTAATCCTGGGTTCACTACTAATTCAACACTACACCTATACCATTTCTAGACAGTTGTAGGCAGAAACCATGCTACCGAGTTGCAAAGGCTTAACAGCTTAACATGACAGATTTATTTTGTTTTCCAGATATGTACTCGTCCTAGCAGTAGCTGGTACTTTGGTTTCTCAATGCTACAGGACTTGCTAGCCTTTAACCTGAGGCAATGCTATACATATTTGACACTAGGACACACGTTAGCTCCTTGTTGTTTACTAATGCAGCTGTTAACCAATTTCCCCTTGTTTTTAACGTAAACCCAACACTCCCACTTAGTGATAGCTTAGGCAGGTGTATCGGCAATTGTTTTAAGTTCATTATTATCCCAATATCACCACCATATCCCTTCTGAAAGCTCTGTATACATAGGCAACAGTTATTAAACTGTATATCAGTTTCAGGGTATTCCCTCATCTAACCTCACTACTACGCACTATCACTTGTTTCGTTCTGTTATTGTTTCTAGGGTATTTACTAACCTGTTTTACACGCTTAGATGTTGTTTTAATCTCATTAATAAAACCACACCCACTTCATTATTCAGACTGAAACTGGAAATTCGATGGCACTTATAACATTTTAAATCTATTACCAACTCAATACCACCCCGGGGCATTAGTATATTGAGACACATGATACAGATTTCAGAATGCTTATCAGTTTAGACTTGACGGTTACGTTCTCTTTTTGTTTTATGTTGATGTGTTAAGTTTAGAGGTAGCTCACCTCCTTATTCTAGCTGTTTTCCCTCGTTGATCTTTGGTGCAGGTGGGGTTCCCAGTACCTTGATCACACGACGACACTGTGGAACATTTGTCAAAGGTTAGACTTGGAAATCAGGGCAATCAATGACTGAAGTCAGAAAGAAGAAGAAAACGGTTTCAGGACTCCACCTGCTAGCTATATTTCGAGTCGGGTTTTTGGTAGAGTTTCCTTTTTTTTTTTTCTTTGCTCGAGAGTTCTCAGGCCCTTCTTTGCGGGGATAGCGAGGAGTACACACACAACACCAGAAAGGGAAAAACGGAGTGAATCAGATTAGTATCATCGACAGAAGAACTGATGAACCAGATGGTGGAGAAGCTGGTTGGGAGTTTACCTTGTTACCTTTCTTTCTTTTTGACACACCTGAGGCCTGTCGTTCTTGGGCTAGATGCACTCTTCATGGTTTAAGTTTCCAGACCAGGTTATGCAAAGATTGAAGAAGATTGGAGATGGTTGAGCAACTGATAACTATCTTACTTGGAGCAGAAACTGAGTTGCATTGCACCTGGACCTGCGCAACTAAGGGGAGATCTTGCGAGGGACAGGCACCGGTTGAGCTCCTTATCCTCAGGCATGCGCATGCAGGGGAATTTAGAATAAGATGGTGAGTTACTGGTTCCCACGAGCAGGCTTGGAAATTTGGAAAAAGGACACCTTGCTGCATGAGTTTCGTACAGCACAGCTCAAGGAAACATGTGCATGAGGGTGGGGAGGATGAATGGTTTAACAGACCAATGTACTGTCGTGCATGAAAGGAAGAGAAGCACTAGTCTAAATGGGCGTGAGGATTTTCAAACAATGCAGGTGGTTAGTATACGAGTGGAGATTAATCTCTGGTGTTTGTCGGTAGTCACATGGCTGAGGAGAAAACAATGCAGGGATTGTCGCATCACTACTTTAATTAGGCTGGTATGGATTACCGAGAATCAGGTGTTCTATTATTAGTGCATTGTTGCTATACATGTCGATTGCTGTTATGTTTCATTCATTTTTTTTTGTAGTCACTTAGTAAACATATTACTAGTTTTAATTCGGTGGTACCTATTACCGAATTCGAGCATAGCTCAACCGGTTAAGACATTCAGGGAGGGTACGAGAGGTCTCGGGTTCGAACCTCAGCAGGCGCGCCTCTGCTCCCCTTTTTTTTGTATAAACTATATACATGCTTACTTATATATATCTGTAAGACTATATATTATATCGTGTTATTTTTGTTATGATGTTATGCGTCGTTACAAGTAACAATGCGACACATTTATATGGTCATATATATATACATATACGCACAACCAACGTTACCATATTTTGTTTTGTCGCGTTTTAGTTGTATGATCATAATGGTTGCTCATAATTTAATTTAACCTTCACTAATTTGGACTGTTAATTATTCGGGGTATTTCAGGAGTACTTATATTTTCTCTAATTACGGATTCGCCCCACACTAAACTCTAAGTTTTCATATAAACTTTTATAAATTACAAAATAGCCCCAAACTTTATAAATTATTAACTTAGCACTTGTTTAATTTAACTAAAATTCATAAACTTAATTCCTACCTTTATATTATATCATAATTATTCCAAGAGGCCTATAACTCTCGGCTTTCACCATATTTACCCTAAACTTTTCAAAATTTAAAATTTTACCACATAACTTATTAAACTACTCATTTAAACACTAGTAATTATTTCTAACTTATCCAAAATTCTTAATATGAGTTTATACACCATATTATATCAAAGTTCACCAAATTTAATTAGTAATTCTCGGCTTAAATTTAATCAAGCCACCAAGTTTTGGTAAATTACATATTTTACCCTTAAACTTATAAACTTAACATCTTAGGTATTAAAATACCTAATTAACTTATCCAAATATTTTATAACATCTTAATATATAGTATTAAGCTATAATATACCAAATTGGAGTTTATATTTTCGGCAATAATTTTTATAACCAAATAATTAACTTAAAATTCCTTAAATCAATTCTTAAACCTTAACTCCATTTTTAATTAATCAAAGCACATATTTAAGACCTTGATAATTTCGGCTTTAATTTTACAAACGGGTATTTAATGGTTTAATGTTATAAAACATAGTTTAAACCATAGATCTACATATATATACTTAGGTAAATTACTTACCCTCTTGTAAAACGATTTTTCCCTTGGTTTCTCCTTGGATCTTGGGTCACACAACCTTGATCTATACTCCTTGAAGGTGCCTTGAATATTAGAACAAGGATACCTTGTGTTAAACCTTAAATTCCTAATTAAACCTTAAGAAATCTACTAAGGTATTATATACAAAATTTGTATTAAAGATTAGGATTTACCCTGCTGACTCAAAGTGGAGTTCAAAGACTTAGATTTTCGGCCTTGACAAGGAGAGAAGAATTAAATTAGCTCTTTAAGAAACCTAAGCTTATAACTTAGGATTAACTCTTGTAAACCTTAAAATCAAAGATTTACCTTAGGAGAAATGGCATAGCTCTCGCCTAAATTGAGGTTTGATGAACACCTTGTCAAACTATGAAGAATTTGAAGTTAATAAAGGGAAGAATCAAGAATAAAATCGGCCATGGACTTGCCTTGGGAGAAAATGGAGTTTTAAGGCATTTTTCTAACCTTAAGCCTTCAAGAACCTTTCTTAGGTGTTTCCTTTGATTAGCCACGAAATTCCTAGCTTGAGTGATGATTGATATTGATCTAGATCAATGGAATGGATTAGAGAAACCTCCTTGGTGCAAAGAACCGAAAATTAGCTTAGAAATGGCATTAAAACATAACTAGATTAACTTAGGAAAATAGAGCTCTTACCAATGGAACTTACCAAGCTTGGAATTAGAGTGGAATGGAGTGAGTAAGGGAAGGAGAAAGGAGGTGAAATCGGCACTTAGAAGAGGAAGAAGAGACAAGACTCCTTGATTGTCAAGGTTAGGTGAGAATAATTCATTTTTGGTCAAAAGAGGAGGCAATTAAGTCTAAAGCTCCAATCAGTGGGATAATGTGTTGAAATGGAGGTCAAGGGGCAAGGACCAACCGGCAAGGACTTTTGAATACAAACAACTTTGACAAAAGTGGTGATATAAGGTAAGAAAATGATTTTAAGACATGAAAATCATGTCTTTTTGTAGCCAAAACTGGCAGGCATAGGGAGGGTGAGTCACCCTTGTTATCCCATGATTATTATAGATAACTTTGGTCCTTTTAACAATATCAACTCGTGGTTATTCAGTTCTACAAGTTAAATATGTAAAACACGTTTTTCGGTACCCGAAAAGTGCGTTTTCGTGTTCTAAGAATATTTTGGAAAATAAATTGTCCCAACGTGATATACATGTTTATAGACATTTTTTATTGTCAATTATGGTATATTAAGGTGTTACATTGAGTAACATGGGGTTATATCAACCCATGACACAATTCCCGGGACTTCCTGGACTCCCGGGACCAAAACAGGAGCGTTAAGAATTTCCCCCGAGCACTTTGTGTTTAAATGGAAAAGTGGCATGGGTATCCTTTCATAAATATTGAATAATGGTCAACTAACCATCTGGAGTGAAAAAAACTAAGTTATACCAACTTAGAACCCATTTCTGGGGTTTCCGGGGCTTCTAGTGCTTTAAGGGGCGTGCGTGAGCACTCTCGAGCACTTTGCGTTTTTAACTAAATATGGCCTGGGGACTATGTTTGTATAGTCATATAATTAGGGTATGACCATTTGGTTTGAGTTTTAAAAGGTCATACAAGGTCACGCTCGACGCACGTTTTTAAGGCGTTTTAAGAATCGTCTTTGTTGTTAAGATGTTTAGAGTGTATCTTTGACCTTTGATGGTTTCTTATGTTTTTATGATATATATAATAGGTGTAGCGTACGTTGTTACATTTGTTTACTTGTGTATATCAATTTATTTTAGCATTTATAAATGCTTCGGCATTCGTGAAATACTTACGTTGCTCGTCTGTATAAATGTTCGTATTGATCTTTCCTTGTTGACGCTCTCTTTATTGAGCATGTTATGTATGGAGTTTAATCCTTCTTAATAAACGTACATGGGTGTTTGTACGAGTATGTTAAGACGTTTATAATATTACGCCTGTTAGCGTTTATGGTGAAAGGACTATTTTTACGTACCATTTGCATGCATGTGTTTGCATGCGCACGCGTAATTATTTATCCTTGGGAAAATTACATCGCCCACCCATGACGTTTGGCGAAATTACACAGCCCACCCACGAGGTTTTAAAAATTACTTTGCCCATCCATGTGGTTTCCACAATTTTACATCCAACAACTATTTTAATATTTGATCAACTGAAAAGATGGTTAAATGATATCCAAATTTGATGAAACTTTACATGGACGATGCTAAGGTGTTATATTTTTGTTCAATGCCAAATCCAAAGTTTTTAAGGTCATATATGACCTGTGGGACCCAATGAAACATGAGACAAGTTCACCGGGTCCCACAGATCATATATGAGCTTAAAAACCGTTGGATTTCACATTTTACCAAAATATAACACTTTAATATCGTCCATGTAAAATTTCATCAAATTTGGATATCATTTAACCATCTTTTAAGTTGATCAAATATTAGAAAAGTTGCTGGATGTAAAATTGTGGAAACCACATGGGTGGGCAAAGTAATTTTTGAAACCTCGTGGGTGGGCTATGTAATTTCGCCAAACGTCATGGGTGGGCGATGTAATTTTCCCTTTATCCTTAGATTAATTTTTAATTATTTAATGGTTTTAAGGTGTTAATTAGATTTGGGGTATTTCAATCTACCCCCTTAAAAGGACTTCGCCCCGAAGTCTCATTTCTGAATTCAAAGGGTTGTGGGGGAAACAAGTTCCGTTAAGTATCCACAACTCAATTCAGTTTTAGGGAACAAGTCCCGAGTCTCACTATTCTTAAGTTCATAGTGTATATCTATCACAACATGAATACTTCAGGAAGGTCATGTCATATACCTACAATGTAGTGCAGCGTAGTACACATAATCACATATATCCTCAAGTTAGTGCAACGTAGTGCACATCATTTCATATCACTTCAAAATAGTGCAACGTAGTGCACATAATCTCTTCATTGTAGTGTAACAGAGTACACATCAGCAAGTAAAGTACAAGGTGCATTCAAATACAGTGTTACACAAGAACACATACAAGACAAAGTGTCACAAAATGCACAACAAATTCATAAAAGTGCAACAAAAGTGCACACTAAACTCACAAACGAAAAAGGCTCTACCCCCCTAAAAAGGGGTACGCCCACGTACCCTAGACTAGAGTGTCTAGTCAGTAAATAATGAGGGAAACTTCTCTCGCATGTTGGCTTCTAGTTCCCATGTGGCCTCTTCAACATCATGGTTCGACCAAAGAATCTTGACGAGGCTCACCGTCTTGTTTCGAGTATCTCGTGTTTTTCTATCTAAGATTCGTTGCAGTGTTTCCACGTACCGCATTGTCGGTTCTAGTGATAGTGTCTCTGGTTGTAAAACATGAGAAGGATGAGGCATGTATTTCTTGAGCTGAGACACGTGAAAAACGTTGTGTACTTTGCCCAACTCAGCTGGCAAGTCAAGTCGATATGCCACAAGGCCCACCCGCTCCGTGATAGCGTAGGGTCCTACAAACTTCGGGCTCAGCTTGCCCTTCTGTCCAAATCTGAATACACCCTTCATCGGTGATACTCGCAGAAATACCTAGTCGCCAACTACGAACTCAAGGTCTCGTCGTCTCTCATCAGCGTACGATTTCTGCCTGTTTTGTGTTGCCTTCATATTATTTCTAATCTGTTGCACTTCCGCCTGAACTTGCTCTAAGTACTCAGGCCCAATGATGGCTGTCTCACTAGACTCGTCCCAACACAATGGTGTGCGGCATGGTCTGCGATATAATGCTTGGAAAGGTGACATCTGTATAGAGGCGTGATAACTGTTGTTATATGCGAACTCAATTAGATGTAACCTATTGATAAGTGCAAAACATATAGACTTATTAAGGTTTAATCGCCTTATAATTTGCAGCATTTTTAGTAATGTTTCTCACTTATCTTGGGTTTTTCCTATAATTAAGTTGTTATATTAACTGATGTATTATATGTGTTAAAATATAGGAAAAATGCCAAATAAACACATATATTAAAAGGGATTAAACAAGGGTCACGCGAGAAGCACGCACAGTGGCGTGTCCGCCCCTGTGTCCGCGTGATACAAGGCGGACGTGAGATAGAGGCAACCGCCCCTGTGTCCGCGTGATGCAAGGCGGACAAGAGGAGAGGAGACCGCCCCTGCAACCGCATGAAACAATGCGGACAAGAGAGTCACAACCGCATGAGTTAGAGCGGACAACAGTGAGGACCTGAGACGACCGCATGGATTAAGGCGGACATCTACGCGGACGCGTGTAAATGTCCAGATCTGGAAATTAACGCAACTGGTTATCTTCTTCGCCGACTCTCTTCTCCAACTTGCTTCTTCCTTTCGGCGCGCCTGCAACATATCCATCTACTCCATTTAACATATCAGGCGCTGCCTTAAATCACTCACGCGGTGTTCCCTCTTCTTACCTTTCCTTCCTCTATAAAAACCACGCTCCATTCATCTTCTCAGTGTCCTTCCGGAGGTTCCTTCCGTGGTTCCTTTCGGAGTTCCAATTCACCCCATCAATCCATCTTCGAACCACTGCACCTTCATTCACTCGTTCATTCCATTTCTATTCTCCCGTCTTCTCCATTTGTTTTCCTTTCATTTCATTAGTCTCACCTCTAGTCTCACGTATTTAAATAGCGGATCACTATTTAATATGTTAGGCTAGTTTACGTATACTCTGGGAATAATTATTATGTATTTGTATTAATTATGCAATATGTTTTACTGGTTTTAATTTTAATTCAGTTTGTTACGCTTAAAGGTTTTCTCGCATCTTTTTAATAAACCTCATGAATTTATTAAAATGCTTTACGAAATCTATTTCTAATCTGATCGGTGAAAAAAGTAGATGGGTTAATTAAGCCGTAAAACTGTAGGAACTTATTTTCATCGTTGTTAAGTTAGTACAAGTTGCAAGAATAATTCCTTTTACAATGCCGTTTACTAGCACTTGCTCGAGTTTTCATCGGACCTTGCATTTTCTGGTAAAACGAGTTCTTATGAGTTTTCATCGGACCTTAAGATAATTAAAGGAATTATGCCAAATAATTATAATTAAACCAGTAAACCTAGCATGAAAGAGCAGATATTATATTAAAGTGAACCAGAGTCCCATTAGGTTTATCTGTTAGCTTAGTTTATTTTATCTTTCCTTTTATTTATAAAAACAAGTCAATTAATCCCCCCTTTTTGTGACACGCTTAGGTACTATAATATGCACATTAGTCCCACGGTTCGATATCCGGTCGCTTACATTTTTACTATACTACCACGACCGGGATTTGTTTGCAGCCCGACGTTTATTTTGAGTTTTAATTTATTTTCTTTAATGTTAATTACACCAGTTCTAACCACTCAGATATACACGTCTGCAAAATGGCGCCGTTGTCGGGGACTAGATTTATTCTAGTCCCTAAGCCCCGGATTATTCACCTGTTTAATTATAAATATTTTGTTCTCTTTATTCTGTTACTATTATGTCCATAATATTTTGTTTATTGTTTATATTAATTATCTACTATATTTTGTTTATATTATTATATTTGTTGTTTAATCTAACTCCTAACATTTAATTCTAACTACTAACATTTTAATTTTATGTACACTAATTCCTAACGTTTAATATTCTGTCAACTAATTACTAACATTTAATTTTCTGTAAATTAACTTCTAACATTTAATTCCCAGCAATCTAACTACTAACTTATAATTTTTGTAATCTAACTACTAACTTATAATTTTTGTCATCTAACTACTAACTTATAATTTTATGACATTTTTATTTTGTTGTTGTTTGATAAGTTTAATTAAAATAAAAAAAAGAACGCAACAGAGGCTGTCCGCCTAGCCTTCCGCCCAGCAGCATGCGGACGCCAATGAGGCGTGTCCGCCTTGTCCCATGCGGACGTCCAAGCGAACGCCATTGAGGACCGCGCGGGCACACTTGTCCGCCCACCTGTCCGCACCCCTCCACGCGGACGTCCATGCGGACACACCCCATTTCTTTAGCTAAACTCCGCGTTTCAGTCTGTTCTTCCCCAAACTCTCAGATATATGCGTTCATCCTTTGAGCAGGCCCAGCAGAGGATGCTGGCTGAGCAGACAGATGACACGGCGCTTGGACCGGAGTGACGAGTTGCATGCACAGGCAGCGCAGCAGCATGAGCGGACCGCTCAGCTCCTACAGCATCTCCTCGCTCAGACAGGCCAGGGATCAGTACACCCTCCACCACCACCGCAGTGATTTTTATTTTTATTTTTGTTTTATTTTATATTTCTCTGTTGTTTACTAACATTTTGTAGACTAATACTGTTTTAACCCTGTCAAACTTTTGTTACATACAGGAAGGTAACAGTTCAGTTTACTTTATGTTTATGTTTTATGCAATGCATTATTATTTATGGTTTGCCTTCTATTATTTTTTGTGTGTAAATTTGAGTTCTGCTGGCTATATATGTTTTCCTTTTCAGAATAAATTCTATATTCGAACATATAGCTGAACTCGCCTATGGAAGCAACCTCAGTTGCTCTAGGAATTTCGATATCTTCGGTTGAACACTTGCGCGAACTTAAGTGTGAGGAACGTCTCACCCTTACCAAAGCTTTAAGTGTGAGGAAGGATACCTTCCTCAATCTACGATACAAGGGGAGTTTCAGTTCTTCCTTTATTATATTCATATTCAACCTATATGAGTTTAATCCTTTATGAGTCTGTCATATTTTGAAAGGTGCTTTTCTTGAATTTAATTCTGAACAATGAGGACATTGCTCCTCTTAAGTGTGAGGAAGGAGAGACCTTTCCCTGAAAATATGACAGTTGTTCGATAATGCCACACTCGCTTTTTGCTACTCTAAATTGCCTATATAAAAAAATGAAAAAAATAAGATAAAATAATTATAGAAGTGTCTGAAATTATGTCAAGTGCCAACTGAAAGATGGTTTGACTTAAAGGAGTTTGTATAAAATTATTTTCCTTCAAAAATACTCTATTTTCGCTCAAAATATGATAGATCTGCTAATTGTAAAAACCAATTTAGTTTAGCTTGGGATTATGGAAATATGTGGAAAGTCAAGGAAAGAAAAGGATAAAGACAAGGTACTCCACTGTTTATGAATTTTTCTAACCAAAAACAGGCCTCGTCTATCCGGTTATTAAGTTCTTCGGGGTGCTTTAACACCTATCTACCTAAGGTCTCGTGATCTGGGATAGAAGACCCAACACCGCTACAAGGATAGAGAGAAAAGTTTGGGGTACAGAAAAATAATGCAATTTTAAAAAAATATGTGTGCTTTGTATATACAATCTTCGCATTCAAAAAAAAGATGAAAATAATAAATTGCAATTTATATTTATTAACATGAGTACGTGGTGTTGAAAGGTATTACGGAATAAGGCATTGCTTCACACCCCTTGTCATCCCGGGTTAGAGAATTGAAATTGGTTGAAAATCCCAGGTTAATCTAACTTGTTTTCTGCAGTCTAGTTTTTCTATGCTTTTATTAAATTGTTCTTCTTCACTGTTTGCAAAAACCTACTTCTAAGAGCAGAATTATTCTTTCAATTGTCACTTTGTCTAAAATCCCTTCTACACTTATTTAATCTTGTTTTATTATTATGGCTTAGAGATAATTTTATTCCTTATTTTGCTTGAGGACAAGCAAAAGTCAAGTGTGAGGAAGTTTGATAAGTGCAAAACATATAGACTTATTAAGGTTTAATCACCTTATAATTTGCAGCATTTTTAGTAATGTTTCTCACTTATCTTGGGTTTTTCCTATAATTAAGTTGTTATATTAACTGATGTATTATATGTGTTAAAATGTAGGAAAAATGCCAAATAAACACATATATTAAAAGGGATTAAACAAGGGTCACGCGAGAAGCACGCACAGTGGCGTGTCCGCCCCTGTGTCCGCGTGATACAAGGCGGACGTGAGATAGAGGCAACCGCCCCTGTGTCCGCGTGATGCAAGGCGGACAAGAGGAGAGGAGACCGCCCTGCAACCGCATGAAACAATGCGGACAAGAGAGTCACAACCATGAGTTAGAGCGGACAACAGTGAGGACCTGAGACGACCGCATGGATTAAGGCGGACATCTACGCGGACGTGTGTAAATGTCCAGATCTGGAAATTAACGCAACTTGTTATCTTCTTCGCCGACTCTCTTCTCCAACTTGCTTCTTCCTTTCAGCGCGCCTGCAACATATCCATCTACTCCATTTAACATATCAGGCTCTGCCTTAAATCACTCACGCGGTGTTCCCTCTTCTTACCTTTCCTTACTCTATAAAAACCACGCTCCATTCATCTTCTCCAGTGTCCTTCCGGAGGTTCCTTCCGTGGTTCCTTTCGGAGTTCCAATTCACCCCATCAATCCATCTTCGAACCACTACACCTTCATTCACTCGTTCATTCCATTTCTATTCTCCCGTCTTCTCCATTTGAATTCCTTTCATTTCATTAGTCTCATCTCTAGTCTCACGTATTTAAATAGCGGATCACTATTTAATATGTTAGGCTAGTTTACGTATACTCTGGGAATAATTATTATGTATTTGTATTAATTATGCAATATGTTTTACTGGTTTTAATTTTAATGCAGTTTGTTACGCTTAAAGGTTTTCTCGCATCTTTTTAATAAACCTCATGAATTTATTAAAATGCTTTACGAAATCTATTTCTAATCTGATCGGTGAAAAAAGTAGATGGGTTAATTAAGCCGTAAAACTGTAGGAACTTATTTTCATCATTTAAGTTAGTACAAGTTGCAAGAATATAATTCCTTTTACAATGCCGTTTACTAGCACTTGCTCGAGTTTTCATCGGACCTTGCATTTTCTGGTAAAACGAGTTCTTATGAGTTTTCATCGGACCTTAAGATAATTAAAGGAATTATGCCAAACAATTATAATTAAACCAGTAAACCTAGCATGAAAGAGCAGATATTATATTAACGTGAACCAGAGTCCCATTAGGTTTATCTGTTAACTTAGTTTATTTTATCTTTCCTTTTATTTATAAAAACAAGTCAATTAATCCCCCCTTTTTGTGACACGCTTAGGTACTATAATATGCACATTAGTCCCACGGTTCGATATCCGGTCGCTTACATTTTTACTATACTACCACGACCGGGATTTGTTTGCAGCCCGACGTTTATTTTGAGTTTTAATTTCTTTTCTTTAATGTTAATTACACCAGTTCTAACCACTCAGATATACACGTCTGCACCTATCTATCCAGCTACCCTGGAAATCCAAGGCACATGCTCGTAGCATGTCCTCTAAGGTCTGAATAGTCCTCTCTGATTGACCATCCGTCTGAGGATGAAACGCTGTGCTAAGCTTCAATTCAGTTCCAAGTGCTTCGCGAGTAGTTCGCCAATATCGTGAAAGGAATCTGGTATCTCGATCCGAAACAATAGTCTTTGGTACTCCATGATGTCTGATAATCTCTCTTTCAAATAGTTCTGCCAACCTTGGCACCTTCCAAGGGTCTTTCATTGGTATAAATCTCGCCACTTTGGTCAGTCGGTCAACAACGACCCATATCATATTTAGTCCTCCTCTCGTAGGTGGTAGTCCCACCACGAAGTCCATAGAGATATCATAAAACTTCCATTCTGGAACTGGCATAGACTGTACCATGCCCCTGGTCGACAATGTTCGAATTTCACTTTCTGACAAGTGAGACATCAAATGACATATTCTGTCACGTCGCCCTTCATACCACTCCACCAGAAATGCCTCTTTAGATCTTTGTACATCTTAGAAGCTCCTGGATGGACAGATGTGGAAGAAGTGTGGGACTCTCGAAGAATATGCTCTTTTATATTTGTGTTGTCTCTGGGAATACACAATCTGCCCTTTAATCTGATCAGCCCATCATCGTGTAGCTGGAACTCATACTTTCCTCCTTCGAATGTACCGTCGGACAACTTCTGACTGATCTCTCTCATTCGCTGATCATTCTTCTGCGCGCTATGTATGTCGTCAATAATACTTGAGCTAGCCACAATGGCATTTAAGGAATGTGCTCGTCGACTCAATGCGTCTGCTACAACATTAGCTTTTCCTTCTTTGTACTGCAAGTCGATGTCGTAGTCCTTGAGAAATTCAACCCATCTGCATTGTCTCATGTTTAACTCATTCTGAGTGAATACATATTTCAAGCTCTTATGGTCCGAGTATACGGTCATCTGGACACCATACAGGTAGTGGCGCCAGATCTTCAATGCAAATACAATTGCTCCAAGCTCCAACTCATGTGTGGGATAGTTCTCTTCATGTTTCTTCAGTTGTCGGGAAGCGTAGGCGACTACCTTCCCATTCTGCATGAGTACGCACCCTAATCCCCTGCCTGATGCATCACAGTAAACTTCATAACCTTCTGTGCCTTCAGGTATAGTCAAAACTGGTGCTGAGGTCAAAGCATCCTTCAAACACTGGAATGAGGTCTCACATTCTTCAGTCCATGTGAATGGCGCGTCCTTCTTCATTAAGCTTGTCATCGGTTTTGCTATTCTGGAGAAGTCTTTGACGAACCTTCTGTAGTAGCCTGCTAACCCAAGAAAACTCCTGATATCAATCACTGTCTTAGGTCTGGGCCATGTGCAAACTGCTTCTATTTTTGCTGGATCCACCGCGATCCCAGCGTCCGAGATGACATGACCGAGAAAGGAAACTCGATCTAGCCAAAACTCACATTTGGAGAACTTAGCATAAAGCTGGTTCTCCCTTAAGATCTCGAGTACACGTCGGAGTGACTCTCATGTTCTTCTTTAGACTTTGAATAAATCAGTATATCATCGATGAATACGACTACGGTCTTGTCCAGCTGCTCTCTGAATAATCTGTTCATTAAGTCCATGAAGAGTGCGGGTACGTTTGACAAGCCAAAAGGCATTACTGTAAATTCATAGTGGCCATATCGCGTTCGAAATGCTGACTTTTCCCTGTCTTGTTCTCTGATGGGTATCTGGTGGTATCCTGATCTCAAATCAATCTTTGAAAACACTTTTGCTCCTCTTAACTGATCAAACAAATCGTCGATTTGTGACAGTGGGTATTTGTTCTTCACCGACACTGCACTAAGCTCTCTATAATCGATACATAACCGAAAGCTTCCATCCTTCTTCTTCACAAAAAGAACTGGTGCTCCCCAAGGCGATACACTAGGTCTTTTGTATCCCTTGTCTAATAAATCCTTCAACTGTTCTTTCAACTCAGCCATCTCTACCGGTGCCATACGGTACAGTGCCTTAGCTATGGGACCGGTACCTAGTAGTAATTCGATGGAGAATTCTACCTCTCTGGCTGGCGGTAAGCCTGGAAGTTCCTTTGGAAAGACATCCGGAAATTCCGACACCACTGGCATATCTGGATCAAAGTCTGGGTCATGCTCCATATCTTGAACATAGCATAAATATACTTCCTTCTGCTTCCTGACTTCTTTGTACATGGACATAGCAGATATCACTTTTATTGATGGTGCTCTAGGGCTCTGGCGGTAGGACACTGTCACTCCTGATGGGCTCTTAAGTAACAGTCGTCGTTCTGCACAAAGGATGCGGCCTCTGTGCCGCCTCAACCAATCCATCCCGACTATGACGTCGAATCCTAGACCTCTGAACTCAATTAGGTCAATGGAAAATTCCTCCTCCTTGATACGGATAGTGGCTCCTCTATATAAACTAGTACATCTGACCTTCTCCTTAGACGGGAGTGCCACCTTGAAATCAGGTAACTCTACAGCGTCTAGCCCCAACTTCCCCGTAAGCGTAGGCGAAACGAAAGTATGTGAGGCTTCGGAGTCGAACAATACTGATGCAGCCATTCCGTTGACAGGAAAGGTACCAGTGAGAATCGTGCCGCCCTTGTTGGCCTCCTCCTCAGTAAGTATACTTAAGGCACCCTCCGTCTCCTTGGCACAACCTAACAACAGATTCTGTGTAAGTACTTGACATATGATGGAGGTCGAAAGACATTCACATTTCATAACAATAATGCTTCATTGACAAGATAATCTTCTTTCACGTGTCTAAATGACGTTTACAATACTAGTATTTTCTAAAAGTCAAACTTAATCGTCCCGGTTTCATGTGGGTGGTGTTTATCACTGTCGAAGGTGTTGTGTTTATTTTAATCCTTTTAATTCCATGGTATAGCATCATTGACTTTCCACCCATTACTAAAACATCTCCTGACTTCAATATGATCTTCTTTGCAAGGTCCACACGCTTCTGCTCGCCATATACGAATTCTGTGTCATCTCCAATTGACAAAGACAATACTGGTACCCCTTGATCGAGGGACTCTTGTGTTTCATCCTTATCCTGGTGCAGTCCTAAGCGGCCTCCTTCTTCATAGAAGTTGATGATACATAAAACAGCCCTTAGATTAGGAACTGGATCTTCCTCTAGTTGTTGAGCTGTGTTAATTGCTTATTCCACAATTTGTAAAAATTCTTCTGGGATTTCTGGTACTTGCGCTCCATCTCCAATTCTCGTGTCCTGGTAGGTCTTTGTGTAAGGATTCCAGTCCTTTCCTAAGCACATCATCTTCAGCTTCATTTTTTATCCTCCTGGAAATTCGGGAGTGTAGAACCCTCCTGGTCACACATTTAAGACCTTGATAATTTCGGCTTTAATTTTACAAAAGGGTATTTAATGGTTTAATGTTATAAAACATAGTTTAGACCATAGATCTACATATATACTTAGGTAAATTACTTACCCTCTTGTAAAATAATTTTCCCTTGGTTTCTCCTTGGATCTTGGGTCACACAACCTTGATCTATACTCCTTGAAGGTGCCTTGAATATTAGAACAAGGATACCTTATGTTAAACCTTAACTTCCTAATTAAACCTTAAGAAATCTACTAAGGTATTATATACAAAATTTGTATTAAAGATTAGGATTTACCTTGATGACTCAAAGTGGAGTTCAAGGACCTTAGATTTTCGGCCTTGACAAGGAGAGAAGAAATAAATTAGATCTTTAAGTAACCTAAGCTTATAACTTAGGATTAACTCTTGTAAACCTTAAAATCAAAGATTTACCTTAGGAGAAATGGCATAAGCTCACGCCTAAATTGAGGTTTGATGAACACCTTGTCAAACTATGAAGAATTTGAAGTTAATGAAGGGAAGAATCAAGAATAAAATCGGCCATGGACTTGCCTTGGGAGAAAATGGAGTTTTAAGGCATTTTTCTTACCTTAAGCCTTCAAGAACATTTCTTAGGTGTTTCCTTTGATTAGCCACGAAATTCCTAGCTTGTGTGATGATTGATGTTGATCTAGATCAATGGAATGGATTAGAGGAACCTCCTTGGTGCAAAGAACCGAAAATTAGCTTGGAAATGGCATTAAAACATAACTAGATTAACTTAGGAAAAGAGAGATCTTACCAATGGAACTTACCAATCTTGGAATGAGAGGAGAATGGCGTGAGTAAGGGAAGGAGAAAGGAGGTGAAATCGGGACTTGAGAGTACACAACCATGCTTGGTCCGGGACTTGAGAGATGAGTCAAGGTCCCGGACCACTACATAAAATGGCCGAAACTTAAGTCTTGTATTGGTCCGAGACTTAGGGTATGGACCAAGTCCCGGACCACCCCCAGAAATCAACCGTGAGTGTTTTAAAGTGTCAAATGATAGGGGATTGATTGGTATTGGTTTTAGATGTTGTTTAGGAGTTGTTTGGTGACTTGTAAAGGTCCTAAGAAAGAGAGACAAGTCCTAGGAGTGAATGAGGAAGTTGTGAGTTTAAGAACACATGAACAAAACTAAGGAATAACGGGATAACGGGGTTGATTACGGGAGTATTAATTTTACATACTGTAGTACATTAATGTGATAAAAACATTTGAATGTAATCAGTGATTCGAGAGTAAGACTCGAGGAACATGAGGTGACACGGTAAAGCTAACCCCGGTGAAAGGTATGATTTTCTCATGCCCCGTATGCTAACGGTGTTACTCTGATTTGTGTGCTTATGTGTTGTGTGATCACCTAAGCAAGATAAATGCACGAATCGGATTGTTTGCACCTTCTTGTGCTTGTTTTGTATTGCTCCTTGTTGGATTGTTTATTAACTTCAAGTTTGTATAATTCATGAAATGTGTGATTGTGGATGAAGTGCTTGATGTTGAATGTGCACTGTAGTTCGACTCATAGTTGAGTCTTGTTGAGTAGGGACTTGTAGAAAGAGTCATGCTGCGAATTAATGAAAACGTGGAAACACACTAAAACTATCAAACCAAGAAACGATAACGCAAACCTATGAACTCACTAGAACGTGAGAGAATTGCACGGGAATTAGTAAACTCCCGATAACAGTTAGAGAACTGAATTGATCTAATCCACAAAACAATTAATAGTGGAGGTATATAAGGAACCACTATTTAGAGGATTGATGATTGTTCAAGACATGAACCTTGAGAGAAGTAAAGAATGGTAAGGGATCACCAAACCCCTTAGAAAGATAGTCGACCGACAATGAGAGGATTCGACTAATATAAAGGGTATTCGATAAGTTGGGTAAAACCTTAAATCTGAGAATACTAGACATTGAGAAGTTCCCTAAGCTAACTGATGTTATCGAGAGAGATACTTCTAGGCTAATCCTTGAGATTATGAAATAACTCCGAGAGAGGAGTTTTGGGAATTTGAGTAGTCCGGTAGAGAACCGGACATTTGAGAATTTGAGGAGCTAATTGTATAGCTCTGTTTGTATTTGTAAGCCCGGTGGTGAGTCTTGTGTATGACTCTGCCCAGAGGTCATGGGCAATGACTTAAAATATGCCTTTGTGTATTAAGAAATTGATTTGAGAATTGATTTGAGAATTTGAGTATTGAGTATTGAGTTGAAACTTGAGAGACTTGAGAGATTGAGTTTGAGTAGAGGATTGAGTTGAGTATTGTAGAACTCGATTGAGGTTGAGAGTAAGAGTAACCCAAGAGGATGGGTAAGATAGTAATTGAGTGACCATGGCATTAGTGAGGTAGAAACCCTCAAGGCCTAAGAGTAAATATTATGACTAACAAACCTGTGTGTTGGTTATTATTGTATTCCTTGTTTGAATACTTGTATGTGAGCATGTTGATTGAATTAAAATGAACCGCATGTTCTCGACCAAAGTAGTCGGTGTACCCTCGTTAGCACGCGGGGTATGCAAATTTCATATGCAGCAATTTGCTGAGCCCCTAGGGGCACCGTTTTTATTTTCCAGGTACATTGGAGCCGTTACCGTTCGAGATAAGGACGGGGTTGTGGTATAGCATGGGTAGTTGATTAGGAACTTGTCTATTTGTAAGGATCGGTTTGTAAGTCCGAATTGTATTGGTAACTTGATGGTTGTAGAAACTCGGTATAGATTTGCTTGAGGTTGTACTTGTATTGTATTTGGATTGATTAAGAAATGGAAGGTATTTGTAATTGTTGAGTACTCGGTATAATAATCCGTCAGACCGATATTGTATTTGTATTGTTTGTTTGGATTGGATTTGGCCTTGTTAGTCACGTGGGTGACTAACGGCATTGTATCACCCACCGTTGGAGTAAGATTTCCGCTGCTTTGTGATTATTAATTGAGACGGGTTAGGATATAATGGTTTGATTAGTGGTAGGGGTGTTACAATTTGTAAACACAACAAGGATCACGGCGCAAGCCAGTTTAAGTGTAAATCTAGCGATAACCGTGAGGCCTCTCGGCCAAAATGCACGAGGAACGTTGGAGACGCCAACAATCACAACCTGTGAATTCCACTGGAATAAAAGCCGAAACGAAATCGTGAACGCTATGAGGATCGATGCATACGAAAGGCAAGATCACAAAAAAAAAGAATACTAGTATAGCACTACATAAGTGAATAACCATGAATCAATGATCACAGGGAGCACTACACAGTGAGTAGTAGCTCGACCTCAACCGACAACAAGTCGGAGGAACTAAGTGAGTAATCACAGAACTGTATAGCAGTATACACAATGGATTCCAGAAAACTGGATATAAAATTTATAACACAATAAGTTCACGCAAGGTAAGAGATACCACGCGCAGGTTGAGAAACCGTATATCCCAAGATAAAAGGGATAAAAAGTATATGTGTAACACATTTAGAACAACGAAAGGGGCGAATTAAGCTCTAAGTTATCAGGGTCGCGCAGCAGAAGCTAGTGGGCCCTAGCTCAAAGGTTAATATACCCAGTAAGTATGAGAGAATGGCTAATTATCAATGCCTTGAAGCCGGATAGGCTAGTACCGAACCGGTTATGAGTTAAATAAACTCTAATGGGAACTCTTGGTGCAGGGACTAAACCGTTAGTATGGTTAAGACCCTTGACCGTAATACATGGTATAATAGACCGCATGGAAGCTAAAACGCTTCAGGATTCCCGAATGAGTGAACCAATGTTCAATGATAACATATGGTAGATTACATGGGCGTAATCCTTTTTAAGGGGGGTAGAGCGAAAACCACTTAGTATATGTTTCGCGTATTAAGTACGTAAACTACAGTGTGCATAGCACAAATTAGAATTGTTTGATGATTAGAATTGTTTGATGATGGATACGTATTGTTTGAGGATTGGTACTTATGTTACTTAAACATAGGTATCCATTTATAGCGTAATTGTGGTAATTGCGCATAAGAGATGCGAATACCATGGATAGAAATATACCTACCTTGTAACTCTAGTGTGAGAGTATTAGTAAAACGGAGTAGAGAAACTCCTGGGGAATGAGAATCCCCATAGTATATGTCTATTTGAGGTTAGACATGGCATTGTGATGCTTGAGTCGGTATGAAACCGATGTAGAACCTAGAGGAATTGAGTCCCCTAGGTGGTTGATTTGAGGCGAAGTGAGAATGCTTGGTGGACTGAACTCCATAAGTATTGTATTCCTTAGATAGATTATTTGAAATGATTGAAAATAATGGATGGAATGAGTTGTAGTTGATGAAATGAGTCCCATAGGTATTGAATTCCTAAGTAAATTAATTGGAGAGTAAAGTTGAGGATGATTGATGGAATGAATTCCATCCTTTGGAGATGTATGGTTTGTGATTATGACTAGGAAAAGTAAAAAGATAGAAAATGGAAATAATTGAACTATTTGATTGTGTGAAACTGAAGTGGGAAGTCGAACTTGATCCTGATCAGATCAAGGGAAACGGAACACAAATTGGGGTGGAAAGATAGTTCAACACTGATGCTGATCACATCAGGGTCGAATGACTCTTGAAGCTCCCTTCAAGTGGTCACAAGTAATCACGCATAGAATAGATGTAATGAGTATAAATTGGACTTGGAGTTGATTGTGTTTTTCAAAAAGGATTTCTAACTCATATTTACAAAAAGGATTTTCCTTCAAATTTAAGAATGAAGATTAGTTTTGAAACCACTGCACCGGACGAGCAACAGTCCTGAGTTGACCGGTAGGACGGTGGCTGTGTGTGTTGTGTATTTTTCCAAGAATAGCGAGATCATACGAAAGGGTATTTTGTATTGCTTTGGGATAGCTTTGCATTGTATGTATGCATATATCAGATATTGTAGAACCAGATGGGCGGTTGGAATACAGATTGTAGTGATGGTAATGTTTGCATTGTATGCTTGCAATTGTATTGTGGAGTGCTTGCACGGGGTGTATTGTACTTGCATTGGATTGTATGTAAACACCTTGGGTAATGGAGCTGAGAAATTTCAGGATGTATGAATGTATGATTTGACAGTTGAGTTGTCAAACGGGTGAGGATAGTAATTCGCCGACTTTGGCCAACTTTGAGGGCAAAGTTCTAAAGGGGTAGATTGAAATACCCCGAACTTAACTATGGTGATTAAATCATTATAATATGGTATTTAACGGCCTAATAGTGCCTAAGGAGTATTGGTGAAGAAAATAAAACCAAAAGAAAAGAGAAAACGTTTAAAAAGTGAAAAATGTAAAAATGAGCGTTACATAACCATATGAGGTATGTGACCTCGACTAGGATCCTAGATGGGTTCCTAAGGCTTAATTATGCCTAAATAAATATGTGGGAACAATTCCCGAAGAAAACGGATCCACAAAATGGATTAAAAGCACAAACGAACCTTAAAGTGCGTTTTTTGAGGAAACCGGGAAAACACGACTTTAAGCGGGTTAAATAGACCCGTAATAATTTTAGTCAATCAAATGTCTATAATTAAACATTAATGAAGGACTAGAACCAATACAATTAATTAAACGAGAAAATTCCGGAAAACGGGTTCCGGGAGTGAATAGTGCAAAAGCCGGGAAGTTGTGGGGTGTAAATGTAATAAGGCAAAAATTAACCCTCCCCTTGTAATATATGTAGCCGGCTCTCTTTTATACAATGGTGCACGTTTTTGTGCCAGCCCACACCTCCCCTCTCTTGACTTGCTTTATGCACAAAAGGACAAGAAAATAAAAGTAGAAAAGCAAAAGTAAACTCTCTCTCCAATCCCTATTTCTCTCACCCGTACTCCCTCCTTCCTTTCTGAATTTTTATCCTCCCTCTCGGCCAGCCATGGCGATTTTCCAAGCTACACACAGCAAGCTTCATTCTCCCCATTTTTGAAAGCTCTAACCTAGTCCAAATCCAACAAAAAATACACCTTTGAACTCCTCTCATTTAGGAGAGTATTTCTCTCTTTTCAAATCAGAAAAACACCACCTTCATCTCCATGGGTGTAGCTCTTCTTGGAGCTTGAAGAAGGCCACCTTGACCTCCAGCACCTCCTTATTGTTTTAAGGTATGAAAAAGTCTCAAAATCCATCTTTTTCTCACCTTTCCTTGCAAAATAGAAACTTCAATGGGAGCTGCTATTTTTCCTCCATTCCAGCCGGTTCTGGTGTGCACTTTGGGAGCTAGAACCTTGCCATCTTGTTGTCCAAAAATCCCACCAAGAAGCCTATGGTAAATGCTTCCTTATAAACCCTTAATGTGAATTAAATTTAGGCTAGCTTAAGGGTGAGTATTCTAAGTTAGTCTCTAAGTTGGTATGGTGGTATGGATGGCTGTAGCATTGTTGATTTGGTGAACCAAGGATAAGAGAGAATAAGGAAAGAACAAGTAAAGAAGAAGAAGAAGAAAGAAAGAAAGAAAGAAAGGGAGCTAGCAAATTCAAGGTAATGACCAAACCTTGTGCTAGTTTTGAAAGTAATGTGAAACAGATTTTGAATGTCGTAGAATGAGAGAAATTTACATTGCTTAAGTATTGTATAAGCTGCTACAATAGTGACTAAGTGATGGAGGTATTTAGGTATTGATTATGAAATGTTTATAGGCCTTAGAGCCAAGTATTTAAGGTTTATGCACAATAGGATTATTGTTGAGGATGTGCAGGAATTATGAGCTGTTAGTATCCCTTGTGGATATGGCTAGTTGAGTAGTCTTAATGGGATGAAAATAATGCTTTGGGAATGTGTAGAATTGTAGGGAAACTCTATCAAAATTTACTTGGGAACTAGTGTGAAATGGTGAAGGAAGAACCTAGGATGCACTAGGTATGTTTGGAAGTTTGATTGAGTAAGTTAATCACCTTGGAAACTAGATTTGGAAGGATTGTTGTATTGGGTAAGACTTGGGATGAATATAATGGAAATAATGCAAGGAGAGAACCATTGAGTTAGAGGAAGGAAGAAAGCAAGAAAAAATTTTGTAGCAGCTACTTAAGGAAGAAAGCTAATAGAGAAAAATGTGTAAAGTTATCAGAGGTTGAGTGATGAGTTTAAGGAATGAATTAAGGAGGTTTATAGTGCCTAAATGGTGTAAAAACATGGTAGATTACACGGGGAAAGATTAGGAAAGGATTGAGTATGAAATAGGGGTTGAAAGGAGGCTGAAAACTGCAAAATATTGTGTAACAGGGCTGGTCCAGGTTTACAAACCGGTACACAAACCCGGACCACCCCAAAAACATGCCAAAAAGTCACAACAGAGGTTGGTCCGGGTTTGTATCCCTGTACACTAACCCGGACCATAGTAAAAACACGGCAGAAACATTTTTCCAGCTTTGGTCCGGGTTTGTAACCCCGGACACAAACCCGGACCACCCCAAAATTTCACCAGAATGTGTTTTAATGCATTCTAATGATGGGGATTTGAATGGTAATGATATTATAAGATTGTTAAGGCTTAATTAATGACATATAAAGGTCATTAGGAGTGTAAACAAGCTTGATAAGTAATGAGAAGTAAGTAACTTATTTGAATGAATTCGAATGGTGAGGAATTAGTAGTTGTAAATCGGGAAACACTAAGGATGAAATGGGTTAGGTTAATTATAGATAACTAACCGCCCGATTCTATATATGTTATAGGATTTGAATGATTGGACTCCGAAGGAGAGTCGGTGATCGAACAACTACGGTGAACAGTATGATTTTCTCATGCCTTGATGCTTCCTTGGCTACTCTGATTTGTGTGTTTGTGTGCTATGTGATCACCTAAATAAGATAAAACGCACGAATCGGATTTATTGCACCTTCTTGTACTTGTAATGTATTGTTTCTTGTTGAATTGTATTTGAACTTGTAGTTTGTATAATTAAAGAAATGTATGAATGATGATGAAGTGTTTGATTGTGGTTGTGCATTTGTGCTAACCCTCGACTTAGTGATTGTGAATGATTCTCACTAACTCACTAACTATGTAACCCCTCTAACTTTGAGTAAATTGTTAAAATGGAGTAAGTAAGAAGCCCGATATAGTTTCGGCCACGTGTGAAGATGAGGAGACACAAGAGGTTGGATCCGATTCCTAGCCTTAATCTTTTCCATGGTCCAAACCCCTTAAATGGGTAGCAACCTGGATTAGTGAGCCAACCTAAAGCCCGGTGGTGGGACGGTGTAGTCCCTGCCCGGAGGTCACACCGACTTAACTTGAGTATTGAAGTAAGTAAAGTATTTGGTATTGTAAAGATCATGGCTAGTGTAAGTCATTGCTCAAGAGTAAAGGAGTAAGGACATCCGATTAACCCGGATGAGTAAGTAACTAACAAGTATTGTGTATGAACTTGAGAAGTGTATCTCGGTGCCTTGGTATGTATGTTTGGTTGATCTCTGAATGGTCTTCCTTGTATGTGTGGTACTCTCGTATGTATGCGCCTTGTATGATTGTAACGTTGTATGTAATCGCATGTATGCATGTATAAAATGAACCGCATGTATTCGACCAAGTGGTCGGCGTACCCCCGTTAACACGCGGGGTATGCAAATTTCATATGCAGCTTTTGCTGAGCCCCTTGGGGCACTGTTTTTATTTTCCAGGTACCCGACAAGCTAAATGGTCGAGAGTGAGACCGGGCTGTTATGCCCTGACTAGCTAGGGATTCCTTGAGTGATGTTTTGAACTGTATACGGGCTTGTAGCCCTCCAAATGGCTGGTGTGCCGCATTGTATATGTAGTGGTATTTGGAGTGAAGGAGATCTTGATAGATAGAGTGAGATGTTGAACTCATAGACAGTTGTATAGACTTGTGAGAATATTGTAACTTGGATGGTAAACTAGTAGACTCGGTATATTGTATGGTAAGTAGTGAGCAATGTATTGAATGGAGAATTGCATGTACTCGGTTTGGAAATTGAAATGGGAATTGTGTTGTTGTACTCGGGTATTCCGGTCCATCAGACCGATACTGTAATGGAAGTAGGTCTTGTTAGTCACGTGGGTGGCTAACGGCATTGTATCACCCGCCGTTGTGTAAGGAATTGTCCGCTGCGTATGTATGTAGGTACGAAATGATTAGACGGTAATGACGGGATTAGCGGTAGGGGTGTTACAACAAATGACGGAAATACCCCTCATTAGGTTTTAACATATGTTAAAATAGTTAAAACTGGTACTCCCTCATGTTCTAAATATATGATTTTCTAGCTATGGGCACAAGAATTAAGGAGAAAAAAAGTAGACAATTTTACCCCTACTTTTTGCATTGGGAATTGAAGTAAAAGTAAAGTTGTGAGATAAAAGTTGAAGGGTAAAATTGGAAAGTAAATGACAAAAAAGGCTAGAACATCTTATATTTTGAAAAGAGTGAGAGAACCCAAAAAAATCATATATTGAGAACAGAAGTGAGTATAAAATATGGGTAATTATAAAAAAATATTGAAATCAATTATTAAATGATAAAGTATCACAAAAATAAATAACTATTGAATAGAAAATAATATTAAACATACAGAAAATACGCAAACAAAATAACAAGTTGAATTTCTTCTCACATAATTTTACTTCATTTACTCTTCATCATCCTTCTTCTTTGCTCATATATAATTGCATAATGGTAAATTATCATAAAATAAAAATAAAAATGTTAATATATAAACAAAACTAATCTATTTATAAAATTTGATCCAATGCAACACAAATCTTTTTTATAAAAAAACTTTCACTTAAGTTTTTTATTACTCATTTAACATGTTGAAATATAATATAAGAATGTTCTCTCATTATGTTGATCTTACTTATACTATATTCTCATTATTTAACAAATATTTATTGACGAAAGAAGGTTGAAAAGTGACAGACAGTAAGTGAAATGAGAATATAATACATAATTTTCGATATTTGAGTTTTCTTTCAAGTACTTTCTAATTTCTTTTGTATTTAGTTTAAAATTTTCATTTTCTTGTTAGTAATTTAATCATTTCTTTAAAACTTATCTCTTGTAATGTTTAAATATTGTTACGTCTTTAACAAAAGTTTTCTTTTTTATTATCATATTTAATAATTTTATAGTGTTACATTAAATTATTTATTTATATATAGCATTATTATCAAAAATATAATATATTATTTACAATTCATGAATTTAACTGAATATAAATAATAGTATTATTTCATTATCTGACGATCAATTACTATAAAAATCCATATATGAAAAAAGTAAAGAGACTGACAATTTAATATTTCTAATAATATTTATGTAACACCCCTACCGCTAATACCGTCATTACTGTACAAATACTTACCTTCGCAGCGGATACTCCATACACAACGGGTGTACAATGTCGTTAGTCACTCACGTGACTAACAAGGCGAGTTACAATACTACATGTTATCGGTCTGATGAATTTGAACATACCGAGTACTCTACACAATACATTACTTTCCCTTGCATACTCAACCATAATTCAAATACAACTCCAATACAATACTATACCGAGTCTACTACAATCCTTAAATTACTGATACAGTTTGAACTTCCAAATTCACAATACATGACAAATACAATCTCTAATTTACAACTACCCATGCTTACATAGCAGTCCCCGTCATACTCTCTCGAACGGTGGTCAGCTTTGAATACCTGCATACTAAAAACGTTCCCCCTAGGGGGTCAGCTTACGCTGAATATGAAATTCGCATATACCGCGTGCTAACCGCGGTACGCCGACTACTTTGGGTCGGATATGCATGGAGTTCATTTTACATGCATACATACATACTCATGCTACAACAATACAATCAACAATACCTACATACATATACAAGGTTCAATACTTACTAGGGAATACAATTCGATAGTCAATCATTCGTGTTAGATACTTATTCATTACTCCTTCGTTGCGTTACTCGCTACTCTGTTCGTACTGTGTTCGATATTCGCTACTCTACTCATACTCACTCTTTACTCTTGCATACTCTTCACTCAATGCTCAATAGCTTACTCGCACACGTTCCTTACTCCATACTCGTTACTATACTTGTGCATACTCACTGCTCAATACTCCATACTTACTCATACGTACTCAATACTCAATACTTACTCATACATACTCAATACCGGTACTCATTACATACTCATACTCGCTTCTTACTCAATACTCACTACTTTACTCATACATACGCAATACTCAATACTCATTACTTTGGCCTCCGGGCGGAGTCATACACAAGACTCGCCACCGGACCTACAATCCAAGGGCTATACACTTAGCTCCTCAAATACTCAAATGCCCGTTTTTACCGGACTACTCAAATTCCCAACACTCTTCTCTCAGAGTATATTACAATCTCATGGATTAGACTAGAAGTATCTCTCTCGATAACCTCCACTAGCATAGGGAATTACCACCGTCTAGTATCCTCAGACTTAAGGGTTTCCCCAACGTATCGAATACTCTCATGTTCGGGACATTACTTACATCAGTCGGGTCCTCTCGTAATGGGGCGACTAATTGCTAAAGGGTGTGGAGATCCCTCATCATTCTTTACTGCTCTCAAGGTTCATGACTTGCACCAGCATTAATTTCTCTAATAGAGGTTACTTGTATACTTCCACTAATTATTGTTCGTGGTTATTCTTTTCGGTTCTCCTACCGTTATCGGGAGGTTACTACTCCCGTACACTCTTTCAAATTCTAGTGAGTTCATTGGTTTGCGTTATCGTTTATTGGTTTATAAGTTTAGTGCGTTTCTACGGTTCCATTAGTTCACACATGACTCTTACTACGAGTCACACCACAAAATGACTCATCTATGAGTCGGTCTACGCACTAAGTGAGACCACACAATCAATCAAGAAAGGTTAGCTCATACAACATACAGCAAGACATACAATGAAATAAACCGTTTTCATGCTTTAGTCTTGATTAGCCGGCATACAGCACACAAATCAACGTAACTCGGTCAGCATACGGGGCATGAGAAGATCATACCTTTCACCGGAGTTAGCTTTACCATGTGTTCCCTCGTTCCTTGGTTCACACTTGTTCCACTGATAATGTTCCAACATTATTATTAATACTATACTCTTACGATACACAAATAATTACTACTCCCGTACTTACCCCGTTATCCCGGTATACCTAATGTTCTCATACTCTCAACCTACTTAATTACTTTTCATACTTGTTTTCCCTACTCACATACTTACTTTCTTACCATTGGTGTCACATTAATGGTATATTACTAAGGTCCTTTATATATGTACATACCTATATATATACATACATATGATTACTATGTTACTATTTTTTTTATAAGTTAGGGCCGACCGACCCACCGACCGACCCAAGCCCTTGGGTCGGTCCATTCCAGTAAGTTTTCCGTCCTCTGAAATTGTCCCGACCGACCCAGAACTATTCCGACCGACCCATACACCTCTGGGTCGGTCCATTACAGAAAGATTCAGTCCCGTTGTTTAAGCTCCGACCGACCCACCGACCGACCCAACCTCTGGGTCGGTCGAAGTCAAAAACTTCGACAACCGAGGATTCAAGTCCGACCGACCCACGACCGACTCACGGCTCCTGGGTCGGTCCGTTCCAGTGCTTTTATTTTTCGTTGCTTAAGCCCCGACCGACCCACCGACCGATCCAGCCTCTGGGTCGGTCAGTAGCAGAACATTGCTACAGACCTTGTTTTTCATTTCCTTTCTTACCCATTTCTTCCCCAATCTTCCTACATACATCCTAACATGATTTAGTTCCATTTAGGCTTCCTAAAATACCTTAATTCATCCACCAATTCCATTAGTAAATCCATCAATCAACTTACACAATTTCCTCACCTCTTTTCTTTTGAACACTTACAACAGTTTTTCATTTCCCCAATGCTACAGATTTTTGTACCAACTTCTACCATTCAATACTCCTACTACCAGTACCACTCCTGTCATCCCAAATACATTTCCAAGCAATTACAATATCTATACCCAAGTCCAACATTCATTTTACTAGGTCTTGTACTCTAATTCTTCCTAGTTCCTCCAATGCAATCCAATACTTCTTGCTACAGATTTATACTCTTTTACCTTCACATACTACAATCATCTGTCCATGGTTTCCAAACATCTCTACTAAACCCAATACACACCTTGGTTCTCCCATTCACCAAGTCATTCTCTAATGCATAATTCCTACCAAAATTTTGCCTTAGTTCACCTACTTTTCTTACATCCTCAAATACACATTCTCTCATCAAATTCAACCTAAAGCTAGCCACACCCATGCAAGGGTCCTACCAGCACACAAGGTTCATACAAAGTTCCTCCAAAGCATATACACAATTCTCCAAGCCCAATACAATGCATTACATAAATATATGGCACTTTGGTCCTTACTTTTCAATTCAATTTCACAACTTCCTCCAATACCAAGCAAGCAAACTTTCTCACATGTTTTGGGTTCATTGATTCATTTACCCATCCCATTATCCTAATACATGTAGATAGTGCATTAAGATAGGTTTTTCTTACCTTGAGATCACAATTCCTCTTTTAAGTTCTCCACCTCTCCTCTTCTTCATTCTCGGTCAAGTTAAGCAATGGGGTTACCAAACCCCAAGCCAACATTCAAGAACACAAATTAGATACAATTAAACTCCTTAACCCATTGGATAACTCTAATTCAATGAAAGGCTTAAATGCCATTAGTTAGGGTTTTACCTTGGAGCTTCAAGAGAGGTTTTTAAGCCTTGAATACAAAGGAGATATCCTCCACCATTGGAGAGTTGAACCAAGCTCAAATCAAGAAGAAGACAAGGCATTACAAAGGGGGCAAAATTGGCCACTATAGAGAGAGTGAAGAAAATGGATTTTTCTTAAAACTTTTTACCTTAGGAGGAAGAGGAGACTCCAAGCTTCGATTTGGTACCATTTCCTCTTCAAATGGGCAAAACCCATGGATATGAAGTTGCTCATTTTCGGATTTTGAAAAGATAGAAATGTAGAACTTGAAGAGGGGAGTTCAAATATGTATTTTATTTTACATTTGGAGCTCAAATGGAGCTAGAGCATGAGGAAGAAAGGTGAGAAGCCATGGGAGCATTCTTGAGCTCTCAAAAATCGGCTGCAGAGGGGAGAAGAGGAGTCTCACGATGGGGGAAGGGAAGAATAGGAGAGAGAAGGAAATGAGAGGAGAGAGATGCCCTTTTTCACTTTTGTACTTTTCTACTTTTGACTTTTCAACCCCTTAGATTAATATGTTAGTCTAGTGTTTGAGAGAGGGCTGTTTACACTAGTAAAAACCGGCCCCACTGTTATACTAGCTGGAGCGTTTTTCGTCTTTTAAGAAAACACTCGTTATTTTACCCGGTTTTGATACTATTCGTTAACCGGGCCCGTTTTCCAGAATTTTCTCGTTTCCTTATTTTTATTGGTTATTAAGCTTCCATTAATGCTTAATAATAGTTGTTTAATGATTTATAATTTTTACGGGTTCGTTTGACCACTTAAATTCACGTTTTCGAGTTTTCTCGAAAAACGTGTGCTAAAGCTCTATTAGCGTTTTAATACATTATTTGGATCTGATTTCTTCGGAAATCATTTCCGTATACTAAGTAGGAATGAATAAGCCTCAGGAATCCTTATAATACTCTAATCAAGGTCTCGTACCTCCTATGGTTATTTAACGCTTATTTTAGCGTTTTTCGCTTTCTAAGCGTTTTCTCATTTCCTTTGGATTTATTTTTCTTATCAAAATTACTTACGCACTATTAGGCCCTTAAATACCGTATTAAAATAATCTAATCACCATATTTTAGTTCGGGGTATTTCAATCTACCCCCTTAAAGAACTTTGCCCTCAAAGTTGGTGAATCTAATATTGTTACTCGTACAAATACTCTATGCTAAGGTTATGACCACTGCATATAACTTGTCAAACTCCAAGTGTCTGACTCGATGTATACTACACATCCAAACAGCATGTCACTGCATGCATAGCAATAAAAAATATCCGTTACAAGCTTTCCATGGGGTCCGTCCGCAGATAAATGAGGTACCATCCTCTCCCATGTCATGTGATCTCTCAGGTACCGGTCACGTTTGAACACTTACGCTTTCTGGTTCACGCCGTCATGACTTGAGCACTTACACTTTCTGGCTCTACGGTCCTTTGGTTCAGATCAAATTCATTTGCACATATAGAGATCCTTAGGCACTTACTCATACTTACTTACTCATACTTACTCATACTACGCATACTTACTTCGGGACTACGCTGCCCCAGTGCCTTTGGAAAAATACAAAACACCCACTGTCACCGCACGAACGGTTTAGTGGTTTCAAAACTAATCAACACTCCCACCGACTCAAAATTAGCTTCTCCTCCTATGGTCTCGACCGGATACCCGTGCCTAGGCATGGAAGATCCACTAGCGCCCGTGGGAGCAGTTTCAAAACCGATCCTCATTCTTAAGTTTGTAGAAAACATTGTACCAAATTAGTTTTGAAAATTCATTTTGAAAACTTGCATACATCACCCAAATACCATTTATGATGATTATACCTATTACTAGTGTTATTTCTGTGACCACTTAAGGGGAGCTTCCAGAGTCCTTCAACCCCAATGTGATCAGCATTGGTGTTGAATTATCCTTCCACCCCAATTTGTGTTCGGCTTCCCTTGATCGCTAGCAAATCAAGTTCCACCTCCCACCTCCATTCCAAACAGACAAATCGTCACACATTATTTCGTTTTCTATCTTTTTAATCTTGCTACTCATAATCACACACATACATTTTCCAATTCGTATGATTCACTTACCTACTTACTAATCATCTCATCGATTATTACTACATCTTCTCCAACTACTATACTTAGGAAATTCATGGGTGTAATATCCCATTAATCTGCTATACTAAATTTATACTCATAAAATACATCAGTTGTATCCCGATTTATACTCATTACATACATCGGTTCCGTACTGATTTATACTCCTCAAGTCTCCCATACATACTCATTCCTCATACTATTACCAATCGGGATCCTCATTCCCCTGGAGTTTCTCTACTCCTTTCCTATTCTTATTTCCCAAATAACTACAATTACGCGATGAGTGAATGCAAATATTTATGTAACATAAGTATCAATCATCAAAACGAATTCTCTTGCTCTATGCGCATTGTAGTTTTCGCCCTTGTCACGTAAAACATACATTTCGCGGTTTTCGCTTTACCCCCCTTAAAAGGGATTACGCCCACGTAATCTACCATGTGTCAACATTGGACATTGGTCGAAGGCATTCAGCCGTCATAGAGTGGTTCAATTTCCATGCGGTCTATTATACAACGTTCCTTGATCAATGGGTCTTAACCGTATTACCGGTTAGTCCCTGCATCAAGAATTTTCATCGGATTTATTCAACTCTTAACCGGGTTCGGTTCTAGCCTAAATGGCTTTGAGGCATTGATGATTAACCTTTTATTCATTAGGTGTATTTCACTTAGAATTCTGGGCCCACTAGCTTTTGCTGTGCGACCCTGATAACTTGGGTTATTCGCCCTTCTTGTTATCCTTAACGTGTTACACATCACCTTTTTATCCCTCTTATTGTGGGAATAAGGTTTATTGACCAAGTGTGGTGCTCTTTTACCGTGCTCGAACTCGATGAGTTTTAGATTCATAACCAGCTCTCTGGCAATCTATATACATACTGTTGTGTTTTGTAGTGATCATTCACTTGGTTCCTCCGACTTATTGTCGGTTGAGGTTAAGTCACTACTTAGTTGTAGTGCTTCCTCTATTGTTAGTAGCTTCTGAATTATACCAGTTTCTCTGGTTCAGTACAAGTGTTCTTTACTTGTATGACCTTGCATTTTCAATGCGTCGGTCCTTGTGACTTTCTTAAGTCTCCTTTCACCTTTATTCCAATGGAATTCACATCTCGTGATTGTTGGTGTGTTTCGTACTCTTCATGCTCTTTGGCCTTAGGCCGCACGGTTTGTTTCTAAGCTTTTGCTTAACTGGCTTATGCCATGTTTACTGGTGAAAGGAAGGATTTACCACGATTTACATTTTCTCATATTCCTAGCTATCCCACTCGATCATTAACTGCACAAGTGCAATACCAAAACACTCAGTCCTACAGAGTGTAGAGGCGTAAACTCTTGGCAGTAAATCTCTCATGTGATCGTAATAGGAATGAACATTACTTCCTTTGTGAGGTGTTTCATCATTTGGTGTGGACTCCTGGCTTGTTGCCCGGTCTGTCCACCATCTCATGTTAACAACTCCATAGCATTGGGTGATTATTGACATATATTGGTCGCCTGCTGCGCACCATGTTCTTACTGATTCCACAGTATTGGTTTACATGGCATCCGCTGTTGCTAGCTTCAGCTCATGCATTTCCACCATTTATACCATGATTATGTTCCTTCTGAACCAATTACTCCTTGGTTGTCAACAATTGCTGTTGATGCTTATTTTACATTGCTTGACAGTATTCGTATGCTCAAGCTTCACTACGTTAGTAGTTCTGAAAGGGATATATTTTCAGACAGTTACTGATGGTATCCCCTTCTTGGGATCCATGTGTTCACCGCTCTTGCGGTCTCACATTTATGAAGGGCATCCTCATTCATTGGTTGTTACTCTTTTATCGGTGTCCTCCTTGACCACTTTCCATATGGTTCACAATGGTTTTGCAACCGTTGGGTTGTGTGTGGTAATAGTTTCATGGCCTACTAGCCTTATTGCCTAGAGCTCTACTCATCATAGGTCATTCCCAAGTGATTACTTCTCCATAAGACATTGCTGGGTTTGGAGGTGATACTGGCTCCATGATAAGATCGTCGCATCACGCTTCCGTTGTGGAGGCCCTTTTGTGTCTTGGTATTGATAGATACCATTTATTAATTTGGGTATCCCCTATCAAATGGGATCCCTTCGGTGTTCTAGCCGGATGTTCATTCCGATTGTGGTGTTCTTACCACGACATCTCGTTCAACTGTGTTGACTTGATACCCTTTATGGATTGCTCCTGGGTAGTACTGATTATACGGTAGCATCTGGCTGACATTTATGAGTATGTTCGGTTTGTTATCCTACCTTCAGGTTCTGGATCTTAGTTATCCGTTGAGGGTTATAGCGTCTCCCATTCTTAGGGTAGATCACTGGTGCTTTTCCTTATGTTATAACGGGTTGGTATTCCCTTCGGTGATGAATGATAATTTTAGTACCATATATGATCACCCTGTGTGTTTGTGGTAGTTGTTCTAGGAATTCTATCCCGTTCATTAGGGCTGCCCATGGTAGGTTAACCGCCTTATTCGGTTAACCGCATTCGGTTAACCGGGTCTTCGGTTTTCAAAAATTCAATTCCATTACCATTCCATTTAGATCTGTTAACCGGATTCGGTTAACCGTTTAATTCGGTTTTCTAAAATTCAATTCCATTACCATTCCATTTAGACCGGTTAACCTTTAGTTCGGTTCGATTTTATCGGTTAACCTTGTAGTCGTATATTTTTTTAATTGATAAGACCCATACCGTTAATATTATAGTACAACATTGATCATTCACTTAAATCATGAGTGGCAATCAAACATATGGGACAAAAAATATAATAATATGTATATTCCCTCAATAGCTAACATTAATTATTATATAAGATGAACATTAATATTTGAAGTTTTTTATTGTTTATATAATTGGTTAACCGTGGTTAACCGAGCGGTTAACCATTCTGGAAAATTCAATACCGTTACCGAAACCGAAACCGGTCAATTTACACGGTTCAGTTAACCATACCGCAAGAACCGGTACGGTTAACCTGAAAACAGGTACGGTTCACTTCGGTTTCGGTCGGATACCGCGGTTTCGGAATTTTTTGGGCAGCCCTACCGTTCATTGTACACTGATGTGTTAATGTTAGGCATTTGCCTTACTGTGTTTAGACTGGGTATCCCTTCCAGTCATCATGCTTTACTTTAATATCTTCGAGACATCTCCAATGTCTTTATTCAGTTGTTAGTGCTTCTTGCACTTTTAACTCTCAATGGTCCTCCTGGAGTGAGTTTCTGACTCCTTAGCTTGTAAGCTTATCTGAGTTCCCTTTTTGCTCGTTTGAGGTATCCAACCGTTCTGGTTTGAATTTACTTATGGTCCGTAGAACGGAGTTGACTACTTCCCGTGTTTTGTACACTACATGTATACATACGTGGGGTACCTTTTTGGCACGTTACCACTTACCTGACTATTTGTCAGGCCCGCAAGCTCCTTCGGAGTGCGGTCGTCCCACATCCCGTATTTGGGTACACTCGTAGTGCTCGTCATACGCCTAGGTGAAGTATTCTATTGTCAACTCCTCTTGTATCACTCTATGATACTCACCGTAATCCCGTCGGCTTGGTTTTAAAATCCGAGGTTTAAAAGAAGGGTTTGTGGTTTTGAAAGAAAAATTTGGGTTTTGAAATAACAGTTCGGTGTTAAAAGGAATTCTTCATGGCGTTGCCATGATTGAGGTCTTGACCAAGTTCAGCTTTTCGCTGACCGGTATACTCTTAATACAATGGTCGGGCTGTTAGGCCTTTCCAAGGTTTCATTGTTTCAATTTCTTAGGATTAGTGATCTTGTATTTACTTCAATCCTCATGGTGGTACTTTAGTAGGTACTTGTTGGTCATTAGAAGTCTTCCAATTGTCTTGTAGTCGCTGCACTTGCCCTGGGCAAGTGCGCGGGTAGGTTGTTTTTCGGTTAACGTATACCGGTTACGGTATCGTTTCCATCCATATTTGGTGGTTTTATTAGGTCTTCCTTTGATCTTTTGATCTTGGTGATCAATCTCTTGAGTCGTTTCTCAGTGTACTTGACATGGTTGTCGTCAATCCGGGTGTCTCACACCTTCACTGTGGTTAACGAGACTTGACTTATCCTTAGGAACCACATTGTAGTCCTATAGGTGTATGGTTTGGTATTAATCCAACCTCGACTAATCCCTTAGTCGGTTTGTATATCGCTATAGGTATTTCAAACATTACAGTCCGTAGACTCTCTTGTCTCGGGCTTGTTACTCCATCTTCCTCGCTTCGTTTGCGCGGTTGTGCTCCCATTCCTTGTTGGTTACTCATGGTTCTCGCGACTGCAAGGCACGTCGCCCCATGGTGCCATAAATTCTATTATCCTTTGATCTTTAATCCTCCGCTATTAAGTGCGGTCATTGGCATTTAACGGGAACCGTCTTCGGGACTTCCAGTTCTTGGACTCTACCGTATGACAGGTTCTTTTTCTAACAAGGTTTTCTTTGCAACTGCCAGATAGGGTTTTACCCGAGTGTGAGAGGTCTTTCCAACCCTCTGGCGTTCCTGTCCCAACTTTACAACAGGGGACGTGGAGGGCGGGTATGGTTATTGTAGGTTTCCGGTTCACCCAGAAGTTCCTAACTAGCGTATCTCACAAGCTAACACTCAACCCTTAGCCCTAAGTCTCTAATTCCTAACTCGGTATTTTCCTAAACTCGGTATTTCATCCATCAGAGCGATACTTCACTCTGATACCACTTTTTGTAACACCCCTACCGCTAATACCGTCATTACTGTACAAATACTTACCTTCGCAGCGGATACTCCATACACAACGGCGGGTGTACAATGCTGTTAGTCACCCACGTGACTAACAAGGCGAGTTACAATACTACATGCTATCGGTCTGATGAATTTGAACATACCGAGTACTCTACACAATACATTACTTTCCCTTGCATACTCAACCATAATTCAAATACAACTCCAATACAATACTATACCGAGTCTACTACAATCCTTAAATTACCTATACAGTTTGAACTTCCAAATTCACAATACATTACAAATACAATCTCTAATTTACAACTACCCATGCTTATATAGCAGTCCTCGTCCTACTCTCTCGAACGGTGGTCAGCTTCGAATACCTGCACACTAAAAACGTTCCCCCTAGGGGGCCAGCTTACGCTGAATATGAAATTCGCATATACCGCGTGCTAACCGCGGTACGCCGACTACTTTGGGTCGGATATGCATGGAGTTCATTTTACATGCATACATACATACTCATGCTACAACAATACAATCAACAATACCTACATACATATACAAGGTTCAATACTTACTAGGGAATACAATTCGATAGTCAATCATTCGTGTTAGATACTTATTCATTACTCCTTCGTTACGTTACTCGCTACTCTGTTCGTACTGTGTTCGATATTCGCTACTCTACTCATACTCACTCCTTACTCTTGCATACTCTTCACTCAATGCTCAATACCTTACTCGCACACGTTCCTTACTCCATACTCGTTACTATACTTGTGCATACTCACTGCTCAATACTCCATACTTACTCATACATACTCAATACTCAATACTTACTCATACATACTCAATACTCGGTACTCATTACATACTCATACTCGCTTCTTACTCAATACTCACTACTTTACTCATACATACGCAATACTCAATACTCATTACTTTGGCCTCCGGGCGGAGTCATACACAAGACTCGCCACCGGACCTACAATCCAAGGGCTATACACTTAGCTCCTCAAATACTCAAATGCCCGTTTTTACCGGACTACTCAAATTCCCAACACTCTTCTCTCAGAGTATATTACAATCTCATGGATTAGCCTAGAAGTATCTCTCTCGATAACCTCCACTAGCTTAGGGAATTACCACCGTCTAGTATCCTCAGACTTAAGGGTTTCCCCAACGTATCGAATACTCTCATGTTCGGGACATTACTTACATCAGTCGGGTCCTCTCGTAGTGGGGCGACTAATTGCTAAGGGGTGTGGAGATCCCCCATCATTCTTTACTGCTCTCAAGATTCATGACTTGCACCAGCATTAATTTCTCTAATACAGGTTACTTGTATACTTCCACTAATTATTGTTCGTGGTTATTCTTTTCGGTTCTACCGTTATCGGGAGGTTACTACTCCCGTACACTCTCTCAATTTCTTGTGAGTTCATTGGTTTGCGTTATTGTTTATTGGTTTATAAGTTTAGTGCGTTTCTACGGTTCCATTAGTTCACACATGACTCTTACTACGAGTCACACCACAAAATGACTCATCTATGAGTCGGTCTACGCACTAAGTGAGACCACACAATCAATCAAGAAAGGTTAGCTCATACAACATACATCAAGACATACAATGAAAGGCAATAAACCGTTTTCATGCTTTAGTCTTGATTAGCCGGCATACAGCACACAAATCAACGTAACTCGGTTAGCATACGGGGCATGAGAAGATCATACCTTTCACCGGAGTTAGCTTTACCATGTGTTCCCTCGTTCCTTGGTTCACACTTGTTCCACTGATAATGTTCCAACATTATTATTAATACTTAACTCTTACGATACACAAATAATTACTACTCCCGTACTTACCCCGTTATCCCGGTATACCTAATGTTCTCATACTCTCAACCTACTTAATTACTTTTCATACTTGTTTTCCCTACTCACATACTTACTTTCTTACCATTGGTGTCACATTAATGGTATATTACTAAGGTCCTTTATATATGTACATACCTATATATATACATACATATGATTACTATGTTACTATTTTTTTTTATAAGTTAGGGCCGACCGACCCACCGACCGACCCAAGCCCTTGGGTCGGTCCATTCCAGTAAGTTTTCCGTCCTCTGAAATTGTCCCGACCGACCCAGAACTGTTCCGACCGACCCATACACCTCTGGGTCGGTCCATTACAGAAAGATTCAGTCCCGTTGTCTAAGCTCCGACCGACCCCGACCGACCTCTGGGTCGGTCGAAGTCAGAAACTTCGACAACCGAGGATTCAAGTCCGACTGACCCACGACCGACTCACGGCTCCTGGGTCGGTCCATTCCAGTGCTTTTATTTTTCGTTGCTTAAGCCCCGACCGACCCACCGACCGATCCAGCCTCTGGGTCGGTCGGTAGCATAACATTGCTATAGACCTTGTTTTTCATTTCCTTTCTTACCCATTTCTTCCCCAATCTTCCTACATACATCCTAACATGATTTAGTGCCATTTAGGCTTCCTAAAATACCTTAATTCATCCACCAATTCCATTACTAAATCCATCAATCAACTTACACAATTTCCTCACCTCTTTTCTTTTGAACACTTACAATAGTTTTTCATTTCCCCAATGCTACAGATTTATGTACCAACTTCTACCATTCAATACTCCTACTACCAATACCACTGCTGTCATCCTAAATACATTTCCAAGCAATTACAATATCTATACCCAAGTCCAACATTCATTTTACTAGGTCTTGTACTCTAATTCTTCCTAGTTCCTCCAATGCAATCCAATACTTCTTGCTACATATTTATACTCTTTTACCTTCACATACTACAATCATCTATCCATGGTTTCCAAACATCTCTACTAAACCCAATACACACCTTGGTTCTCCCATTCACCAAGTCATTCTCTAATGCACAATTCCTACCAAAATTTTGCCATAGTTCACCTACTTTTCTTACATCCTCAAATACACATTCTCTCATCAAATTCAACCTAAAGCTAGCCACACCCATGCAAGGGTCCTACCAGCACACAAGGTTCATACAAAATTCCTCCAAAGCATATACACAATTCTCCAAGCCCAATACAATGCATTACATAAATACATGGCACTTTGGTCCTTACTTTGCAATTCAATTTCACAACTTCCTCCAATACCAAGCAAGCAAACTTTCTCACATGTTTTGGGTTCATTGATTCATTTACCCATCCCATTATCCTAATACATGTAGATAGTGCATTAAGATAGGTTTTTCTTACCTTGAGATCACAATTCCTCTTTTAAGTTCTCCACCTCTCCTCTTCTTCATTCTCGGTCAAGTTGAGCAATGGGGTTACCAAACCCCAAGCCAACCTTCAAGAACACAAATTACATATAATTAAACTCCTTAACCCATTGGATAACTCTAATTCAATGAAAGGCTTAAATGCCATTAGTTAGGGTTTTACCTTGGAGCTTCAAGAGAGGTTTTTAAGCCTTGAATACAAAGGAGAGATCCTCCACCATTGGAGAGTTGAACCAAGCTCAAATCAAGAAGAAGACAAGGCATTACAAAGGGGGCAAAATCGGCCACTATAGAGAGAGTGAAGAAAAATGGATTTTTCTTGAAACTTTTTACCTTAGGAGGAAGAGGAGACTCCAAGCTTCGATTTGGTACCATTTCCTCTTCAAATGGGCAAAACCCATGGAGATGAAGTTGCTCATTTTCGGATTTTGAAAAGATAGAAATGTAGAACTTGAAGAGGGGAGTTCAAATATGTATTTTATTTTACATTTGGAGCTCAAATGGAGCTAGAGCATGAGGAAGAAAGGTGAGAAGCCATGGGAGCATTCTTGAGCTCTCAAAAATCGGCTGCAGAGGGGAGAAGAGGAGTCTCACGATGGGGGAAGGGAAGAATAGGAGAGAGAGAAGGAAATGAGAGGAGAGAGATGCCCTTTTTCACTTTTGTACTTTTCTACTTTTGACTTTTCAACCCCTTAGATTAATATGTTAGTCTAGTGTGTGTGAGAGGGCTGTTTACACTAGTAAAAACCGGCCCACACTGTTATAGTAGCTGGATCGTTTTCGTCTTTTACAGAAAACGCTCGTTATTTTACCCGGTTTTGATACTATTCGTTAACCGGGCCCGTTTTCCGGAATTTTCTCGTTTCCTTATTTTTATTGGTTATTAGGCTTCCGTTAATGCTTAATAATAGTTGTTTAATGATTTATAATTTTTACGGGTTCGTTTGACCACTTAAAATCACGTTTTTGAGTTTTCTCGAAAAACGTGTGCTAAAGCTCTATTAGCGTTTTAATACATTATTTGGATCCGATTTCTTCGGGAATCATTCCCGTATACTAAGTAGGCCTGAATAAGCCTCAAGAATCCTTATAATACTCTAACCGAGGTCTCGTACCTCCTATGGTTATTTAACGCTTATTTTAGTGTTTTCTGCTTTCTATGCGTTTTCTCATTTCCTTTGGATTTATTTTTCCTTACCAAAATTACTTAGACACTATTAGGCCCTTAAATATCGTATTAAAATAATCTAATCACCATATTTAAGTTCGGGGTATTTCAATTTACCACTTTTATATATTTTAAGTAAAATTTGTAACACTCATATAATATACAATATTTTTTATAATTTAATATATTTTCATTTTAAAATAAATATTATAATATATTATATTTTATTATTTGATATATTTTAAAATATAATGAAAATTAAAAATTATTCTATAATTTATTTTTATGAAGATTGATAGAATTAATATACTAATTCGATATTAGATTTTTACTTAATATATATGAATGTATCAATATTATTGAATAATATTATACTCATTATCTTAGTTTTCTCATTTAGGGGTTTTATTGCATAAATGTCTTAATAATACTACAATTTATTTATATATATATATGTATTGATGAAAGATGTAAATTTGAAATAATATCTTATATATTTTTTTTATAATATGTATGTTTCATTTTCTATTTTTTAAATTATATTTGTATATTTATTATATTTTTTGTGTTATTAACCATATACCACCTAATTCAAATTTGTATTACTTTTATTATTTTGTTATATATTTTATTGATTTTTGTTTTATTAATGAATTTTAACATTAATATGATACAATCTTCTCACGATCACAATCCTAGGGTATGATCGACAAAGACCCCAGAATCTGATCGGTGGATGGAACGATCCTACAAAATCCGAGAAAACATAATCCTATTGTAATATATTGATACAACTAAACTTAAATATAATCCAAGTTTCAATTTAATAAAAACATATTTCATTTTCATTAAAAACTGTAAACTTTTCAACTATCACAAATAAAATATTGCCTTTACCAAATTAAAATAATCTCACCAAATTTTTAGAATTTCATTGTTTAATACATAAACAAAGATAACATGATAATAAATCAAATCTAAAGTCTTCACCATCTACATGGGCAAAATTTTCAATCATCACTAAATAATTTGATATTTTAACTATATTCATCATCAAAACATAATATACAAGTTCATTAATAACAAATTATACCTAACCAAAAATTTATAAAAACTAGCTTGTAAGATCTTTAATATTCTACCAACAAGGTATTAAATATTTGACAAACAAATAACATTTGAACCCAAACAACATGAACTTAAAAACGAAAAATAGTGCGTTACAATTTTTTAAAATAGACATAAAATATAAAATAAGTAGAAGAAAATTAAAAAAGTCTTATGGCAAGGTTTTTTCGATAAATTAATTTCCAATTAGAATATACAATATTTTAGATTCATATTAGAACTTTTGTCAATATAGTAAGTATATATCATTAATTTTCTATTCATAAAATTGCTAAAATGTATCTACTTTCTAGCTTTTAGATGTATATAAAGTTTGAATATTACCTATTTTCAAAACCTGGTTGTGTTTACATTGTTAATGTTATTTATAATTGATCTTTGGGTATAAATATTAGAATCTCAAGCTGATTTAAGTAAATCATATTGACATAATATAATTGTTTAAACTGAAATTAGGTCATAACTTGAGGGATATAAATGTAAATTTTTTTAAAAAAAATAGGTACGGGTTGGGTTCGTGATCTCACCGATCCTACAAGATTCTACTAATCCTGATTCGATCCCACCGATTTCGATTATATTAAACAATCTAAATTTACTTGTATAATTGGATCTTAGAATCATACGGATCACTATCCTTTGAGCACCGCTATCAACTGATTTAACATTTGAAAAAAAGAGGAGTATTTTAGATTTTTTTACATGTTGAATATAGCCACTTAGTATATGATAAAAATTGAAAGTAGAAAAATATGTTTTAAATTATAATAATATATCAATTAACAAAGTGATTTTTTTTAAACCAACAAAGTTAAATTGATGTTTGATGGGTTCCTTTGGGTACAGTTGCTGGGGCTGCAATTGGAAATTGAGAAGTTGTCTGTTGATGGTTTTGTAGAAACTTTCAGCTGCTGGTTTTGGTGTTTGGTGGAACATCTGCTGGTGGTTTTAAAAAGCAGAGAGTATTATCAAGTCCTGTTGCTGGAAATTGAAAAACTGTCTGCTGATGATTTTTATAGGAGCTGTAAGTAGGGATGGCAACGGGTCGGGTTCGGGTCGGGTGACGCTCCACCCGACCCGTCACCCGTTTTTCATCCGCACCACCCGACCCGACCCGTCACCCGCAACTTCATCACCCGTCAGCTGCGGGTGAAACGGGTGAACCCGTCTCCCGCGGGTGAAACGGGTGAACCCGTCACCCATTTTATTTTATTTGCCAGCAAGCATTTTTATTTTTTTTAACACCTTATATAAGCTTCATTTTTCAAAAATATACACTTATATTTGTTCAATAATACATACCACATCAACTAATGTCAACAAGATACTCAAAACAAAGAGTATTAACCATAATAGTTCCAAAATATCTCAACATATGTGGAATAAGTATTTTTTTTACTTAAAATAATACATACGGGTGACGGGTCGGGTGAGCGGGTTGGGTGACCGGGTGAAAAATGTTCACCCGACCCGACCCGTCACCCGCACCCGTTTCACCCGTCACCCGTTTTTCACCCGTTTTTTTCAGTGTTTTCACCCGTTTTAGCGGGTCGGGTGGTCGGGTGAAACGGATACCCGTCACCCATTGCCATCCCTAGCTGTAAGGGCATCCACAATAGGGGTTCTTGACACGGTTACATATGTGAAGAAATTCAAAAATGTTCTACAATGGTGTGGATTCCATCCATTTTCTCTGTCCAAGGTTCTTAACTAAGAACCCCACTTTTTATGACAAAATAGACTCCATCTATGTGTATCTCTTTCTTTTATGTTTTCTCTCACATCTAAATAGTGATAGTTTATTGGTTGTTCATTAAGAGAGAGAAGATTAAGAAACTTTGTTATTGTATTGAATAGAGTTTCTTAAGTAATTAAATATAATTTTTAGATGACAAGACACCTAGGAATGTGCTAAGAAACTCAAAACCATTATGGATGTCCTAAGTTACCCTAAGTTACTAGTTTGGAGTGTTTGATTTTTCAAAATTGAGAAGTCTATGTGCTGTGAAAACTATCCTGAGCCAGCTATTGTCCCTCCCATCTTTATTCTATTGGATTTTTCCAGTAAGGCCATTACGATCGGTCCAATCCAATCAACAGGTCCAGGAACCGTCAAGAGCGCTTTCTCTCTCGCCCCCACGGCCCCACCTGCCTCGATTAACCCTTGCATACAAAAGCCTAAAATCGACTGCGCATCGTCTAGCTCCAGTTTTTGCTCCCTCTGCCTCTCGAGATGACGCAGAAGGGCAATCTATTCAAAGGCAAAAAGAAACAGAAGACTATCCCGCCAAATCGCCACGGAAAGGCTCCTCAAATTAGAAAAGGTGGAGTTCTTTTTCTTTCGATCAGTAATAATATTGTTATCTTGGCCAAATGTTCCCACTCTCCCTGTTTCTAAATTTCTGCCCCTCTTCCCTTCAATTTTTGCAGGCAAGAGATTTATGAAACCCTCCAAGGTCTCGAGCGAAATGGATGCTGACCGGGTGAGTTCTTTCCCTCTTAATTTCTGTTCGCCTTGTATGCAAATACCGCACTGTTGAGCTGCTTTTGTTGGTAGAAAAACGAGCTCCAAAACCTATTAAATTCACGGTTAGAGCTCGTGGCTAGTGCTAGTTGGGTGCTCGTGTGAAGACTTTAAATTAGACAATTAATGGTTGCTCCTTCCTCTGTGATGATCTGTTTAAAAGTAGCGATCCTTGGACTTGGTATGGTTTAGCTTACTGTCTCAGTTCGATGCTTTAACTTAACGGTGACCTGACGTCGCACATTTGTTGTTGAAGTTGGTTGAAGGGGTTTGAGCATAAACGGGCCTTCAACATTGATCTTTGCATAATTCTCTATTCTCTTGAAGCACAATTAGTTCTCTCACTCCTAGGAAACATGAAACCATTCCGCTGTCTTATCTTTCATGGAGAGCCAATCCTTCGGTGTACATAATCTGTTGAACCAAGCTATGAGAAACATAAAACTCATTGAATTCAGCTTGGCTTGATTTTGGCTCAAATGAGGAAAAGGTTGAAACGAGTACTAGGTTTGAGGACCAGTTGAAGCTGGAAAAGCATAGTAAGATTAACATAGCTAATCTTTGATTTTTCTAGGTTTTCTCATTGGTCCACGCACAAGTGAAAGTGTGAAACATGTGCTTGAATCTGAGATGTAAAAGGTTGAATAGATTCTCTTGATAACAAGATAGAAGTAATCGATCAACCATTTAAAACTGAGCAGAATTGGCAATCTTTCAAGCTCTTTCAGACGCTTAATTTGGCTTGTATTTCTTCATAAAACAATCCTACGATTCCTCCCATCAGAAGATTGGAGTTACGGTGTTATATTAACTGAGAATGAGAATGGTGTGTTTGGTAACCCTTGTTGAGATTCAACCATATGTTGGAATTATCCCTTGACAACAAATATTTAGTTTCTGTTGGGAAATAACTTTTTCCATCTTGTTTGATGCGTTACTTTCTTTTTCTTGTCATATTGAGTTTGTGGTCCGCTGCCTGTTTGTTATTTTCTCTAGGAGCTGAGCAAATTCATTAACTATTGCAACGAGGTGAAAGCAGCTACTGTGGCGTGCAAGGAAGGAGGTCATCTAAACATCGTAAAGGCACCTAAAGAAACGGGTGATTCATCATCATCTAAGAAGTAGAAGTAGAGCTCTCATGGCTGGCTATAGTGTTTTGGTTTATGCCTGGCCTTGGTTTGTTCTCGTGGCTTCCTGCCTTTGGGGAGCGACTTGCGTACCCTTTTGGTTGGATTTTGCAGGCGAATTTTGTGTTTGATTTAGTTTGCGATATGGTAATGTTTTCTCACATGTTAATCATTACCTCAATATTGGTTTATCGATTTTGGTACCAATGTAATATCTACTCTTGATCGTAGTTTGGCCTTTTAGTTCCGTGATAACTTGTTACACTATAGGATTATGCTGCCTGCTTGGGCGACAGGCCAGTAGATTGCGTTGGTGTGGTTATGTGGTGGCGGTTGGATTTGAATGGCCCGAGTCTACTGTCTTTAGATTGGTGATTGCGTTGGTGTGGTTAAGTGTACCCTTTTGATTAGTCTCATTGATGGAACCACACTAAATAATACACCACACACAATGGGTACTAATGAACGGTCACCTTCTCCCTTGATAGTTTAGGTAAAAGTAGACAGAGAGGGGATAACAACTCAGAGCAATGCTCTGCCAAAAGGGGAAAATCAGAACTAGAAATCGGGACTAGCCTGCCAATTCCAAAGTGTGGCCAAGAAAATACCAAAACAATGCCTACGCTTCTTACCTCCCAGCCCTTACCTTAAATAGCTAGTCTACTAACATACGACAAACTAACATACTGTAGAATAACAACCTCAGCAAATAGACAAAGGCACTAACCACCTACTGACTCAGCAACCTAATAATATTCCTTTCTTCTCACGTAGTGATTCATTTTCTCTTTCAGTCCTTGGTCCCCCACCTGTACTCTCATCACCCTCCCCCGTTAAACCACCTTGTCCTCAAGGTGGTGAGAAGAGAAGAGCAGCCGTACAGAATGGCAGCCGCGATGGCAGAGCAGCCGTGAAGAAGGGCAGCAGCGATGGCAGCACTGGAGGTGCCTATCCTGATGGTCGCCCCAACCAAACCACGCTGACCTCTCTGTGCCTTCTCCTATGTACGCAGTCTCCCCTGAATTTCCCCTGTGAGTGTATCGAGCGGTGAGGCATGCAGGACGTCCATTTCGCCCCGCCAAAGAGTTGATGACGAGCACAGTTGGGGCAAGCTCTGTTTTGGAACACTTTACTGAAATTAGGTTTAGAAATTTTAAATTGGGACCCCGAATCGATGTTCTTCCCTGTTCCGCTTGTGTAGACTGGGGTGGGAAAAAGTAGACGGTTTTGGGTCTGGTTAGAAAAAATTAACTGGTTATGGGCAGGTTTAGAAAAAAAAAATCCCTTTTCTAGGTGCTTCAACCGCCGTTCCTTCCCACGTCTTCGATTGACACCAGCGGCCACCTCATCCTTCACTACTCTTTCGTGAATCATCTTCCTCATCTTCCTATGAATCACAAGTGACCGGCGACCAGTGTTAGAGCGTCTTTGAATCTGTCTGAAGAAACGCCCCTGCCTAAAGGCTGTAGCCGTGTATTTGCGAGATCGAGGAAGGATAATCGCAATAGTTCCTGAGCAGCCTGTCGCTCCAAGCATACCACCGCACCCAGGTATCGTCCTTCCTCTTCTTCTTTTCTTTTTCCTTCTCTTCCTTTCCTTCTTCAATCGATGAATCATTTTCTGTCTTCTCCTTTTTTCTGTTTCCCCACTCTTCGTACCAGCATAATAGGACCAACCGAGAGAGTCATTCCTCACTTCCCTTCGGTTACCATCCTCCTTTCTAAATTTCACCTTCCGATTCCTCCTCTTTCTTTGTGCCTTCAATTTTGCTCCCAATTCCTGGAATCCCTCTACCTTGTCGGTTACCCCCTCTGGATTGTTAAATTCCAGTCCTTCGAATTCCCGCCGGTCATCAAACATTTCTGAATGAAACTTTGGATTTGATAAGACCGTCGGCTCTAGTTCCTTACTGTCTTCTACCTTTTTCTTGTCGGATGGCTCCTCCACCTTCATTTCTTGTGTCGCCTGAGAGTGAGTAGATTTTCCAAACCTTTCAAGGAGTAATTTCTGGAAATCCCGCCACGGTAGCTCGCCGAAGTCCATCCACACCTCTTCGAACCAGCAAAAGATTTCTCCCTCCAGACACTCCCCCGTTGCTTGAAACCAGAAGCAATCCGGAATGGATTTGAGGGTGAAGTATTCTTCCGCCTTGTTCAGCCAACTTCGGGGGTTTTCTCCGTTGAAGATCGGAGGCTCATCTGTGTATTGAATCCATCTCCCACCCCACTAAACAGAATCTAGGCTCTGATACCAATTTGATGGAACCACACTAATAATACACCACACACAATGGTTACTAATGAACGGTCACCTTCTCCTTGATAGTTTAGGTAAAAGTAGACAGAGAGGGGATAACAACTCAGAGCAATGCTCTGCCAAAAGGGGAAAATCAGAACTAGAAATCGGGACTAGCCTGCCAATTCCACAAGTGTGGCCAAGAAAATACCAACACAATGCCTACGCTTCTTACCTCCCAGCCCTTACCTTAAATAGCTAGTCTACTAACATACGACAAACTAACATACTGCAGAATAACAACGTCAGCAAATAGACAAAGGCACTAACCACCTACTGACACAGCAGCCTAATAATATTCCTTTCTTCTCACGTAGTGATTCATTTTCTCTTTCAGTCCTTGGTCCCCACCTGTACTCTCATCATCATTTGATGGAACCACACTAAATAATACACCACACACAATGGGTACTAATGAACGGTCACCTTCTCCCTTGATAGTTTAGGTAAAAGTAGACAGAGGGGATAACAACTCAGAGCAATGCTCTGCCAAAAGGGGAAAATCAGAACTAGAAATCGGGACTAGCATGCCAATTCCACAAGTGTGGCCAAGAAAATACCAAAACAATGCCTACGCTTCTTACCTCCCAGCCCTTACCTTAAATAGCTAGTCTACTAACATACGACAAACTAACATACAGCAGAATAACAACCTCAGCAAATAGACAAAGGCACTAACCACCTACTGACACAGCAGCCTAATAATATTCCTTTCTTCTCACGTAGTGATTCATTTTCTCTTTCAGTCCTTGGTCCCCCACCTGTACTCTCATCATCGGTATATAATACACCACACACAATGGGTACTAATGAACGGTCACCTTCTCCCTTGATAGTTTAGGTAAAAGTAGACAGAGAGGGGATAACAACTTAGAGCAATGCTCTGCCAAAAGGGGAAAATCAGAACTAGAAATCGGGACTAGCCTGCCAATTCCACAAGTGTGGCCAAGAAAATACCAAAACAATGCCTACGCTTCTTACCTCCCAGCCCTTACCTTAAATAGCTAGTCTACTAACATACGACAAACTAACATACTGCAGAATAACAACCTCAGAAATAGACAAAGGAACTAACACCTACTGACACAGCAGCCTAATAATATTCCTTTCTTCTCACGTAGTGATTCATTTTCTCTTTCAGTCCTTGGTCCCCCACCTGTACTCTCATCACATTCTGTTATATCTACCGCGAGATCAAGAGTGAAAAGGAAACCCCTGAGAAGCTATAGCCCTCTCCAACTCTTAAAAGATTCGACTGTATATTTTGGTTACTCTTTCGTATGTTCTCTTACAAGAACAAATTGTAAATCCTCATTTGATTGCCTTCAAGAAAAGTAAACGACCTTCATTCATTCTACTGCAAGAAAGTGAGCAGTTGGACAGGTAGGTGATAAGAGGTTTTTATATACTCCTTTGTTCCATTTTGATTGTTTTATTTGTTTTTGGTATGTCATTACATATTTTATAAGTTATATATTACAAAATCTTATAGTTGTAATATTGATATCCAATGACACGATCAAATTGTTAACAATACTCTATTTATCAAAAAGTATTTATTAAATATGTTTGCGGACTTTTGAGTTCTGCTGCTATTATTAAACAAAGAAAAATGGTGAAAATTGTTAGACTATCAACATCATGGTTCCCTAAATGACATATTATGGCTATTTATCCCTCATCTGTATTACTTTCTCCATTTTATTTCTTTGTGTTTTTGTAAACTGATGTGTGATAAAGTATTTCAAAGAGTTTATAAGGATGCAAAGAATTTAGTTAAAAGTGCAGATTATGGAAAAGAAATGAGGATGATGTAATGAGTAGAAGTTGTTGCTTATAAATGATGCAAGATGTCAGTGTTGTGAATCCAAACCAAACACAGTTTATTGTGCCAAAGAAAGTACCAGTCAAGGGAGCGATTGACCACCTTATCTTGCTCCTTTCACGTTAGGTTACACGAGAGGTCTAGTTTCTTTCATGTAGGGTCTGCTCACTCAGAAGGAGTTGATTTGCTTTTGTAGATATATGTAACACTTGATGCCTTAAAGAAAACACAACGCTTGATCTATAGGTAAAAAAAATACATTGATGTTGCTCACATTTTTCTTCTTCCACTTACTCCACCAACTCAAGTATCGTTTTCTCCATCTTCGTTGGACAAGCAATTACATGTTTCTTTCTAAATCTCCTATTACACTTGCCAGTAAGTCGAGCAAGCTTCAACCCTAACTTTGTTCCAACTACTTCTGAATTCTCAGTAGATGCGGTTATTTTATCCATAATATTAAGAGTAGGGATTGCGAATGATCTTTTTCCTGGTTAGACACCACCTCAATTAATCTCATACTCTTCTTGTAGTTACAAAAGTTTGAGCTCATTGAGGTGACTCACATCCTCAGTAGCGTCATTCGCGTTCATTTTCAATAATTCAGAGTTGTCAAACAACAATACTTGTTTTAAAAAGGTAAATATCTCAATTGCTAAACCATAATCTCCTATTCTAATTTGAAGGTTTGGTCTTGGTTTGTTTCTTAAAAATGTCTTGCATGGGAACTTCAAAGGTTAGCCAAGAGAGAGATTTATGTTTCGTTAACAAACAAAACAAAGTTCATTCACTTGTCAGAAGACTCGTGTTTTAATATTCACGGCTCACTGGAGCAAGCTCACATTCGCGTAGTCTTTTATAAACTATAATACTATATACACAACTTTTTTTTTAATCTAAAATGGGGAATCAATCCCACTCATTAATAGAAAGCCTTAGTCATAGAGGTCACGGGGACGATCCTGGGAAAGGAAATCGATATTTACATCAAACGGGGGGGGGGGGGGGTGGAGAGGATTAGATGACAACCTCTCTCGTGGCCTAGCACTAACTTCGCCAGGCTATCTTCTATAAGGTTCTGGTCACTACCAATCTTTACAATCTGATAGCTACAAAAATTACTGATAAAAGCTAGACATTCCTTACAAATACTTTCTAAGGGATGAAACTTCAAGTTTACACTTTATTAAAGAGAGACAACTCTAAAGAATCTGTTTCAATTATTAGCTTCTGAATACCATCATTCTGGGCTACGAGAAGACCATCATATATTTCCCATATTTTGGCTTCAAGAATACTTGTGTCTCCCGTTTGATGAGAGAAGCCAAACATCCAAGATTCAAGAAGATCTTGGTAAACACCAACAATGGCAAATGCTGTTTGTCGACTCAGATGCATTTGTGTTAATATTCATAGTACCTTCCAAAGGGGGAAGCCATCTACCAGCCACGGAGTTAGTCGTTCGAATATCTCTAACAATAATGGGCAGACTGCTACAAGCTAAGTAACTTCATAACTTTTGAAAAAGTAGCCTCAGCAAAAGGTGACAATCATTCAATTTGTTATGGAATTTAACATTCCACCAGTAAAAGAGACAGAGTATTAGAGATCTATGATAACGTTTAAGAGAATGACATGTAATAGCGAAAACATGTGGTCATTCTACATCCTTGTAGAAGTTAGAGTAAAATTTACATCTCAGGTTAGCTGCAATCCAGCCATTTAAAGGAAGATCAGCAAGTTCCTTCACACGATACAGCCCCTCACATAGAAGATTCCATACATGAATCCCCACTGCGCATTTTTTAAGAACAAGGTTAGTGTCTTCTGTACCACCTCAAGCGGTGCATACATTGTTAGCTATCAACCCCCGAGAGAATAGGAGGTATTTTGTCATCAAATGTTGGTGAGTAGCAAACCAGAGGAATTTCTTCACTTTTCCAAGGACTTTGAGTTTCCAAATAAGTTCCAACAACCATTAGCTTCCTACCCAGAGTGTAACACCCCTACCGTAAATCTCGTCATTAATACATAATCGCCTTGTTCATCGTAACAATCGCAGCGGATATTTCAAACACTACGGTGGGTGAAACAATGCGTTAGCCACCCACGTGGATAACAAGGCCTAATTCAAATACAGTAACGGTCTGATGGACCGGAATACCCGAGTACTTCGAACAAATACAATAACATTCTCATTCAATTCTAACCGAGTCATACACAATTCCTCAATTCAATACTATACCGAGTCTACTACAATCCATTGCCGATACAGTTTTGGTCTTACAGTACAATCAATTACAAATGTAATAACATAATCTAACTACCCGTGCTATCTGCAACCCCGTCCTACTCTCGAACGGTTATCAGCTCCAGGTACCTGAAAAATAATGGGTGGCCCCAAAGGGGCTCAACACCTTTGCTGGTATGGTAGTGTGCAACCCGCTACTACCGGACCACACTCAACTAATTCTCATCTTAACATGCGATTGATTTTATTTAAATCAAAACATGAAGTGCCGTAAACATACAACATGCTCGCATTCACAAGTATTCAAATAAGGAAAATACAACTAACACATTAGTTTGTTAGTTTACACCGTTTTACTCTCTAGGCCTTGAGGGTTTCTACCTCACTAACGCCTCATTCTCATTATTCAATATCTTATCCCTTCTCTTCGGATTCTTTACTGGTTCTCTTAGTTCAATAGACACTACAGGTCTCATTCTTACTTTCTCAGTTATTCTTCTCTTAACAAATCTTAAGTCAATTCACATGACCTCCGGGCAGAGACATTCACAAGACTCACCACCGGGCTTTAACGTTACTAGTCTTACTTCCCCGGTTTCGACCCTACACTGGGTCTAGCATGGTGGAAAGGTTCAACTAACAACCGGAACTACTCTCTTAGTTCCTTATTCTCACAACGTCCGTATCTCTACCGGACTTCTCATATTCCCAAATACTCCTCTCTCGGATTCATTACATATTTATGTATATTAGTCTAGAAGCAGCACTCTCGATGTCATCTAATGACTTAGGGAATTTTCTCGAGTTCGTGTATTCTCAGATTTAAGGGTTGCTGAAATACCTGTGAATTTTAGCATAAGATTAAATTAGCATATAGTTGAGAATGATATTAATAGAATTAATAGAGGCCCAGAGAAGCTATATATATATGTTCATCTCAAACAACGTTACTATGTCCTCCTAGCCTTGCGAGTTTAAATCAGATTTTACAACCTTTAATAAATGGGTATTGTGATTAGCTTTATTATTATTGTTATTATATTTACTACGTCCAAGAGTACGAATTGAATTTTACCTCTTCCTAAAATATTTTCCCTTTTCCTAACTTATTTATTCAGCTACTATGTATTTTTTTATTTATCTAAATAATTCTTCTCATCCTTTGCTAACGATCAGTTAACCCTTCTCCTATTTTTGCTTTAACCAAATAATATCTATTTATTTCCCTAATTCTTGAATCTAGATCCTTCTACAGTTTACAACGTTAATCTTTTACTCAAATTTAAATCTTGTTGTTAAAATCGTTTCAAGTTATTTTATAGTATTGTTATAAATTATCCTCCCACTAAACTAGGTATATTTATTAGTTAATTACTAATTCCTTAATTATTTTCACATTGTTTTCTATTTAATAACACTATCGTTATCACGATCGCCTTCATCTTCAACATATCGCCTCCACTCTTCTCTCTTTCCTCAAGCGCTCAAACCTTCCCAATCCACGTCTTGATCTTCTTTCACCGCTAGGCTGTCTCTGGTGCCGATTAGGTAGAAAGGTAAGGGGAAACAATGGGCAAGGTTCGATAATTAATTCGTTAGTATTCGAGTAGTTTTTGATTATGCTTCTACTTGCAATTCTAGACACCGAGTTCCCTGACGGGCGCTACTACTGATCCTGCTAAGTGAGTCTGTGGCTGTGAGCGTATCCATGTAAATGTTGTGCTCAACATTCTCTAACTCTGTGTTTTGCGAAACATCAATGGATTGGATTTACTGTGGTTTTGATATTGTGGAGGTCTGGGAATTGATTCCCCTGTGTATTCTGGTAAGATGTTTTACGAAAGGGTTTGAATAAATGTTTTGGGAGACTTTCTTCGAATTGGTTATTGGATTGTTGGTACCTCTTGGTGCTCCGTGTAAATTGTTGGTGCCCTTATGGCGCTCCGTGTAATTATTGGTACTATGTACCCCGTGTATATTCATATTATTTTACCTGCAGACATTACTTGCAGTTAAGCTCTAATGATCTACTCCTTTGAGTCATAAGTTACCTTCTGGGGGGTGTGCACACTTAAGGACGTAGAGTGAGGTGGGATTCTAAATGTTGCGACCCCAATTTGGGTGTCGTCCGTGTATGCCATTGATTTGATTCTTGGAAAGTTCTCCCCCGCTATGTTTTGTGTTCGATATTTGGAATTGGTTTACGTTCTGTGCAAGTATTGTTTTATAAATGTAAATGGGTTTCAAAATGTATTTTACGAGTTAAGACAATGTTTACTCAGTTTTGCTGATTTGCGCGATCCCTTCGCGTTTTCTATTGTTGTTTTATGATCGCAGGTACTCATGGCTGAATTAGGGATTGGGACACACTATCACATAGCTTAGGATGACTGGATAATTACTTCGCATAATTTCGAGTTGAGTTATGTTTTGGAATTATGTTGTTTCACGAATTTTTAGAAACGTTTTGGTCTTTTGGTTGGTGGTTTAAAGCCTGAGCACTCTTCGTTAGAGTGTGGCGGTAACACCTTTTGGATTTTGCTATTCCGCTGCTACTTACTTGAAGTGTGTTGCTGGCATTGCTTTCTGGGAAGTTATGGCTGTGATGGAGTTTTACATGTTGTTTAAGAGACCTTTCGATAGTGTTTTTGTGTATTATTTGAGGTACTAATTTATTGCAATGATTATCCATTTGATTGCTAAGTTATTGTGTTTGTTTGCTGTCGATTTGGTTCTGTGTTAGCTTTTGAAAATGCATTTCAGGACCTGTCTGAACGTCCGTCCGGACATCTATGTTCGGATAGGCCCCGAGAGTTTAAGAAATTTTCTCTGTTTAGTTGCGTCCGAACTTCTGTCCGAACGTCAATGTTCGGACAGCATGCGAGGGCGAGGCTGACTTACAAGTCTCGACTTATGTCCGAACTTGTAAGCTCGGACCAATGTTCGGACGTACGCGTAAGGATTTTCGGACTTTGAAACTCGACTTGTGTCCGAACTTTGAAGTCCGGACACAAGTCCGGACGTCTTTGATTTCAGACTTTTCAACTCTCGACTTGTGTCCGAACATCAATGTCTGGACACAAGTTCGGACAAGGGGTTTTTCGCAGTTTAACTTTCTCGGCTTGTGTCCGAACTTCCCATGTCCGGACACAAGTTCGGGCTAAGCTTGTTTTGCACTTTAAGGACTCGTTTGGAGTCCGTTTTCGAAGCTGTTTTCACCGTTAGATTTGTGATTTAATTACCTATGGTTTAAGGCAAAATCCAGGGTGTTACAAGGTGGTATCAGTGCTGTGTTTGGTAAACAAAGATAAAATTGGATTAAAAAGGAATTAAAATGTGGGGTAAGCCGCTTTGGGGAATTACAGTGCCTGCGATACTGTGTATATGGTGTTATACTGTATGAATATTGAAGTTCATTCTTAGCTTGTGTATTACTATGTGGGTGATGATGTTAGCATGACTGGATGAGTATTGCGTACTGGTATTGGAGCTACTAAATGTACTAGCTCCTACTATGGGGTAAAGACTTAATATATGGGGATATGGGTGGATGTTGCTTACATTTCTTAGTACTTGTAATCAGGAGTTCGCATAGAGCTCTAGGGAGTGCAGGACTGGCTAACAGACTGAGTTTCCCATACCACACAAGAAGCAGGAGTCGAAGAACTCAGATGGCAGCCAACCACCCCATGAGGCAGTTGCCTCTCAACCTGGGATAGATAGTCCAGAGGCGGGTGTAGAGGGATAACGTGCCGGAGGACTAATAAGAGGATTGCCCACCTAAAGCCCACAACCTTCAAGGGAGAGGAGGATCCGGTGCTACTCGAGGACTGGATTAGAGAGTTTGATAAGATTTTGAAGCAGTCAATTGCCCAGCTGACCGAAGGGTAAATGCAGCAGTCTACTACTTTAAGAGTGAGGCAGACATCTGGTGGTCCGCCAACAGAGATGTGCTACTAGTTGGACCTGATTTCGGCTGGGATGGCCTGAAGGAGGCCATGAGGAGGCGCTTCTACCCCGAGCATGTCAGGATGCAGAAGTATTTGGAGTTCTCAGAACTCAAGCAGCTGTCTTTGAGCCTCAAGGAGTACCATTCGAAGTTCCTGGAGCTGGCCAGGTTCACGCCTACGATGGTCCCCGACGAGGCGTCGAAGGTGTAGAGGTTCGTGGGCGGGCTGAACTGGAGTCTGCAGGAGGCCCTCAGTGTGCTGACAATCCCGATGCTCCAAGATGCGTACGGGAAGGCTGCTAACCTGTACAGGGTGCAACAGAAGGAAGGAGGTCCTGGCTGGTAATAAGAAGAAGATGGAGGGAGGAGATGAGCCCCGAGGACGAGAGGATCAGTCCCACCGACATCAGCAGAAGAAGAGGTGGAAGCCTTACTCGGACCGCAGAGACGGGAGGCCCAAATATGGGGGAGACCAGAGAGGTGATCAGAGGCGAGGTGACCAGTCCCAGCACCAGTCTCAGAGGGGAGAGCTTAGGCAGGAGAGGTACTTTTACTGCAAGAGGTGCAATAAAGATCACCCGGGAAAGGATTGCGAGGGGAACCTGGTCACCTGCTTTCGCTGTGGAAGACGGGGGCATCGACTATTCGAGTGTTTCTAGAGCCCTCAAAGAGGCGGTCAGCAGAGAAGTCACAGCGGCGACCGGTCTTTCAGGCAGCCCGACCAACAGAGTAAGTGCCTGAATCAGAATCAGCGCGGGGATGCTCCCCAGCGTAGCAATGGAGAGGGCGGAAATGGTGGCAATAGAGGCCAAGGGGAGTACCGAGGCAACCAGCAGCGAGCCCCAGGGAAGATCAATGTGATGAGTCGGGCCGAAGTGAGGCCGAGGCAGACGTGCTGGCAGGTACCTTCACTGTTCTTGGTACTCCTGCTCGTATTCTTTTTGATACTAGAGCTACTTATTCATTTATATCTGATAGCCTAGTTAGGAAATTGGGGGAGAGAGATTTGTGAGATTTCTCCTATCGCTGTATCTATACCATCGGAAGGGTAATTACTTGTAAGAATGTGATGAAAGACGTGAGTATCGACATCAAAGGAGAAAATTTTGTAGTGGACTTGATCCAATTCGCCCTGACCGACTTTGAACATAATCCGGGGGATGGACTGGTTGAGCAAATACAAGGAAGGATAGACTGAGCGAGCAGAAGATCATTCTCAGTGGACCGTCAGGACGGAGAATCTCGTACAGAAATGTGGAGGAGAAACCCAGAGTGAAGATTGTCTCAGCAATGACAATTCTCTCTCAAGTAAAGAAAGGACATCAAGCATACCTCTGCTATGTCCAAGACCTGAGCCAGGAGCCAGACGAGAAGAAGGAGATCCGAGTAGTAAGCGAATTCCCAGATGTGTTCCCAGACGAGATTCCGGGTATGCCGCCAGACCGAGAGGTGGAATTCAGCATCGATCTTGTGCCAGGGTCAGCGCCGATTTCGAAGGCTCCTTACCGGATGACACCCACAGAATTGAAGGAATTAAAGACCCAGTTGGAGGATCTTTTGGATAAGGGATACATTCGCCCTAGTGTATCGCCCTGGGGAGCCCCGGTCTTGTTTGTGAAGAAGAAAGACGGGAGTATGAGGCTATGCATCGACTATAGAGAGCTGAACCAGATCACAGTGAAGAACAGATATCCCCTGCCGAGGATAGATCACCTTTTTGACCAGCTGCAGGGGGCAGGGATCTTCTCAAAGATCGATTTGAGGTCAGGTTACCATCAGCTCAGAGTGGCAGAGAGAGACATCCCGAAGACAGCCTTCAGGACTAGATATGGGCACTTTGAATTCTTAGTGATGCCCTTTGGACTTACCAATGCCCCAGCTGTCTTTATGGACCTCATGAACCGCATCTTCCACCCCTACTTAGATCGGTTCGTGGTGGTTTTCATAGATGACATTCTCATATATTCCAAGGACGAGCGGGAGCATGAGGAGCATTTGAGATTAGTGTTGCAGACACTGAGAGAGCAGCAGTTGTACGCTAAGTTGTCCAAGTGTGACTTCTGGTTAGACCGAGTGACATTTCTAGGCCACATCATCACCAGGGAAGGCATCTCAGTAGATCCGTCAAAGATTCAGGCTGTAAAGGAATAGCCAAGGCCCAGTAACTTGACCGAAGTGCGAAGCTTTCTGGGCTTGGCGGGGTATTACCGACGTTTTGTGAAGGACTTCTCCAAAATAGCAAGACCTCTCACCAACCTTATGAAGAAGGTGATCAAATTCCAGTGGGATGACGACTGCGAGAAGGCATTCCAGATGCTGAAAGAGAGATTGACCACCGCTCCGGTTTTGACCTTGCCTTCAGGGATAGATGGGTTCGAAGTTTTCAGCGACGCTTCCAAGTATGGCTTAGGGTGCGTTCTGATGCAGCACGGGAAAGTCATAGCCTACGCATCGAGGCAGTTGAAAGAATATGAGACCAGATATCCGACGCATGACCTGGAGTTAGCGGCCGTGGTTTTTGCACTCAAGATCTGGAGACACTACCTCTATGGTGTCTCGTGCAAGATCTTCACCGACCACAAAAGCCTCAAGTATATTTTCACCCAAAAGGAATTGAATATGAGGCAGAGGAGGTGGTTGGAGCTGATTAAGGATTATGATCTGGAGATTTTATATCACGAAGGGAAGTCCAACTTGGTAGCAGATGCACTAAGCAGGAAGAGGAGTCATTCAGTGAACTCCATGTGGGTTCTCCCAGACGAATTGGTTCGCGACTTCCAGAGATTGGACTTGGAGGTGATGGAGTCCGGAGGCGTGGAGCGAGAGGTAAGACTGTTTCAGATGAGTATCTCCTCCGACATTCATGGAGAGATACTCAAAGGACAGCCTGGCGATGTTAAGTTGGAGCGCATCAGGGAGAAATTGAAGGAGGGTCAGGCAGAAGGGTTCGAAATCCACGACGATGGCAGTCTTAGATTCAGAGGTCGTTGGTGCGTTCCTCAGGGTTGTGCAGATGTGAAGGAGAGGCTGATGAAGAAGGCTCATAATACTCCCTACTCAGTCCACCCAGGCGGAGATAAATTGTATAAAGACCTAAAGAAGCTGTTCTGGTGGCCGAAGATGAAGCGGGAGGTAGCAGAGTTCGTGTCTAGATGCCTCACCTGTCAGAAGGTGAAGTTCGAGCATAAGAGGATGGGAGGATTGTTGCAGCCTTTGGAAGTACCCAAATGGAAGTGGGACTCTATTTCTATGGATTTCGTGGTTGGACTACCGCCGGCGAAGGGTGGAGTCAATCAGATATGGGTGATCGTGGATCGACTTACCAAATCTGCTCGATTCATACCCATGAAGAGTACTTGGTCCATGAGTCAGCTAGTGGATGCTTATATTAAGTATGTGGTCAGATATCATGGTGTGCCACAGACGATAGTATCCGATCGAGACTCGAGATTTTTGGCGCATTTCTGGCAGCAGTTTCAGAAGGCTATGGGTACTAAGTTGAAGATGAGCACTGCTTTTCACCCAGCTACGGATGGCCAGACAGAGAGGACTATCCAGACCTTAGAGGACATGCTTCGGGCATGTGTTATGGACTTCCAGGGAACTTGGGCAGACAAACTTCATCTGGTAGAGTTCTCATATAATAACAGCTACCACACTAGCATTAAGATGGCTCCCTATGAAGCCTTGTATGGAAGGAAGTGCAGAACCCCTCTATGTTGGAGCGACATCAGTGAGACAGTGATATTGGGACCCCAGCTGATAGAGGAGACGATGGAGCAGGTCCGAATCATCCAGAGCCGAATGAAAGCAGCCCAGGATAGGCAGAAGTCCTATGCGGACTTAAAGAGGAGGCCGGTCGAATTCGAGGTTGGAGATAGAGTCTTCCTGAAGGTGTCTCCTGTGAGAGGGGTAACCAGATTCGGGAAGAAGGGGAAATTGAGCCCCAAATTCGTGGGTCCCTACGAGGTCCTGGAGAGAATTGGAGAGGTAGCCTACAGGTTGGCACTACCTGGTGAGCTGGAGAGAGTCCATAATGTTTTCCATGTCTCTCAGCTGAAGCGTTATGTGCCCGACCCGTCCCACGTTCTACAGCCTGAGGTGCTGGAGTTGGAGCAGAACCTATCGTACGAGGAGTACCCCATTAAGGTATTGGACACCAAGACTAGAGAGACCCGATCGAAGTCCACTCGGATGGTCAAGGTTTTGTGGTCAAACCATGGAACTGAGGAAGCAACGTGGGAGGTCGAAGAGGAAATGAAAAAGAAGTACCCTCAGCTCTTCGAGCAGGTAACCGTTTAAGACTTATGTCAAGTTCAGTTGGATTCAGCTTCAGAATCAGCCTATTGGTTGGAGTATTATTTAGACTTAGCTTCGAGGGCGAAGCTTTCTTTTAAGGGATGAGATGAAATACCTGTGAATTTTAGCATAAGATTAAATTAGCATATAGTCGAGAATGATTAATAGAATTAATAGAGGCCCAGAGAAGCTATATATATTTCATCTCAAACAACATTATAGTCCTCCTAGCCTTGCGAGTTTAAATCAGATTTTACAACCTTTAATAAATGGGTATTGTGATTAGCTTTATTATTATTGTTATTATATTTACTACGTCCAAGAGTACGAATTGAATTTTACCTCTTCCTAAAATATTTTCCTTTTCCTAACTTATTTATTCAGCTACTATGTATTTATTTATTTATCTAAATAATCCTTCTCATCCTTTGCTAACGATCAGTTAACCCTTCTCCTATTTTTACTTTAACCAAATAATATATTTATTTCCCTAATTCTTGAATCTAGATCCTTCTACAGTTTACAACGTTAATCTTTTACTCTCAAATTTAAATCTTGTTGTTAAAATCATTTCAAGTTATTTTATAGTATTGTTATAAATTCTCCTCCCACTAAACTAGGTAATATTTAGTTAATTACTAATTCCTTAATTATTTTCACATTGTTTTCTATTTAATAACACGATCGTTATCACGATCGCCTTCATCTTCAACATATCGCCTCCACTCTTCTCTCTTTCCTCAAGCCCTCAAACCTTCCAATCCACGTCTTGATCTTCTTTCGCCGCTAGGCTGCTTCTCTGGTGCCGGATTAGGTAGAAGGGTAAGGGGAAACAATTGGTAAGGTTCGATAATTAATTCGTTAGTATTCGAGTAGTTTCTGATTATGCTTCTACTTGCAATTCTAGACACCGAGTTCCCTGACGGGCGCTACTGATCCTGCTAAGTGAATTGTGGCTGTGAGCGTATCCAGGTAAATGTTGTGCTCAACATTCTCTACTCTGTGTTTTGCGAAACATCAATGGATTGGATTTACTGTGGTTTTGATATTGTGGAGGTCTGGGAATTATTCCCCGTGTATTCTGGTGAGATGTTTTGCGAAAGGGTTTGAATAAATGTTTTGGGAGACTTTCGAATTGGTTATTGGATTGTTGGTACCTCTTGGTGCTCCGTGTAAATTGTTGGTGCCCTTATGGCGCTCCGTGTAATTATTGGTACTATATACCCCGTGTATATTCATATTATTTTGCCTGCAGACATTACTTGCAGTTAAGCTCTAATGATCTACTCCTTTGAGTCATAAGTTACCTTCTGGGGGGTGTGCACACTTAAGGACGTAGAGTGAGGTGGGATTCTAAATGTTGCGACCCCATTTGGGTGTCGTCCGTGTATGCCATTGATTTGATTCTTGGAAAGTTCTCCCCCGCTATGTTTTGTGTTCGATATTTGGAATTGGTTTACGTTCTGTGCAAGTATTGTTTTATAAATGTAAATGGGTTTCAAAATGTATTTTACGAGTTGAGACAATGTTTACTCAGTTTTGCTGATTTGCGCGATCCCTTCGCGTTTTCTATTGTTGTTTTATGATCGCAGGTACTCATGGCTGAATTGGGGATTGGGACACGCTATCACATAGCTTAGGATGACTGGATAATTACTTCGCATAATTTCGAGTTGAGTTATGTTTTGGAATTATGTTGTTTCACGAATTTTTAGAAACGTTTTGGTCTTTTGGTTGGTGGTTTAAAGCCTGAGCACTCTTCGTTAGAGTGTGGCGGTAACGCCTTTTGGATTTTGCTATTCCGCTGCTACTTACTTGAAGTGTGTTGCTGGCATTGCTTTCTGGGAAGTTATGGTTGTGATGGAGTTTTACATGTTGTTTAAGAGACCTTTCGATAGTGTTTTTGTGTATTATTTGAGGTACTAATTTATTGCAATGATTCTCCATTTGATTGCTAAGTTATTGTGTTTGTTTGCTGTCGATTTGGTTCTGTGTTAGCTTTTGAAAATGCATTTCAGGACCTGTCCGAACGTCCGTCGGACATCTATGTTCGGACAGGCCCCGAGAGTTTAAGAAATTTTCTCTGTTTAGTCGCGTCCGAACTTCTGTCCGAACGTCAATGTTCGGACAGCATGCGAGGACGAGGCCGACTTACAAGTCTCGACTTATGTCCGAACTTGTAAGCTCGGACCAATGTTCGGACGTACGCATAAGGATTTTCGGACTTTGAAACTCGACTTGTGTCTGAACTTTGAAGTCCGGACACAAGTTCGGACGTCTTTGATTTCAGACTTTTCAACTCTCGACTTGTATCCGAACATCAATGTCCGGACACAAGTTCGGACAAGGGGTTTTTCGCAGTTTAACTTTCTCGGCTTGTGTCCGAACTTCCCATGTCCGGACACAAGTTTGGACTAAGCTTGCTTTGCACTTTAAGGACTCGTTTGGAGTCCGTTTTCGAAGTCGTTTTCACCGTTAGCTTTGTGATTTAATTACCTATGGTTTAAGGCAAAATCCAGGGTGTTACAGTTGCCCCAACATTTCGAGTACTTATATATTCGGGTTATTTCTCATACTGGGTCGGGTCCTCATATAGGAGGTCGACTATCTCTTAAAGGGAGTTTGATGGTCCCTTATATCTCTTCTTATTTTTCTCATGAGTTCATATCTTTGAACTATTTTTGTTCTCTTAATAGAGGTTCTTTATAACTTTCCACTATTAATTATTAGTGGATTGTTTCGTTTCGGTTCTCTAAGCGTTAACGGGAGTTTACAAGTCCCGTGCATCTCTCTCACGTTCTAGTGAGTTCTTAAGGTTGCATTTTCATTAGTCTTTAATATGAGTTCTCTTACGTGTTTCTCCACGTTTAATTATTTGTATAACGACTCTCACTACGAGTCACTAACCACGCATTACTCATTTATGAGTCGGTCTACAACACTAAGTTAGACCTCACAATCAAACATGGATGGTTAGCACATACAACATGCATCATGATACATAACAATGCAATAAACATTTTTCATGCATTTATCTTGTTAAGCCAGCACACAAGCAAACAACACACAAGCTGAGCGAGCTCGGTAGGACACAAGTTGCAAGAAAACCATACCTTTCACCATGGTATCACTCTAACGTGTCGTCTCATACTCCTCAGACAATTCTCGAGTCAACTGGTTACATTACAACCTTTCTATTAACGTTAAGGCGATACGAGAATTTAAACGACTATCGCACCCGTAATTAACCCCGTTGTCCCGTGGTCTTATCTTTACTCATGTGATTTTAACTTCTCACTTACACATTCAATTCTCACACTTGTTTATACTCCTAATTACCTTTACATGTCATGAATCAAGTCTTAATTATCTTATAATAGCGTTACCATTCAATTCCCCATCTTAAAATGTCATTTTTCAACATTCTGGAGCCTTTTTATGTTGGTCCGGGTTTGTGTCCTGGTTTGTAAACCCGGACCAACTCATCGGAAACCTTACTGCCCTCTTTTTTGACTGGTCCGGGTTTGTGTCCAGGGTTATAAACCCGGACCAATCCCTGGAATCAGTTTCTGGCATGTTTTTGGGGTGGTCCGGGTATATGTACCGGTTTGTAAACCCGGACCAGCTCTGTTTCACTTCATTTGACAGTTTTTCAACCTCCTTTCCACATGTAATCTAGCATGTTTTAGCACCTTAATCATGCTCTAAACCTCCTTAAATCATTGATCAAACTTTTACCCAACTCTTGCTTAATTCTACAATTTTACACTCTCATTTCTCATCCTCTGCACACCATGCACATCAGTGCATTCCCAAATCATTCCCATGACAGCTTTCAACCTTCTCCTAACCATTTGACCATACCACATTCATTCCCAGTCTTTTGCATTTCCAATATCTAAGTTCACTCACTAGTTTCAAGGTCTTACATACTAGTCCATTTCTAGCAAAACCAAAACACCCAAGCATCATTTTTGCTACAGATTTTTGCTCATTTCTTTCCAATCCTTCAACCCACATCTTAGGGTGATTAGCTAACCCAATTTAATCCTTATCAACTCCTAGTTAACCCTTAGGTTACTCAAACTCAGAAAGTCACCTAACTCCTTAATTTCTACCGAAATTTTGTCATAACTTCGCTTCAATTCTAACATGCCCAAATGCATCATTTCATCCTTCTAAATCAATTCAACTAACCACATCCCTTGTGGATCCTACCAGCACACAAAATTCATCCAAAGCTCATTAAACACAATATAGTGCACTAATTTAAATGCTTGGCTCTTAGGCCCTTAAGTCACACACCAATTCACCATAGCATTAGGCATTAATCATAATTCTCTTCCAAGTCACCCAAACACATTTCTAGTATATATTTGGTTCATTCATTCAATTACCCATCCCAAAATTTCTAGAACATTTAGGATAACTATTAAGGTAGTTGGCTTACCTTTAATTCTCAAGTTCTCCTTTCTCTTCTTTCCTCTTCCTCCTTTCCTCTTGCTTGAAAACCGGCCAAGGGCCATGGAGTTTCCTAACTCCAATTCGGTACCCCATAAGGAAATGAGACCAAGCAAGACACTTAGGTCATTAACTACTCTAGATTACAAAAGGGTGTTTAAGCTCAAAATTTAGGGATTTACCTTTAAACCCTAGAATTGGTTCTTGACCAACAAGCAAGGAGAGGTTCCACTACACTCTTGGAGCTTTAAATAATGCTCAAACAAAGAAGAGAACAAGACTCATGAGAAGCCAAAATCGGCCACATCAAGAATGGAGGGAAATATGAGTTTTTCTTGAATCTTTTTCTTAAATGAAAGGGGAGGCTCCCAAGCTCCATAAAATCTGATTTTCTCCTCCAATGGTGCTATACCCATGGTGGTCAACTTCACCCATTTGAGATTTTGAAAAGAGGGAAAGGTAGCTCTTGATGAGAGGAGAAAGAATATGTATTTTATTTTTAGTTTGGGACATTATTGTGGCTTGGGCATGAGGAAGAAGGAGGGCTGCCATTGGAGCTCCTCAAAATCGCCAGCTAGAGAAGGGAGGAGGGGAAATACGGTGGGTAAGAAGAAGGAAGGAGAGAGAAGAGAGAAATAACAGGAGAGGGGAAAAAGTAAGTTTATTACTTTTTGCTTTTGCTTTTTGCTTTACTTTAGGTAATAAGCTAGTCAAGTGTGAGAGAGCTGATTTTTCTCTCATAAAAACCGCCCCCCTATGTAAATATAAGTTGGGGCATTTTTTGTCTTTTCGCAAGAAACGCTCCTAATTTTCCCGGTTAGGCACTATTCACTAACTGGGCACGTTTTCTGGATTTTTTCTCGTTTCTTTAATTTTAATGGTTATTAGGCTTCCATTAATGTTTAAATATAGTTATATGATCAACTATAATTTTTACGGGTCCGTTTGACCACTTAAAGTCACGTTTCCGGGTTTTCTCGAAAAACGTGTTTAAAGCCTCGTTTGCATTTTTAACCCACTATATGGATCCGTTTTCTTCGGGAATTGTTCCCACATATTATTTAGGCATAATTAAGCCTTAGGAATTCATCTAGGACCCTAGTCAAGGTCATATACCTCCTATGGTTGCGTAACGCTCATTTTTACGTTTTACGCTTTTTAAACGTTTTCTCTTTTCTTTTGGTTTTACTTTCTTCACCAAAGATCTTTAGGCATCATTAGACCTCTAAAGTTCATATTAATATAATTTAATCACCATATTTAAGTTCGAGGTATTTCAATCTACCCCCCTTAAAGAACTTTGCCCTCAAAGTTGGTGAATCTAATATTCTTAGTCTCATAGGCATACCATGCCATGGTTCTAATCTATATAACCTTACTGACTCCACAAGTCAGTCTCTATATATGCCACACACACCGCACAACATGTCCTAGCATTCATAGCAATAAAAAATACTCTTTTGTATTCTCTCCATGGGGTCGGTCCGAAGACAAGAAGGCACTACAGTCCTCGAATCCCATATCGAGTAATACACTGCCGATCCCGCAGGTACCGGTCACGCTGAACACTTACGCTTTCTGGTTCACAGCCTTTTCATGACTAATGGGCACTTACTCTCTCTGGCCCACGGTCCCTTTGGTTCTAATCAAAACATTTGCATATCTAGATATCCTCAGGCACTCCCTGGTCATTCACACTGACACAGGACTTCTCCACGTCCCGCTTCCCTTGAAAAAAAAACAAAACACACCCTGCCACCGTCCTACCAGTCACTTAGGACCGTCGTTTGTCCGGTGCAGTGGTTTCAAATCTAATACACACCCACCGTTCAACCGGCCATCAAGACTTAAGGCCGCAGCCATCGACGGTGATAGTGGTTTCAAAACCAGTTCTCATTCTCAAGTTTGAAGGAAAATCCTTTTTTGCAAAACCAGTTGGAAATTCTTTTTGAAAACTCAATACAACTTCAATTCCAGTTTATACTAATTGCACCTATTCTTGGCGTGATTACTTGTGACCGCTTATAGGGAGCTTCAAGAATCATCCAACCCTGATGTGATCAGCATCAGTGTTGAACTATCCTTCCACCCCAATTTGTGTTCTGTTTCCCTTGATCGCTAGCAAACCAAGTTCCACCTCCCACTTCAATTCAAACAATCAAATAGTCAATCATTTTTCATTTTCTATCTTTTACTCTTTCTAGTCATAATCACAAAACAATCCATTTCAATTTATCTTTAAATCATGGAACTTAGGTCATCCATCATTCTCAATTTACTTCCAATTAATTTACCTAGGCATTCAATACTTATGGGCTCATTTCATCAAAAAAATTTCTCAATCATAGCATACATCAACACAACTCCAAAGGATGGAACTCACTTTATCAATCGTTCTCAAATCAAATCACCTAGGGAACTCAATTCCTACTAGGTTCCACATCGGTTTCATACCGATTCATACTCATCATATCTCATGTCTAATCTCAAATAGACAAATATTATAGGGATTTTAATTCCCCGGAGTTTCTCTACTCCCTTCCACTTGTATACTCACACCCGAGTTAACAAGATAAGTATATTCATATACATGGTATTCACATCTCTTGTGCGCAACAACCATAATTACACAATGAATGAATACATATGTTTATGTAACATAATTTCCAATCATCAAAACAATTTCTTTTGTGCTATGCACACTATAGTTTACGCACCTAATACGTAAAACATACGCTAAGCGGTTTTCGCTCTACCCCCCTTAAAAGGGATTACGCCCACGTAATCTACCATGTATAACCATTGCACATTGGTTCATTCAATACGCGCGTCATGGAGTGTCTTAACTTCCATGCAGTCTATTGCACAATGTATTCTGGTCAAAGGGTCTTAACCATATTGACGGTTTAGTCCCTGCACCAAGAATTCTCATTGAAGTTTGTTTACTCATAACCGATTTTGGTTCTAGCCTCTCGGGCTTCAAGGCATTGATAATTAGCCATATACACATACTCACTAGGTATATTTAACCTTGGAATTATGGCCCATTAGCTTCTGCTGCATGACCCTGATAAGCTTTTCGTTATTCTCAATGTATTATACATCTCCCTTGTATCCCTTTTATCTTGGGAATAAAGGTTCTCTCAATCGACGTGGTACTTCTAACCTTACGCGAATTCGATGAGTTATAGATTTTCTATCCAGTTCTCTGGAAATCTTTTACACATACTTCTATGTACCTCTGTGTTACTCACTTGATTCCTCCGACTTACTGTCGGTTGAGGTTAAGCTACTACCTAGTGTAGTGCTTCCTCAGTTGTTAGTGGCTTCTGAGTTGCGCTCACTTATATGGTTCTGTACAAGGGTTCTTTTACTTGTACGACCTTGCATTTCCATGCATCGGTCCTCTTAACTTTCATAAGTTTTCTTCCGCTTTTATTCCGGTGGAATTCATTTCTTGTGATTGTTGGTATGTTCAACACTCCTCGTGCTTCTTTGGCCGAAGGCCGCACAGTTTGTTTCTAGCTCTTTGCTTGGCTGGCTTGCGCCATGTTCATTGGTATGTTTGCAAGTCTTCCGTATATAGTACAGGTTGGTTATTTAACCATCGGGTACGCTTGTCCCAAAGCCTGTTACTTTTGTTATTAACTGATCCTCTAAGGATACGCTTCCGGTTCCTTATGCAATTGCAATAGGAATGAACGATGTCTTACCTAGTGAGATCTTTTGTCACATGGTACCGACTACTGGCTTTACTGCTCAGTCTATTTACCATCTCTTGCTTCTCATCTCGACTAAGTCTAACTCTCATTTCCGCTTGTTCTCCATGTCATTGTCTGACTAAGTTCACATATTGGTCGCTTGCTGCACACCATATTCATATTCATTATACAACATTAATTTACATGGCATCTGCTACTCAGTTAGCTTCAGCTCATGCACTTCCACCATTATACTATGGTTCGCCATTTACTTGGCAGATTACAACATGCTATCCTTAAGTCTTTATGCTCCTTGAGCGTTATTCACCCTACAGTCCACATTGTACTCATACAGTGTCTGCTACTCAACCGATTACTCTTTCGGTTCCCAACAATTGCTACAAAAGCTCCTTCCTTCATACTTTTTTTGGAAATTTCTCCTTCTTGTTCAAATCATTCCTTGGCAATAATTACATGCTCAAGTTCTAATATATTAATAGGTGGGTGCCCTTTTTCTGAAGGGTCCACATAATCACCGCTCCAGCGGTTTCACAATAACGAGGGGTTTCCCCACTCCTAATATGAGTGGTTCGTTCTCCGCTTCATATGTTGCCATTAAATAGTTTCTCCTCTCTTATTGGTGCCAATCCCGGAAATTCTTCTTCTGATTCCATATAGGTTTTATAACCGTCGAATCTACGTATTGTAGTTGGTTTACGACTTATAAGCCACGTTGCCTCGAGCCCTGTTCATTATAGGCTGTTCTCACAAGTTAAACTTCTCCGTACACCATCAGACGATTTAGAGGTAATACTAGGCTCCTTGATACGGTTGTTGCATCACGCTTCCGTTCATGGGAGGCCCTTCTTGGTATTTTGATATTAATCGTGCCCTTTGGCAATTTAGGGTATCCCCTGTTAAGTGGGATCCCTTCGGTGTTCTAACCGAGCGTTCGTTTTAGCTCTTGTGTTCTTATCACGACACTTCGTTCAACTGTTGTTGACTCAGACACCCTCTAAGGATTGGTCCTGGATGTTGTTAAGTTACGCCATTACATCTGACTAATAATTATGAGTATGTCCGGTCGGCTATACCGTATTGCAGTACCGTATTCCGGGATATCCCGTTTAGGGTTGTAACGTCTCTCGTTGTTAGGGTTGTAAGTTCTTGGGTAGACCGTTGATACTTTCTCCTTTGTGTTCTTACCGGGTTTAACATTCTCTTTGGTGAAGAATAATATTCCCGTAGTCGTGGTGGTTGTTCTGGGAATTATATCTCATTCGTTGAACAATGATTGTCCGTGCTAGGCATCTGCCTTGCTGTTTGAGGCTGGGTATTCATTCTAGCTATCATGCATTTGCTTCGAAATTCTTGAGACATATCCAATGTCTATACTTACTAGTCTGTGCTCCTTGCACTTTCTAACTCTTATTCATTTCCTGAGATGAGTTCTCTGATTCATGTCGGGTCATTAGCTTACTGAGTTCTTTCTCTCGATCGTTCGAGGTGTCCAACTATTCTGGTTTGAACTTACTTTGTCGTCCATAGTAAGGAGTTGACTACTTCCCGTGTTTCGTACACTACTTGTATACATTCGGGGTACCTTATTGATAACTTGCTACTTACCTGACTAACTCATAAATAGGTCTGTCAGGCCCGCAAGCTCATTCGGAGTGCGGTCGTCCCACATCTCGTTTTATACACTCGTAGTGCTCGTCACACGCCTAGGTGAAGTATTCTGTTGTCAACTCCTCTGTATCATGCTTTGATAACTTACCGTAGTTCTCCTGGTTTTGGTTTTTAAAATCTGGGGTTTAAAAGAAATATTTGATTTGAAAGAAAAGTTTTGAGTTTGAAAGAAAATTTTCATGGTATTACCATGTCTGGTGGTCTTGACCAAGTCTAGCTTCTCGCTGACTGATATATCCTTTAATACAATGGTTAGGCCGTTAGGCCTTTCCAAGGTGTCGTTATTCAAGTTATTTAGGATTTGCGATCCTATAATTGCTTCATGGCGATCACGGTACTTTACTAAGTACTTGTTGTTTGTTAACAGTTTCCCCGAACAGCCCTGATATTACTGCACTTGCCGTGGCAAGTGCGCCATGCAGGTGGTTTTGAGTTAACACATACCGGTTACGGTATTGCTTCTATCCGTATTTGGTAGCCTTATTGGCTCTTCCTTGATTCCTTAGCTTTGATAATTAATCTTCTGAGCAGCTTCTCATTGGTCTCGACATGACAGTCATCAATCCGGGTGCTTCTCCATTCTTGGAGATCCCTATTCACATAGTTCTGTGTCGTTCCTTGGTGCTCGTCCCCACACGTTCCAGACATGTTCTAGTAGCTGTCTAAGCTGTGTCAATTAGGTATTGCATCCTTTTTAGGCGCGTGGGTTTGGAGTTATCCACTCCTGACTATTTCCTTAGTCGGTTAGTATACCGCTGGTGGTATTATCTAACCTTTGTGGTCCCGTAGACATGTGTCTCGGGTTTTGTTACTCCTTCTTTTTCCGCATCGTTGCACGGTTGGTGCTTTCCTTCTTGCTGCTGCTTGGCCAGCCAGGTTCTTGCGACTGCTAAACATGTCGCCCCATCTTGCCGGAAATTTCGGTCTCTTGTGGTAAGGTTTTCTCAATCTTCCGCCATTAAGTGCGGTTATTGTCGTTCCAACGGGAATCGGCTTCGGGATTCTGGTACTTGGAATCTACCGTATGACAGGTTCTATGTTCACATAGGAATATTGTATAACTGCTAGATCGGGTTTTCCCAAGTAAGATAGGTCTTTACTCTCTCTGGCGTTCTTTCACGAGCTTTAAAATTGGGGATGTGGAGGGCGGGTTTGATGTTGTAGGTATCCGGTACACCCCGGGAGTTCCAAACTAGCGTATCTCTCACGCTATCACTCAACCCTTAGCCCTAAGTCTCTAATTCTTAACTCGGTATTTCCTAAACTCGGTATTTCCAGTCATCAGAGCGATACTTCGCTCTGATACCACTTTTGGTAACACCCATACCGCAAATCTCGCCATTAATACATAATCGCCTTGTTCATCGTTACAATCGCAGCAGATATTTCAAACACTACGGTGGGTGAAACAATGCCGTTAGCCACCCACGTGGCTAACAAGGCCTAATTCAAATATAGTAATGGTTTGATGGACCGGAATACCCAAGTACTTCGAACAAATACAATAACATTCTCATTCAATTCTAACCGAGTCATACACAATTCCTCAATTCAATACTATACCGAGTCTACTACAATCCATTGCCGATACAGTTTTGGTCTTACAGTACAATCAATTACAAACGTAATAACTTAATCTAACTACCCGTGCTATCTGCAACCCCGTCCTACTCTCGAACTATTAGCAGCTCCAGGTACCTGAAAAATAATGGGTGGCCCCAAAGGGGCTCAACACCTTTGCTGGTATGGTAGTCGTGGAACCTGCTACTACCGGGCTACACTCAACTAATTATCATCTTGACATGTGATGCCGTAAACATACAACATGCTCGCATTCACAAGTATTCAAATAAGGAATACAAATACAACTAACACATTAGTTTGTTAGTTTACACCGTTTTACTCTCTAGGCCTTGAGGGTTTCTACCTCACTAACGCCTCATTCTCATTATTCAATATCTTATCCCTTCTCTTTGGATTCTTTACTGGTTCTCTTAGTTCAATAGACACTACAAGTCTCATTCTTACTTTCTCAATTATTCTTCTCTTAACAAATCTTAAGTCAATTCACATGACCTCCGGGCAGAGACATTCACAAGACTCACCACCGGGCTTTAACATTACTAGTCTTACTTCCCCGGTTTTGACCCTACACTGGGTCTAGCATGGTGGAAAGGTTCAACTAACAACCGGAACTTCTCTCTTAGTTCCTTATTCTCACAACGTCAGTATCTCTACCGGACTTCTCATATTCCAAAATACTCCTCTCTCGGATTCATTACATATTTATGTATATTAGTCTAGAAGCATCACTCTCGATGTCATCTAATGACTTAGGGAATTTTCTCGAGTTCGTGTATTCTCAGATTTAAGGGTTGCCCCAACATTTCGAAGACTTATACATTCGGGTTATTTCTCATACTGGGTCAGGTCGTCATATAGGAGGTCGACTATCTCTTAAAGGGAGTTTGGTGGTCCCTTATATCTCTTCCTATTTTTCTCATGAGTTCATATCTTTGAACTATTTTTGTTCTCTTAATAGAGGTTCTTTATAACTTTCCACTATTAATTATTCGTGGATTGTTTCGTTTCGGTTCTCTAAGCGTTAACGGGAGTTTACAAGTCCCGTGCATCTCTCTCACGTTCTAGTGAGTTTGTAAGGTTGCATTTTCATTGGTCTCTAATATGAGTTCTCTTACATGTTTCTCCACGTTTAATTATTTGTATAACGACTCTCACTACGAGTCACTAACCACACATTACTCATTTATAAGTCGGTCTACAACACTAAGTTAGACCTCACAATCAAACATGGATGGTTAGCACATACAACATGCATCAAGATACATAACAATGCAATAAACATTTTTCATGCATTTATCTTGTTAGGCCGACACACAAGCAAACAACACACAAGCCGAGCGAGCTCGGTAGGACACAAGTTACAAGAAACCCATACCTTTCACCATGGTATCACTCTAACGTGTCGTCTCACGCTCCTTAGACAATTCTCGAATCAACTGGTTACATTACAACGTTTCTATTAACGTTAAGGCAATACGGAAATTTAAACGACTATTGCACCCATAATTAACCCCGTTGTCCCGTGGTCTTATCATTACTCATGTGATTTTAAGTTCTCACTTACACATTCAATTCTCACACTTGTTTATACTCCTAATGACCTTTACATGTCATTAATCAAGTCTTAGTTATCTTATAATAGCATTACCATTCAATTCCCCATCTTAAAATGTCATTTTTCAACATTCTGGAGCCTTTTTATGTTGGTCCGGGTTTGTGTCCTGGTTTGTAAACCTGGACCAACTCAAACGGAAACCTTACTGCCCTCTTTTTTTACTGGTCCGGGTTTGTTTCCGGGGTTATAAACCCGGACCAATCCCTGGAATCAGTTTCTTTTTTTTGTTTCTTGTTTGTTTTGTGTGTGGCATTGTTTTGGGTGGTCGGGTATATGTACCCGTTTGTAAACCCGGACCAGCCCTGTTTCACTTCATTTGACAGGTTTTCAACCTCCTTTGAACCCCTATTTCATACCTAATTTTTTTCCTAATCTTTCCACATGTAATCTAGCATGTTTTAGCACATTAATCATGCTCTAAAACTCCTTAAATCATTGATCAAACTTTTACCCAACTCTTGCTTAATTCTACAATTTTGCACTCTTATTTCTCATCCTCTGCACACCATGCACATCAGTGCATTCCCAAATCATTCCCATGACAGCTTCAACCTTCTCCTAACCATTTGACCATATCACATTCATTAACAGTCTTTTGCTTTTCCAATACCTAAGTTCACTCACTAGTTTCAAGGTCTTACATACTAGTCCATTTATAGCAAAACCAAAACACCCAAGCATCATTTTTGCTACAGATTTTTGCTCATTTCTTTCCAATCCTTCAACCCACATCTTAGGGTGATTAGCTAACCCAATTTAATCCTTATCAACTCCTAGTTAACCCTTAGGTTACTCAAACTCATAAAGTCACCTAACTCCTTAATTTCTACCGAAATTTTGTCATAACTTCGCTACAATTCTAACATGTCCAAATGCATCATTTCATCCTTCTAAATCAATTCAACTAACCACATCCCTAGTGTATCCTACCACAGCACAAAATTCATCCAAAGCTCATTAAACACAATATAGTGCACTAATTTAAATGCTTGGCTCTTAGGCCCTTAAATCACACGCCAATTCACCATAGCATTAGGCATTAATCATAATTCTCTTCCAAGTCACCCAAACACATTTCTAGTATATATTTGGTTCATTCATTCAATTACCCATCCCAAAATTTCTAGAACATTAGGATAGCTATTAAGGTAGTTGGCTTACCTTTAATTCTCAAGTTCTCCTTTCTCTTCTTTCCTCTTCCTCCTTTCCTCTTTCTTGAAAACCGGCCAAGGGCCATGGAGTTTCCCAACTTCAATTCGGTACCCCATAAGGAAATGAGACCAAGCAAGACACTTAGGTCATTAACTACTCTAGATTACAAAAGGGTGTTTAAACTCAAAATTTAGGGATTTACCTTTAAACCCTAGAATTGGTTCTTGACCAACAAGCAAGGAGAGGTTCCAATACACTCTTAGAGCTTGAAATAATGCTCAAACAAAGAAGAGAACAAGACTCATGAGAAGCCAAAATCGGCCACATCAAGAATGGAGGGAAATGTGAGTTTTTCTTGAATTTTTTTACCTTAAATGAAAGGGGAGGCTCCCAAGCTCCATAAAATCTGATTTTCTCCTCCAATGGTGCTATACCAATTGTGGTAAACTTCACCCATTTGACATTTTGAAAAGAGGGAAAGGTAGCTCTTGATGAGAGGAGCAAGAATATATATTTTATTTTGAGTTTGGGGCATTATTGTGGCTTGGGCATGAGGAAGAAGGAGGGCTGCCATTGGATCTCCTCAAAATCGCCAGCAAGATAAGGGAGGAGGGAAATACGGTGGGGAAGAAGAAGGAAGGAGAGAGAAGAGAGATATGAGAGGAGAGAGGGGAAAAAGTAAGTTTATTACTTTTTGCTTTTGCTTTTTGCTTTACTTTAGCTAATAAGCTAGTCAAGTGTGAGAGAGCTGATTTTTCTCTCATAAAAACTGGCCCCCTATGTAAATATAAGTTGGGGCGTTTTTCGTCTTTTCGCAAGAAACACTCCTAATTTTCCCGATTTGGCACTATTCACTAATCGGGCCCGTTTTCCGGATTGTTTTCGTTTCTTTAATTTTAATGGTTCTTAGGCTTCCATTAATGTTTAATTATAGTTATATGATCAAATATAATTTTTACGGGTCCGTTTGACCACTTAAAGTCACGTTTCTGGGTTTTCTCGAAAAACGTGTTTTAAAGCCTCGTTTACGTTTTTAACCCACTATATGGATCCGTTTTCTTCGGGAATTGTTACCACATATTATTTAGGCATAATTAACCCTTAGGAATCCATCTAGGACCCTAGTCGAGGTCATATACCTCCTATGGTTGCGTAACGCTCATTTTTACGTTTTACGCTTTTTAAACGTTTGCTCTTTTCTTTTGGTTTTACTTTCTTCACCAAAGCTCTTTAGGCATCATTAGGCCTATAAAATTCATATTAGAATAATTTAATCACCATAGTTAAGTTCGGGGTATTTCATAGAGCTAGCAAGCTAGTTGTAGTCAGAAGAAATAGTGAGGGAGCCAACGCTACTTTTCGTTCAGCACATAAAGTCCTATAGGTTCTCATCGAGAACAACCTTACTGGCCAGGGTATTACGGAAACTAGGGGAAAGAACATTGGATAGAACACTCTAGTCCCATCCTTGGGTAGGAATCTGGAGCTGAGATACAATCATTGATAGGTCCACACGTGCATCAGAAGGAAGCATCTGATATAGGAGGGGTATCACTTAGCCATCTATCCATCCAAAACATAATTGTTCTTCCATTTCCAAGCCACCACATGGAACCAATTGATATAATATTTTTATAGCTAACAATGTTCTTCCAAGTTTGGGAAGCATTCTTGCACTCCAAAGATCAATGTTTGATCAGAAGGATTAGCCCACAAGTTGTCCTGGTTAGTCAGGATTCTCTAACTCAGTTTGAACAAGCAAGCTTTATTCATGAGAGCAAGGCTCAAACTAAGATCACCCATTTCTTTTGGTTTGCAAATAATATTCCAGATATCGTATGTAGCTTCCTCTCATCCTCTCTATGACCCCATAAGAAACACCTACCTATCCTTTTTAGAGAAAGGCAAGTGTTGAGAGAAGTTTTTGAGACATCTTGTGATAAATTGAGTAGACACAAGAACAAACTTAGTTAGTGTCAATTTGTCCGCAAAGGACAGAAACTCGCTTTCCACCCAACAATACGGTTTCTTGTTCTCTCAATCAAGTCACTAAGAAATCCAGGACATAGAATTCCTTGAAACAAGTTAGATCCCAGGTACTTACCCTGTTTATCCGCTATGGGTATACCAACAGTTGTACGGATATCCAACTTGTCCTCAAGACTAACAATCTTTGAGAATATCTGTCTAGAATTATCCAGACTGAAACATTCACCGGAGATAGCATAAAAGACTTCCAACACATTTTTCATGCTCCTAACATTCTTTTTTTGTCGTAGTGCCCAATAGGATTAGATGGTCAGTAAAGAACATGCGGGACAGGGCTGGCCCATTTCTACTGTGTTTGATAGGAGTCCACCGTTTATTTTGAACAAGGCTTTCAATAATATGGGGGAACTCTCTCCATACACAGAACAAAAAAATAGGGAGATAACATGTCTCCTTCTCTATCCCTTAGAAGAGTAAAAAAGGTCAAATTGCCAACTATTCCAAAGAATGCTCATATTCATCGTTTCCACACATGACATAATGATATCAATAAAGTTCAGGGGAAGGTTGAGGTAGCTGAGTGTGTCACGGATAAAATTCCAGGACAACTTGTTGTATGCTTTATCAAGGTCTACCTTCAGGACAACCCAACCATCCTTCTTTTTTTATTCTTCCCATCGAGTGCAAGACTTCTTGCAATATGACATGGTTGTCTTGGATGTGTCTGCTGGGAACAAAGCTATTATAAAGAAGGCAATTAGCTATGGAAGAAGCGCACTCTATCTATTAGCCAGAATTTTAGTAATGATTTTTATAAGAAACATTGCATAGGGCAATGGGTCTTAGCTGCTTGATGGATATAGGCTCAGACAATGTTCACAGAATCGCGATTCATTATGGTCCAAATTGATAGTTACGATCCAGATCGCATGTAGGATCAGAACCATGTAGGATCACAAGATCAGTATTCGGTCGCACAATTATGTGATCCTACACTCTAAGATCCATAGTACGATCCCATCGTTCCCTATTTTAATTTTGTATATGTTTTTAATATCAATGTCAATCGTAACTTAATGAAATCTAAAGAAACAAAAATGTCACTAATTTTTGTACAAAGTTTCATAATCTATAAAATACCATGACGTTGAATATTACAACTAGATGTATTAAAAACAACTTTTATATTTATATTTATATTTATTTGAGGTCATTGAGCGGATAAGGAGTAAGATTGAAATATTACTTCTTGTTAATCTCTAGCATGAAAGATTACAAAATGTATTTAGGTGTTCAAAACATGTATAACATTTAAAGTTATATAGAATATTGTAAATGTTGGGAAATTCGAAGTTATAAACTCTAAAGTACAAAATGAAAAATAACTTAAAAGAACCAATACAAATTTATGAAATACAATTGATTACTCTTATCATTTTGTTTATTTATTGATTTATAATTAAAACATTAAGCTCTTAGAACTCATTTTGACTTTGTGTTCCATTGCTTACTTACTCTTTTAAATGAGCATTGATATGAAAACTCATGATCTAGTAAATAAAGAACTTGTAGCTCATAATATTTGTTGGGAGGATGATGAAAGAAATAAAGACACACATAAAAATTTTGAAGTCTATGGATTTGTTTTATGTTTAACATATCTCATTTCATTTTGTCTATTTTTATGGACAATAATATGAGAAATTATCTATATTTCAATTTTGTAAATGTATTATCCTTGTTGTGGTCTTAATTTATAAATTTCTTATTCAATAATGATATATTTTCTTATTCACGTTAATCTTTATGCTTTAACAAGAAGTTTTTATAACATATGTATATTTTTGAACAATATTATCTCACTTTTTGTAGGATCTAACGATCGTGCGATACTATCCCATGATCCGATCTTAGGGGTAACTTTCGATCCTACTTGTCAAAACCCAAACCTTCGTTATTTGAACTCTTACACAACTCATTCCAGCTACGCCAACAAATGCCTTTGCGCACCAAAGAACCCAACCACCAAAACTGCCTAATAATACCTTGCATTTCTTTGAGCAAACCATTCGGTAATCATCACTCCTATGACATAAGACGGGATAGCTTGCAAAAGTGAGTTAATTAAGATGCCACACCCAGCTAGCGAGACTAATGATTACCAGCTTTGGATCTTATAAATTTATCCCAAATATACCCAAAGATCTGCTTCCCATGTCTCCCAATAGCACCTGGAAACCCAAGATATAAGCCAACATAAACCTTTTGAACTCCAACAGTGCTAGAGATTTGGTCCCAGAGATAAGTAGGTAGGTCTGTCAAGAACATCAATCCAGATTTTGCTACATTAATGGTTTGACCCAAATCTTTAGTGTACTCCTCAGTAAGGTCCATCATTCTAGAATCATTATAATTATTTGCTCGACCAAACACAACCCAATCATATATGAAGAAAATACTCATAATATCAAACCCCAAACCTTGACAACTAATTCCACGAACAACACCAGATTGAGAAGCCATATGAAAGCTTGAGTATAAAGTCATACAAGACATAACTAAGAACAGGGATAACGGGTCACCCTATCTTAGGCTGCTGCGAGTAAAAAGTTGTACATGGGTAACCATTGATTAAGACCACATAAGAGACCGTAGACATGCACTTCTGAACAATACGTACCTACTTCTCATGAAAGCCCATGCTTCACAGAACCCCCAAAACAACGGACCATTCAACCTGATCAAATGCCTTAGTCATGTCTAGCTTCAACACAAAGAATCCCCTCTTGGTGGCCTTAGAGGTCTTCATTGTACTAATGAATTCATGAGCAATGATTATGTTGTAAAAAATTAACCTCCATGGGACAAAAGCTCCTTGATCATTAGAGATCACAAAACTCGTGACATGTCTTGCTCAATTCATCAAAATCGAGAGATGACACGGTAGATAGTATTGCACAACGAAATGGGCCTGAATTCAGCTAAGGTGTTGGCTCCTACTTTTTGAGGGATGAGAACAATATGAGTATGTTTAAGACCAGTGGGCATAACATCTATGTTGAGCACTTTTAGAACAATGCCAATAATATCGTTGCCAATTTATCCCAAAAGGCTTAAGATAAAACACCATTTATACCATCAGGTCCAGGAGTTTTATTAGGGTGCAAGTCCCTAGTGGTCGTCAAGAATTCCTCCCAATCATATGGTTTCCCAAGTGTTTCATATTGATCATATGAAACCCGATTATTTACACAAGCCAACAGAAGTGGGCTACATTGTGGAGCTCTAGTGGTGAATAGATTGTTGAAGTATGCACGAGCAAATTCTTCAATTACCTTCCATTCAGAGACTCTAATTCTTTGAGTGTCTACCAACTCGTAAATAGTGTTCTTGCATCGACGAGATTGAACACGACTAAAGAAGTAAGTCATATTTCTATATCTCTCATGTAACCATTGTTCTCTAGATCTCTGGGCCCACCGAGCTTTTTCCTAAAAGAAGATCCAGTATAATTCATGATTTAGAATTTTCCATCTGCTCAAGTTCTATTGAGTGGGGGGAGGGGGGTTGCTCAGCCACCCTAGCGATCTTCTTTTTAAGCTACGAAATAGAAGCAACTTCAATTCTACCTTTCCTACTTCCCCATGCTCTTAAGGCGCAATGTTGGGTAAAAACCTAACGGCAAGTATACCGGTCGATTATAGCAAGTTTTCCTAGAAGTGTCCCTCCAGGTTATCGAATCCAAGGGAGCAGCGTTTTAGTTAATTGATATTTTAAAAACAAACTAATAAATCGGTTTACTCCAGTAACATGGGGTTTTGTTTTGTTGAATTACTAAAGTATGAAACAAAAAATGTAAATAAGAGCAAAGGTAATAAATGCAAGACAGTGGGCAAAATACTGATATTTTTGATTTAATAAAAAGGGCAAATTCTGGTTTACTAATCCTCCAATTCTTCGGTTCCTTTCTCAGTGTGTTTACCAAAATTCAGACTAAAATCCTAGATCAGAATTATTCCACGTCCGGTCTCCCTCTCGGTGGAATCTAATTAACAACTAATAAATTTTAACTCTTGTTACAAATTTACTAATTGCTAACAGCTTTAAGAAAAATCCAGTTTAATGATCAGTTAATATCCTAGAGGAATTACCATCTCTAAATTAACCGGTGCTGTTCCTGTTGTCTATTATCTACCGCACTTTTCACTTTTAAGCAATAAACTAGTAAAATCTAGTAATTGGCCAAATCACAAGATTTATGAAATAAATAAGGAACATCACTTTAATCTATTAAAATGGTAAATCACATAGATAAAGGAACTTTGAGTTTGGATTACATAGCAAACTGAAATGTATAAAACTACTCAGCCATGGAAATGAAAATACTGTAAAAATATGTAAACAACATTAAAGAGGAAGAGAAGAAGAAACTCTTATTTAGACTCTTTAACGGAGTCTCGGTGTGTGACCAGTGCTTTCTTCTGCCTTTCTCTCCAGAAAATGGTGGAGTCTCCAGCTGCTTGTGTACTCCAGATTTATGTGGACGTGTATGGTGTTTAATGAAATGGATGATATGAATGGAACGTGATATATGAAATGGAGATGGATGGAGGGAGTGTGAGATGCTCTCCAGAATTGTCTGTCTAAAATGAGTGAGATTGAGTTCTATTTATAAAACTCATTTGATGAGTACGTAGCAGGAGCAGCTGGTGGTGGACAGTGATGCTGGACTTTGTGAGTGGAAAGGTGAGTGTTTAAGTGGGAGATGAGCTGAATTTAGGGATAATTGGATTAGTGGGAGGAGATGATTGGATAATAGCAGGTGGAAGGGACAAAATAAGGCACTGGAAAGGAAGTACGCTGGATGATGGAGATTGGTAGTGCATGGGCGGCAGTTTAATTATGAAGAGAATAAAATTCTCTTTTCATTCGCGCGCTACAGACTGTCGCTTTCAGCAGTATGGTCGGGACTTAAGTCCTGTGTGAAGTCCGGACCATAGCATTGAAATGGGTCGAGAGTTGGCGTCTCATGTGGTCGGGGACTTAGGCCTTGTATAAAGTCCCCGACCATGCCTGAATTTGATTCGAGAATTGCTCTGCTTTGTGGTCCGGGACTTAAGGTTTGTATAAAGTCCCGGACCATGGTGTAGAAACAGGTCGAGAGCAGCTTCTTGTGTGGTCCGGGACTTAAGTTGTGTATAAGGTCCCGGACCATACCTATATTTTTAAGCCGAGAGTGGAGTCAATTTGTGGTTCGGCTAGTTAAGTTATGCAACAAGTCCCGGACCATATCTGAATTTAGGTCGAGAGATGACTTTCCTGACTCCATTTAGCTTGTTTGAAAAACTATGGTCTCTAACAATGATATGAACATGTTTCCTTTGAGATTAAATACCTGAAAAAGCACATAAAAGAAGACAATTGCAGCAAGAGACATAAAAACACTTAAAAGACAGGAATTTAGCAGTAAATAACAACGAATCCGGTATCAAAAGACCATGCAGAAATAGGTAAATTCCTGACTTATCACGCAACCACATCGAAATTTTTTGTCAAGTTACCCATTTCCCATAGACATACCTTGCCAAATATTTCGAACTATATCTTTACAAGTAGAGTTCTCAACCCAACAATTATCAAACTTAAAAAGTTTAGGGTCATGCAGATAAGTGTGAAATTGGTAAGGTTTTATAGGTAATAAATTCTTATTTTGTGCAACATTGTATGTGTTTTCTCACACTTATCCTATGCTTTTCATGATTCTTACTTTGGGCAAGAACTGATGCCAATTTGTATGTCAAAAGCAGGAAATGACTATGGGAATGCATAGATCTTCTCACAAGCTTTCCAACGCCGCAAGCGGGGAACAAATCGGAGCAAAGGAGCACAAGTCATGCACATGTCCGGACCACCGTCCAACCCAACTCACCCGGACAGGCCGTCCGGGGGCCTTGACAGGGTGTCTGTGGTCCCAGACGCGCCCAAATGTTGTTTTGTATCCTGTCCGGACTTACATCCGACCCTTTCATCCAGACGCCTCTTCCTTGTCCGACCCTTTGACCCGGACGGAAGTCCGGATGAGCCGGAAACCGGTCTTTTAAATCCTTCACGTGTCCGGCTCTCCTGTCCGACCCTGTGACCCGGACACATGTCCATGTTGTCTGTATTTACGACCACGAGTGCAGCGCGGAGAATTCCTTACATATTTCGTCCACCTGCGCTTCCGACTCATTGACCCGGACAGGTGGTCTGGACGTCTCATAATTCTAAAAAATCTCACTTGACGCTCTGAGTCACGTCCGACCCTACGGTCCGGATGCCTCACCCGGAAGTGGGTATTCTGCGTGCAAATCTTTATTTAAACGACGCGACACGGACAACAAAACACATTCATCATCCCACACACAAACAAGACAGCGCCCCACTCTGCTATTCTCTCTCAAGCCGTGCAACCCAAGCCAGCAACAAGGGGATCTCCTTCATAATATGTCTGGCTAAAAGGATTTGACTCTAGGGGAAGGCTGTAGTATTTGGGATATGATTTTGTTTTATATTTTATAGTTTAAATTCGAGAATTATATGTATTGTTTTGGATTAAAAGTTATTCTTTGCGCTATTTGATTAATCTCATGAATTGGTTGAACTGCTTTGCGGATCCTTCTACAAACTGATCGGTGAGTATTAGGAAAGGTCACTTTAATCTTAAAATCTGTGGAGAATTAAGTCGGATAGACTAGGTTTTTCTTCAGATGCTTTGAATTCTTTGCATGTAATCCACTTATTCTTGTTTTACTTGATTCTAGATTAGAACTCGCAAGTTCTATTAGGTGAGCTTTTCAGTGACTAGAATTAGTCTTGAAAAGAAAATTTTAAAAAAATTGCCAATCCATATCTCGAGTTGAACGGTATGAATTGCTTGATCTATCCAAGAGAAACAACCAGAACCTGGAGTTCCATCTCACCCTTACTTTTCACCCAATTTATTTACTTGTTTATTTACTAGTTTTCTCGCTATTTTAATTCACAAAACAACAACAACAACCCCCTTAATTTCCAGTTTTTCTTATAGGATTAGACTTACTCACCAAGTCCCACGGTTTGACCTCGGTAACTTGCTTAAATTGCTTTATTATTACGACCGGGTAATCGCAACCTGTAGGCATTTAATTTATTAATTTCTAGGATTTCTCTCTTAGCTTTTGATAGGTTGAATTTCCTGTTAGCACATACTGAGCCGGAGGTCAGAGAAGTAATTTGATAGGTCTGTGGTCTTTCCCACCACAGATGATGATTTCGGGCTGCTAGAAACAAGCGTATCCACTCAAAGTTTGCTAGGGGTCAATCCAAACACCTGTTTGCATTCCAAGGACCCATTGTCGGTTTGTGAAGGTGAAAATTTGATCTATAAACCCCAAATCATGAAGACCGCAAGCACCCAAACATGTCCTAAAAGCTTGCATACGTGATCGATTATGCTCACCACAACCCCTCTACTCGTATCTGTATAAAATTCCATCAGAATCACCAAATGACACCCATGGATCGATTAATGCTCCTTGGATATCTTGAATGGGAGCCCACGTTCTCCACAGACCAGAAGCTGCTGGCCAACCGTGTATTCTTGTACCACTCCAACCCAAGCCCAAACATTGTTCACCTGAAAATCTACATGATGCACATATAAGGACTATATGTGGACAAGGAATGCATGACTCTAGTAAAAATGTAAGTCCTACCCTTCGCCCCATACTGTCCACTGCAAATCTCAAATAATCCTACAATCTTCGAGCAAAAAGATTCATCTCCTACTAGAAAGCTTTGTTTCAGAAAGAAAGGTAAAGTCTGGACATTCATTCCTGATTACCTGAAGCACCCAATGGACCGAATTGGGATCACCCAACTCACGACAACTAATGAAGATGATACTCATTGAAGAATAGCAACAAAAGCAGAGATGAATAGGCACATGCTAGGCAAAAAAGGCAGTCGATCGTTGGCATGCAAAGAATTGCAGGACCTCCACCAAAGGTGGAATCCATTATGTATCTCAGTTAAGCTTAAATGAAAGTTGGTTGTGTGTTAAAAAAAAGAAAAGAAAAGAAAACTATTACCCCACCTCACCAGAATTGTCCTATTTACTATTTAAACATATTGTTTGACTCCATTATTTAACATATAAGATAAAGAAATTTTATAAATTTAAACTATGTAATTGATTTTTTATTTGATAAACTATATTATAAAACTTTAAGTATATAAAATTATTTAATCTTATGTGTTAGATATTGAAATAGAAAAATGTGTCAGGTACTATTAAGGGCATCCACAATGGTTTTGAGTTTCTTAACACATTCCTAGGTACCATGTCATCTAAAAATTATATTTTAATACACATAGGTGGGGCCTATTGTGTCATAAAAAGTGAAATTCCTAGGTAAGAACCTTGCAAAGAGAAAATGAATAAAAATTCATAACATTGTAAAATATTTTTTAATTTCTTAACCATGTAAGCGTGTGAAGCACAATATTAGGTGCCCTAACAAATAATTCCGAACCACGAGTACGATCTTAACCCGTGCAATTAGTCCTGGCAATTCGGGTCACTCGGTTCAGGTTCGGTTCGGATCGGGTCGGGTCAATTTGTAGATATTTACTATTCGGTTTGGTTCGGATCGGATCGGGTTCAATGGTTTAAATTTGATTCGGGTTATTTCGGTTTGGTTGAGTTTGGGTTTGGGTGCTTTCGGTTCGGGTTAGCCTTTGAGTCATTCAGTTTTTTTGGGTTATAGGTCAAATTCGGGTGACTTATCCGGGTTTAATTGATAAAATTTTTAAAGTACGAATTTTAAGCAGCCTTCGTAACTTGCATTGATTTTCATATGCGGCTCCAAATTCTTTTAATATAGTATTACTGTTGATCAGACTTCTATTGTTATAGGTTGGATAAAATCAAACTGGATAACAAATTTGTAAATGAATTAAACTATTAATTATATAGACTAAGTACAAATTAAGCTTTTGTGAATTAGTGGTCACTATTCGGCAATCGACGTCCAGTTTACCCCGCCAACGCCCGACGTCGTGCCTCCCGTCATCCCGCGCCCGTCACACCCTGAGCTCATCACCTTGTATAAGCGTCGTGCATCTACACCCATCCATCACCGCCTCGCACAAGCGTCACACACCCACGCCCATCCATCAACATTCAAACCATTCCTAAGTCCTAAATATAAAGAAACCTAAGTTTATAAAATATAGAGTTTTATAAAATAGTAATGATACACATTACATTGTCTTATACAACATTTTAGGTTAAGTTGTTAAGGTAGATGGAATAAGGTGGGGATTATTCTTCCTCCAAACCTTATTCATCCTCCAAAATGCTAGTCTATCTCACGATTCACAATAATCTACCATTTGGAATATTTATTTTCCTCATTTTATTGCATAATTTTCTTTAGGCATATACACATTAATCTTGAATAGTATATGTCTCAACTAAAAAGTTTAGGTTTTATAATTAAACTTCATCAACATTTAAACCATTCCCAAGTCTCATGTCTAAAATAAAAAAACCTAATTTTATTAAATCAAAATTAGTTATATATTATAAAATAGTAATGATACACATTAAATTGCATTATAAAATTTTAAAACAAAACATCTATAGTTTGTAGAAAAACATCCATGTGTGGGAAGAGTAGCAACACAGTTTATGAATGTTTTATTACAACAAGGCTTGAGATGCTTGAATTGAAGATGTTCAATATTATGGCTGCGCGTTCGGACGTGGCGGTTTTGTGGCATAAATGTGTAATTTTTGATTTTGGCATTTTTGACCCAAAATGCCAAACCGCCATCACCAAACAATAATTTTCAAAAAACAGCCACAAAACTACCATTTCAAAACAACCACAAAACAACCAACAATTTATGCTGCAAATAAAATGAATACCACAGAGGCGGAGCCAGAAAACTGTAATTAAGGGGCAAAATATTTTAATAATATTAATTAATATTTAAAAATTAATATTAAAAAATTATTTAAATTTTTCATACTTATAATTTATTTTAAAAATGATTTTATATGCTAATATATGTTTATTTTATTCTCGTCATAGCCAGTATAAATTTAAATTTATTTTTTTGAATTTCATTAAGTAATATTTAATTGAATAGAATATATATTTTAACTATAAATATATGTTTAAATAAATATTTATCAATAATTAAATAATAAATAATAAGTGATAGTTCAGTTAATTATTTATTATTAGAAGAATATTTTTTTTCAATTCAATGATATTATTTATTCATTAAACATTAAAAAATCTTAAGTATTAATACATTGAAATGTTATATTAAATACTAATATATAATCCAAAAATTTTATTTTATATGTAACATCTAATATATTGCTCTAAACACAATGGTTTATTTCTTTATTTTTTCTAATATATCTAAAAAAAAGATTGATAAATTAATATGTATACAAATTATAAATTAATTGTCACTAAATGTTAATAAAAAATATATATAATTAAAATATATAATTGAATATACATATATTTTAATTTTATTAATAAAAAATGTTTTAAAATGTAATATAAAATTTAAATTGTAACACACAAAACGGTAAACGCACTGCACAAACTAACTTATTCAAAACAGCCAGACGAAACCGCCGCTGCCGAACACTATTTTTCAAAACAACCACAAAACAACCAGCACAAAACAACCAACAAAACAACCACCAAAACAACCAACAAAACTACCACAAAAACAACCAGACCAAAACTACCACATTTCTACCATCAAATTTTGCAGCCGAACGAAGCCATAATATATATATATATATATATATATATATAATATCATTTGTGAGCATTGAACACTTATTGGATGTCTAATCTCATTATGTGTTTTTGGTTTCAAGATTATTTTTAGAGTGGAACAACTATAGTAGATTTAGATTTAGCAAAACATCCGGGTAGATTCGGTTCAGGTTGATTCGGTTCAGGTGGATTCTGTTCGGGTGAATTCGGTTTGGGTGGATTCGGTTATACCAAATTTCGGTTTGATTCGGTTTTGGTTTGGTTCGGTTCGGATTTTCAGGTCACATTTCGGGTCACGCTATTCGGTTTAAATTCGGATTCAGATCGGGTTGGATAGGTTCGATTTTTCTGGTTCGGGTCATCTTTGCCGGTCTACGTGCAATGCATCGACGAACGCCTGCACGCATCAGTAAAAGAGATAACCCTCTTCCATTAGGCGACTCTTCGACATGGCCGCAGATTCCCTCGGAAGGAACAGCGTCCAGAGCCACACCGGCATCAGTGTCCTCAACAATCATCGACTCTTCAGTTGTCTGGGAATCAACGCTTTCTCTGAAGCTACTCCTATAATTTGTTGACTAACATCCTCTCTTCTACCGGAAAGGGCCTTTTGGAGTGCCTGTACAATTCCCTTCCTACCTTGCCTTTTACGACGACCGCCCCATCGCCGTTGATTTTGCCGGCTGTTCGGTTATTTTGTTTCTAGCTTAAAACTACAAGGTTGCCCTTTTGAAGTTGTTTTGCAGACCGATGGAAGAAACAAAGTCACTGGCTCAGCAGCAACAGATGATTTTACAACATCAGCAGCAACAACAACTTGTTCTTCTACAACAATTACAAAAGCAGCAACAACATCAGAAGCAAGGTGCCATCTCTCGATTCCCGTCCAACATTGATGCTCATTTACGGCCTTTGGGTATCAATCGGGCAATGGGTCTCTCTCAGAGTCCTAACTCGAACCCTAATTCTGTGGGTATAATTACTCAGCCGCAACAGCAGATGACTACAATAAAAAATTCTAATTCTCAACAATCTCAGAAGATGGGTCGATCGTTGTCATCATTACCAATGCCAGCACCAGCCCCTCCTATGGGCGGCAATCAAGCAGAGTTGCAGATGGCTTATCAGGACGCATGGCATATCTGCCATCCTGATTTCAAGCGCCCATTCTCTTCTGTCGAAGATGCTTGTGAAAGGTACTACCATGTTTTGTCATCTCTCGTCTAGTTTGATTATTGCACTTTTCTCACATGGATTTTATCAAGGAGCTTTTCATTCTATCATTCTCCTGCGTCTTTATGCTTCAATTTGATAACCTACAAAAAGGAGATGGATGTCAGAGTCAAAGCGTATGGAGTTCTTGGCAGGAGAAATCGACAAGGGTTTTGAGGATAACTAGATGTGAATGATATAGTCTTTGGTTGTCGGACACTTGGATTCCGCTAACATCATATGGGGTGACTTCTGAAAATTCATTTTGTTTTTCTCTTTCTTTTCGAAATGTGAAGTTTGAAGTGTTTACAAGTTGGTAAAATGAGTTGACCAGCTCTTCATTCCGTATAACATGATGTGTTGGTTCGGCAAGCTATGATGTTAATAGAATAATTAGCATTAGAGAGATGGTAACAAGCCAACTGAAGGATTTGTTACAATTTTGTTCATTGAAATATCTAATTGAGTAGGAATTAAAGCTTGGCCATTTTGTTATTGTGTCATGTTAGGGAAGTTGATAATGACTCGTTCATCAATCATCTTAAGCTAATCCAACCGATTAATCAAAGTATTGGTAATGTCTACCATTTTACTAGAAGTTGGTATAGTATGATTCCACATTCACAGATTCAACTAACATTACTTGAATTAATAAGGCTCATGTTAGAGCTATCATGAGTTTGTAATATAATTGGTAGAAGCTAGCTTTTAGGCTTTGTGTTTAATAAAAATATAAATTATCTAACCTGGTTTGGTAGGCCAAACCCAAACTTGATCCATGCAGGAATAATGTTGAAAACCCCTGGCTTCGTATTAACCCTCAAAATTTTGTGTCGAGCACTGAATTGGAGGTTCCTAGATTTAGCTTTATAGTGCTCATATTGTGAAAGTGTGAAATATGGAGCATGGGGGGCCCAGTGAAGGTGGAGTCCCAAATTGGTTGACACTGAATATGTTTGGAGACTACTGGCTTCTTCGTCGGACATGTGTATCTGATTAAATTTTTTGTAGAACTTTGACTTTTCTTTGACATATAAACGTTTCTGAAAATACCATTATAATTCCTTCATCCTTATTTTGATTCTATGTAAACCGCGTTAACTTGGTTCTGATGTTGCCTATTTTAAGGAATTGATACTGATAATAAAAAGCTTCGTGCGACCAAGATTTTAATGATTTCATCTTTGGATTCTCCGTGCAATGCTGTGTGTTTATCTGTCTCTTGGATTACTGTTAGTCTTCTGGATGTAGTATTTTCACTACCCGGCCTTTATTAATCTGTGTAATGCATAACAGGCTACTGCCTTATCATGTTGTCGCGGACTATGAAGCGGAGGAAGATGACAGAATCCTTGATTCTGACACAACAGGGCAGATGCTATCACGCTCTCAACAATGGGATCATAATATTGCTGCTAAAGTAGCCGAGTTCACAGGGACTTTTGAGAAACAGGCTCTTGCTTTTAACATAATCAGCCGAAAGAGAGCTGTAGGTGAATTTCGATCAGAAGAAAGGTTAATGATTGAACAAGCTCTTCTGCAAGAAGAGAAGAGAGCCATGCTAGAGCTGAGAGCTGAGATCGAGACTAGAGAAAAGGCTACTAGGGAGGCCCATGAAGCTAAGTTGCGCATGGCGAACCTCCAAGCTGAGCAGGCTCGAGTAGAGTCACAAGCATGTGCTCCTATCAGGCCTAGCGCACAGCAAGCCAATGAAGTTGCTGTTTGTGATGAAATGAGTGAACAGAATCCTGATGAGTTGATGAATGGATGGGAAGGTAATACTCTGAGGGATGACAAAGAGCCATCTGAGGACTTCCTGAATGATGAAGAGGCCGAAAATGGAGACGCTGAATGGCATGACACTGGAGAGTTTGATCTGAATAGTAGTAGATAATACCAACATTTTATGGGGATATATCTGAATGATGTAATGCCTGAGCGCAGATGTGGTCCATCCAGCTCTGTCTTCCAATGCTAGATAATGACGTTAAGAGCTACGACAGGATTTCTTTAATGGACATGCGGCTGGAAAACTTATATGTTGTGTTGCATGGCCCTGAAGAATTTGATCTGAATGGCAATATAGTGATTAGGTTGTCAATATACTCACTGTTTGTATTCTTATGTTGAAGGTTCCGTGATCTGATGTGAACTATCCATCGATTCTGCTGGATAGGACGCGATTTGTGATTTTTCTTTTCTTGGTTTGGTCTGTTGTATGTGGACTCAGACGTGCCTTTTTTTCTTTTCATTTTGTACTTCGAATTTGTAATTTTGCATTCTAAAAACTGTTATTTAATTTTAGTCACTATTTCAGGTGGAGGATCTGACTCGTACCCTCCAATATTTGGACAAATTTTGGTGATATGTCTACTTTAAAATATGTTCATTTTTAAAAAAAAAGTTAAACTAACTGACCTTGTTTAAGATAAATTTAGTGATTAAATTGTTCATGATGTGCGTTCATGATAGTACAATTTTACTAATCATTGTAGAACAAAATTATTTTAAATCACATCAACATTAAAACTACGTTATAACATACCACAAAACACTTTTTCCAAAAAAGCTTTCTGTTATCTAAACAGTTAAATCATGAACTGGCATATAAAAGATGTTAAACATGTTTTAAGAATTTTACACATTTAAACGTTACATTCTATAGATCCCGCTTTTGTATTTGAAATTATAGATGTTTTCTTACATTCACAAATAAAAGAACGTCTTATAACCATTCAAAATTTTCTTACCATAAAAAACACACATTATATGTAAGCAGTTTATGGCTTTCCCTCTCATTTTCATATTCACACTCTCTCTTCTCAACAAAAGCCTCATCTGAAACCTCTCTTTCTGCTCGCTGGAATTTTCGCCGATCACCACCGGAAATGTGAGTTTTTTCGAAATTATTTACCAGCTTATAGATCTTGGTGTTGTGAGTACGAATCTGGGGTTTTTTTTTTTTGAAAAACAACTTCATTTGGGCTAGATCTACAGAAAAATTTCTAAAAAAACTTCAAAAACTCCATTAAAGGAGCTTAAATGTTGGTAAAGCTGGTGAAAGAAGCAAAATCGGGACACTTAAGGCTATGATTCTCCTGCCTAGGAACATTCAAAGTTCTGATTTGTTTCTACTACACCACACTAATCTTCCCGATTTGTGTTTATCAGCTAATTTCCGGCCACGACTTCAACTGGAACTATTCTCTTCCTGAGTTCAGAAATATAGAACCATCAAAGATCCTGAATAGAGAAAAATTGGGACAGTTTAGGTGACGATTTCTTACAAGTCGGGACGAATTGTTTCTCAAATCAAAGTATTCGTTCTTTACATGTCAACACCGGGATGAACTGTTTCCTGATTTTGAAAGTTTCGTAACTTTTTTTCCCTATCTGGTGAAGTCTATGACGGTTGTTCTTTGCATGTCAAAATCGGGAACACTTTTGTCCCATAATTTGTAACACCTCTACCGGTAATCACACCATTATCCTCTAACCCGTCTCAAATACCAACAACAACGCAACGGTAATTCCAACACAACCGGGGGTGAAACAATGCCGTTAGTCACCCACGTGACTAACTAGGCCAATCCCAACTCAATTACAACAAACAAATACAATATCGGTCTGATGGGTCTTATACCGAGTACACTATACAAACGTTACCTCCATTACTTAATCAATCTCAACCATATACAACTTAAATCCCATATAATATAAATACAATCTCCATTCATTACTATACCGAGTATCTACTACATTTCCCAACTTACTGACCACATGTCGGTCTTACAAATCCACCATACAACAAATACAATTATAAACAACTACCCATGCTTACTCACAACCCCGTCCTACTCTTGAACGGTGACCAGATTCAATGCTCCTGTAAAATAAAAATGATGCCCCTAGGGGCTCAGCAAAATTGCTGCATATGACTTCCGCATACCCCGCGTACTAGCGAGGGTACGCCGACTATTTGGTCGAGAGCATACGATTCATTTTAATTCAAATAGCATGCAAGACATCAATACATTATATATGTACTCTAACACAATCAAGGTTCAATGAAAAACACAAGCACTAACACACACATCAGGAATTTAGTTTAGTTTGTTGTATACTTAGGCTTTGAGGGTTATACCTCACTATGCCTCAATTCATTCTACCTTGTCACCCACTCACTAGGGTTACACTTACTCAAATTCTTTTGCTCTCAGTCTCAACTCAATACTCAATTACAGCTCAATTCTCTCAAGTCTAAACTCAATACTCAATTATAACTCAATTCTCAATCCATACTCAATACTCAAAGGTATATGTTAAGTCATTCTCATGACCTCCGGGCAGGGTCATACACAAGACCCACCACCGGGCTTTCAAATACAAAAGGGGCTATGCATTTAGCTCCTCAAGTTCACCAATGTCCAGTTCTCTACCGGACTACTCAAATTCCCAAAACTCCACTCTCGGAGTCAATTCACAATCTCAAGGATTATCGTAGAAGTATCTCTCTCGATAACATCTAGTGGCTTAGGGAATTCCTCAATGTCTAGTATTCTAAGATTTAAGGTTTTACCCAACTTATCAAATACTCTCATGTTCGGGACATTGTTCATTTTAGTCGGTTCCTCTCATTGGGGTTCGAATATATCTCTAAGGGGTTTGGTGATCCCTTACCATGCTTTACTTTACAAAAGGTTCATAATTTGAACAATTATCAATCCTCTAGATAGAGGTTACTTTATACTTCCACTATTGTTTATTGTGTGATTAAATCAATTCGGTTCTCTAACCGTTATCGGGAGGTTACTACTCCCGTATACTTTCTCACGTTCTAGTGAGTTCATAGGTTTCTGTTATTGTGTATTGGTTCGATTGTTGTAGTGTGTTTCCACCTTTTTATTAGTTTGCACTTGACTCTTTCTACGAGTCTCTATTCACGCAAGACTCAACTATGAGTCGCACTACCATACACATCCACACTCAAGCAATTCATTCACAAACACCCATTTCATGAATTATACAAACTTAAGTTCAATTCATAATCCAACAAGCAACAATACATCACAAGCACAAGCAGGTGCAAGCATTCCGTTTCGTGCATTTATCTTGTTAGGTGATCACACAATCATACAAGCACACAAATTGGGGTAACCAAGTTAGGATACAGAGCCTGAGGAAATCATACCTTTCACCGGGGTTAACTTTACCAGGTGTTCTCATGGTCCTCGGTACTCTTGTTCCTCATGTCTTACTCTTGAACCACTAATTACATGTCAAATGGTTCAATTAATACTAAAGCGTTACGGTAGGTACATAATTGCTACTCCCGTACTTACCCTGTTATCCCGTTATTTCGGTTTAACTTAGTGTACTTAATTCCTTAACTTACTCACTCACTTCCAACACTTGTTTATACTTCTTAGGACCTTTAAAGGTCACCAAACAACTCCTAAACATCATCTAAACCAATACTATTCAATCCCCCATGTTTTAAAGCCTTAAACACACTTTCTGTTGAATTCTGGGGGTGGTCCGGGACTTGGTCCGGACCCAAAGTCCTGGACCATCAATTCTGTGTACTCTCGGCTGATTTTAACTATTGGTCCGGGACTTGGTCCTGGACCTAGGTCCCAGACCACTTGCAGGATTCACTCTCGAACTGATTTTTGATGCGGTCTAGGACTTGGTACATATCCTAAGTCCCGGACCCTGCTAAAAACTGCTATTAAGGTGATTTTCACCCCCTAATCAACCCTTAAACCACCCTCAAACTTTCCCTAATCTTTCCACAAGTTTTCTACATAATTAATCACAAAAAACATGCTAAATCACTTCAAATCCTTGGTTAAATCCTTACTCCAATTCTTGTTCAAATTCACCAATTCAAATTCCCACATTTTGCATTTTCCCTATTATGCATTTCTAACTCCTTCTTGCTAGTTTACTACTCTTACCAACCTCACCAAATCCATCAATGACCACTACAAGTCATTCCTACATAAATGCACTTCTAAAACCCACATTCACTCCTTGTTTCACAAGTTATAAACACTAACTCTTTTTCTTAGAATTCTAAGTTCCTATCACCCATTATGCTACCGATTTTGCACCCTCTCATAACCATTATCCATCTACCATTACAAGGTTATCAAGAATCTCAACTAACCACATGCCACACCTAGCTCCTCCAACTTACGAAGTCACCTATAAAAACTATTTTCTATCGAAATTTCGCCACAACCTCCCATAGACCTTGCATATCCACATTCCTCAATTTTCACCATATCAAAGCCTAATCTAGCCACCACCCTTGCAAGGGTCCTACCTGCCACATAAACTCCATTCAAAACTCCAAACATCAATATAAACACAAGTCTCACAACATTTGGCTCAAAGGCCCTTAATTCACAATTAACTCACAAATGTACCAATTCTCAACCAAGCACACTATCACACATATTTTGGGTTATTATTTCATTTAACCCATCCCAAACTCTAAAGCAATCAAATGCATTAAGGTGGAATTCTTACCTTAAGTTTCCAAGCCCCTTTTAATTCTCCTCTTTATCTTCCTCCTTTCCATTTCGGTCAAGTGGGGAATGGAGTTGCCAAACTCCATTCCCAACATTCCAAGAACACAAAATACACATAATTAAAATCCTAAACCCTTGGAATTACACTAATCCAATGAAGGGCTTAAAATCACAAAATTCTAGGGGTACCTTTCGGCGGAGTTCTAGGAGGGTTTGAGCCTTGATCAAGAAGATGGTTCCACCACCATTGGAAGGTTGAAATGAAGCTCAAAAGAGGGAGAAAAAACAAGGCATTACAAGGGTGAAAAATCGGTCAAAAGGAGGGGAGAACAAAATGAGTTTTTCAATGAAATTTTACCTTAGGAGAGAGAGGACTCCAAGCTACAAGATGATGTGCTTTTCTCTTCTAGTGGCCAAAAACCATGGAGATGAAGTTCTTCATTTTAGGATTTTGAAAAGAGAGAATGAGAGAGAATGTGAGAAGATGAAGAATATGTGATTATTTTTGTGATTGGAGCCTTAATAAGGCTTGGGCAAGACAAAGAAGATGAAGTAGCCATGGGAGGAGGAGAAGGAAAATCGCCTACCATGGATGGGGGGAGGAGACGGCAGGAAAGAAGAAGGAAGGAGAGAGAGAAGAATGAAAAGAAAATGAGAGGAGAGAGAGGAGGAAGTTACTTTATGTTTTTTTTTCACTTTTTTCCTTCTTTTCTTTCTTTTTTTACTAGCTTATTACTAATAGAGGGGAGGCTGATTAAGTAGTAAAACCGGCCTCCTATATGTATACAAGCTGGAGCGTTTTTGTCTTTTACAGAAAACGCTCGTTATTTTACCCGGTTAAGCACTATTCACTAACCGGGCCCGTTTTCCGGAATTTTCTCGTTTCTTTAATTTTAATGGTTATTATACTCCATTAGTGTTTAATTATAGTTATTTTGATGAACTATAATTTCACGGGTTCATTTGACCACTTAAAGTCACGTTTTCGGGTTTTCTCGAAAAACGTGTGCTAAAGTTTATTAGCGTTTAATACATTATTTGGATCCGTTTTCTTCGGGAATTGTTCCCATATATATTTAGGCATCATTAAGCGTTTTAATTCATCTAAGACCCTTGTCGAGGTCATATTCCTCCTACGGTCACATAACGCTCGATTTAACGTCTTTTGCTTTTTAAACGTTTTTCTTGTTTCTTTTGGATTTATTCTCTTTACTAAAATTTATTAGGCACTAATAGGCCCTCAATATCGTATTAGAGTAATTTAATCACCCTAATTAAGTTCAGGGTATTTCAACCTACCCCCCTTAAGAACTTTGCCCACAAAGTTAGTGAGTCTAAGGTTGTTAGTCACCAAGGTACTCAATGCTAAGATACTCTCTCTATAACTGTCAGACTCCAATGACTGACTGAATACAAACCACATATTCACACACAACATTTCAAGCATGCATAGCAACCAAAAATATCCGTTGTCCAGACTCTCAATGGGGGTCCATCCGCAGACAATTAGGCACTAAGTCCTCCCCCATATCGAGTGATCCCTCAGGTACCAGTCACATTTGAACACTTACGCTCTCTGGTTCACGTCCGTCATGACATTGAGCACTTACTCTTTCTGGCTCTACGGTCCTTTGGTTCTGATCAAATCATTTGCACCTCTAGAGAATCCTCAGGCTCCAAAGTGGGTACTCTTCCCTGACCGGACTACACATATCCGGCGCCCTTGGACAAATACAAAACACACACTACAAACGTCCTACAGGTCACTTAGTACCCTTGCTCGTCCGTTGTAATGGTTTCAAAACTATTCATCACTTCCACCGACTCACAACCAGCTTCACCCCATGGTTCAACCGGATATCCGTGCCTAGCCATGAAAGATCCACTAGCGCCCGTGGGAGTGGTTTCAAAACCAATCCTCATTCTCAAGTTTGAAGAAAATCACTTATACCAAAACCAATTTGGAAATTCATTTTGAAAACTTCAATGCAACTCCAAATTCCAATTTATGTTAGTTTCACCTATTACTAGTGTGATTACTTGTGGCCACTTATACGGAGCTTCAAGAGTCATTCAACCCCAATGTGATCAGCATTGGTGTTGAACTATCCATCACCCCACTTTGGTGTTCGGTTTCCCTTGATGGCTAGCAAACCAAGTTCCACCTCCCACCTCAATTCACCCAATCAAATAGTCAATCCTTATTTCATTTTCTATCTTCTTAATCTTTCTAGTCACAATCATACAACCATACATTTACCAATTTCTAAAATCCATTTACTCATTTACTACTCATCACATCCATTGTTACTCAACCTATCTTCAACTTTTACACCCAAGAATTTCAAAAGTTAGTTTTCCAATTAGTTCTTCTATCCTCAAATCGTTCACAAGTCAAATCAATTTCTATCCTCAAGTTATTCACAAATACAATCAACTCAGATTACCTAGGGGACTCACTTCCCACTAGGTTCAACATCGGTTTCATACCGATTTATACTCCTCAATCTCCCAACATACTCATCAAACTCCTCAAACATACTCATTTCCCAAATTATTACCAATCGGGTTTCTCATTCCCCATGGATTTTCTCTACTCCATTACCTCAATCTCTCACAATCAATACTCCTTTCCATTTCAAATCTCACAATCAACCTTAATTACATTATGAACGGTATACATTGTTTATGTAACATAAGTACCAATCATCAAACAAATTCGTTTGCGCTATACGCATTATAGTTTACGCACTATCACGTAAAACATACATTTCGTGGTTTTCGCCCTACCCCTTAAAAAGGGATTACGCCCACATAATCTTCCATGTGTCAATAATGGACATAGGTCGAAAGCATTCAGCCGTCATGGAGTGGTTCAACTTCCATGTGGTCCATTATACAATGTATTTTGGTCAAAGGGTCTTAACCATATTGTTGGTTAGTCCTTGCACCAAGAATTCTCATCGGAGTTGTTTAACTCTTAACCGGGTTCGGTTCTAGCCTTAGAGGTTTCAAGGCATTGATAATTATCCATCATGCACTAGGTGTATTAAACCTTAGAATTTGGGCCCACTAGCTTCTGCTGCGCGACCCTGATAACCTAGGGTTTATTTGCCCCTCGTTATCCTTAATGTGTTATACAATATCCTTTTATCCCTTTTTTATCTTGGAACAAGGTCTATTAATCAAGCGTGGTATTCTTTTACCGTGCACGAACTCAATGAGTTACAGGTTTCCTATCCAGCTCTCTGGAATCAATGTACATACTATTGTGTACTTGAGTGATTATTCACTTGGTTCTCCCGACATGTTGTCGGTTGAGGTTAAGCCACTACTTAGTTGTAGTGCTTCCTCTGTTGTCAGTAGCTTCTAAATTATGACCTTGCATTTTCTATGCTTCGGTCCTTATGACTTCGTACGTTTCCTTCTACCTTTTACCACAATTTTCATCTTCCCAACTTCCTAGCTATCCACACGATCATTACTGCACAAGTGCAATACCAAAACACTCAGTTCTACAGAGTGCAGAGCGTAAACCCCTGGGTAGTAAATCTCTTGTGAGATTGCAATAGGAATGAATATTGTTTCCTTGTTTCTCGGTCTGTCTACCATCTTTATTCATCAACTCCATCTCATTGTATGATTTATTCACATGTATTGGTCGCTTGCTGCGCACCATGTTCGTATTTGTTTACAACACTGGTTTCCATGGCGTCCGCTATTTCATTAGCTTCGGCTCATGTTTTACTACCATATATACATGGTTCACCATTTATATTTCTGAGCTCCTTGAGCGTTATTTATTTATACTTCACGTTATACACATACGAGATTTCCCCTTAACCGATTACTCCCTGGTTTCCAAATTATTGCTATGATAGCATATTTCCACTTTGCTTGGCCTTAATTGTAAGCTCGAGCTTCACTACGTTAGGAGTTCTGCAAGATGTGTATCCTTAGACATTCACCGCTCTCGCGGTCTCACATTTGCGAGGGATGTCCCTGCTCATTGGTATATTAAACCATCTCCACTGGTGCAGTTCTTGGCAGCTTTCCATATGGTTTCCAATAGGTTTTGCAACCGTTGGACCTTAGTTTTACAGTAGGGTTCATGGCATACTAGCCACATTGCTTAGAGCTCTGCTCATCTTAGGCTGTTTACACATAATTACTCTTCTTATACCATTGAATGGTTGAAGGTAACATTAGGCTCCTGATAAGATCATCACATCACGCTTCCGTCCGTTGGAGACCCTATAAGTATTTTAGTATAGATCAGTACCATTTACTAATTTAGGGTATCCCTTGGCAAGTGAGATCCCTTCGGTGTTCTAACCAAGTGTTCATTACAGCTCTGGTGCTCTTATTACAACATTATTCTACACCCTTAAAGGATAGCTCCTGGGTGTTGTTAATTATGCCGTTACATCCGGCTAACATTTGAGTATGTTCGGTCTCCTTCGCATTGCGGTTCGGATTTCAGATTGTCCCGTTTAGGGCTATAGCGTCTCCCATTCTTAGGGTAGACTATAGATACTTCTCTTATGTTTAACCGGTTTGGTATTTCCTTCGGTGGGTGAACGGTATCCTCCGGTACCTTAGATGATCACTCTAGGTACTTCACCTTGTCCATTGGACATTGGTGTGTTCATGTTAGGCATTGCCTTACTGTGTTTAGACTGGGTATACATTTCATTAACATGCTTTAATTCATTTTCCTTGAGACATGTCCAATGTCTCTATTCAATTGTGGGTGCCTTTCACACTTCTTAATCTTAATCATCCTCTTGGAGTTTGTTCTTGACTCCTTAGCTTGTAAGCTCATCTGGGTTCTTTGATTATTGAGGTATTCAACTGTTTGGTTTGAACTTCACTTATGGTCCGTAGAATGGAGCTGACTACTTCCCGGTTTCGTAGACTACATGTATACATACGGGGGTACCTGTTGGTACGTTACCACTTACCCGACCAACCCACAAAGGGTCTGTCAGGCCACAAGCTCCTTCGGAGTGTGGTCGTCCCACATCCGTATTGGGTACACTCGTAGTGCTCATCACATGCCTAGGTGAAGTATTCTATTGTCAACTCCTCTTGTATCATTCTATGATACTCATCGTAATTCTTTTGGTTTGGTTTCAAAACCTGAGGTCTTGACCAAGTCTAGCTCCCTGCTGACTAGTATGTCAGCCAATATGATGGTCAGGCCGTTAGGCCTTTCCAAGGCTTCGTTCTAAAAATTCTTAGTATTAGTGATCCTATATTTGCTTCAGTCTTCATGGTGGTACTTTAGTAAGTACTTGTTGGTCATCCAAAAGTCTTCCAATTGTCTTGTTGTTGCTGCACTAGCCTTGGCAAGTGCGCGGATAGGTCGGTTTTCAGGTTTTCTGGGACTTCTAACAAGTGTTAACGGGGAGTGAGGAATCCGGTCGTTCCGGTCATGCGTGTATGTACGGGAGTCGACATCTGAATCAGATTCGGCTCTCTTCTTATGTTAGGGTTGTTCTCCCTTTTGGATTGAAACCTCCCACAAGCTTAGCCAAAGCTTACTTACCTGACTTCCACTCGGGCTAGGGGGAAATATGTACGGTGTGCTCGGATCACTATATCCGACTCATCTTTTAAGTTCAGTTACTCGTTCGACTAACAGAACGGTAACGAGTTATGTAACAAGCTTAACATGAGGATGAAAACATTCTCTAGGCTCACTATGTTGACTAACTATGTTGGTTGTTTACTAAAGTGAAATGTTCTCACTATGTATGTGTTGTTATTGTTATGTAATATTTCTTGCAATGTAATATGTATGTTGTACGTTAAAATCAATGCCATGTTATCATGACAAATAGTTGCGTGTATCCCGGTAGTCAGCGGGCTGCACGTTAATCATGCCAGCCAAGGGTTGCTGACCCCCTTTGGGGGCACTATATTATTTTTCAGAAGAGTGATCGAGGAAGCAGAGTGGTTATAGCATGGAGCACGGAGGAATACCTTTGATATTTTTGGATACTGAACCCGAGTAGTGCTTGTACACTCGAGGTCGTATATTTTGGTAGATGTAGGACTAGATTGGTGATTTTTGTACATTAACACTCGGTATATTGTGATTCTTTTTGGATAGTAATTTTGAAGGTTGTAGTTATGCTCGGAATTCTTGTAATCAGACCGATACATTTGTACGTAACAGCCTTGTTAGCACGTGGGTGGCTAACGGCGTGTAACACCGCCCTTTTGGTAATGTTAAGTTATGTTTTCCGCTGCGATTATTGGTTAAGTGTGAGATTATGGTTGGGGTGTACATTTTGGTCACCAAAAATCCTCCCTGCACTCTTGTCTCCTCGGCACTACTTGGTGCATAGTTTTAGTTAGTTTTGTATGATTTTTTTGTTTAAAACCACGTAAAACCATAGGCTTAGTCACTAACTTACCTTGTTAATCTTGATTTCCCCTCCTGTGGTATGCCCATGTTACCGTTGCGGTTTAGGGGTGAGAGCACGTCAGTTGCTCACCGCAAATGCATGAAACACAACCCAGTTAATACCTCTCTTTACGGTGGTTGCTCAAGAAAGTTCAACAAGGATTTTTTTGCAGTTTAATAGGGTGGTTTTTACCTTGTAAAATTGTAGAAACTCAGTTTGGAATCCTCGGTTAACTAGAGCACAAGTAAGTGGTTCAGGTTCATGGAAAAAAATATCGGAAGAAGGAGCTTAAAACAGAATGTTACTTCACCGGTTTTTACCTCTGTTTTGCTTGGTGTCTTTAATGTTTGGTGCAGGTGATCAAGGAGGTTTGTTCTGCTCAAAGGAAGGCTGGAAAACTCCTTCAACTGGTGCAAAGAAGAAGATTTAAAAGAGGGTGTTAAGTGTGGTGTATCTTCTAGACAAAGCTGAAAGGAGAAGGGGTTGCTTCATGGCATTTTCTTACCTCATTCCATCATGTTGCTATTAGCTACTTCATGGCAGTTTCTTGTGGTTCAAGGAAGGTTGGAAGCTCCTTCAGATGGCGTAAGGGAAGAGTTCAAGAAGAGGTTTAAAAACAATGTTGGAAGCAGCATGTTTTTCGGACAGAGCAGAGGGAGAGAACGTGGGGTTTCATGCTCTTTTCTACCAGATTTCTCCATGTGGTTGTTAGCTGTTTTCATGGCCCATGTTCATAGGTTTACAGCTAGATATGAAGGGGAGATGGTGAATATTTTTTTCTGGTTGCAAGTATGTGGAGTTTAGAGCATGAAGAGTGAGGATGAAAATGATCGAAGATGAGCTTGCAGTTGGTTGCTGTTCTCGGTTGAGAAAAGAAGGGAATGAAGGTGTGGTGATGCTACCACCCACAGAGAGAAGAGAAAAGAGAGGTGAGGAGGAAAAAGGAGGATGCTATACTAAGCATGGGCAAGGGAAAATCGTTTGGCTAACGTGAACAATTATGAGGGAAAGGATGTTAGACTAGTTGCTAGTTGTTTTCTCTTTTGTTTTTCTTTCCTCTTTTCCCAGCATGGGTCATTAGTAGTGGTGGGAAATTGTTGGGATATGTCAGCCGAATCTACAAGGATGGAGCAATATATGTTGGTAGTAGTAAAGCTCATCATCTATGTCATAGGTTGTACTAGTGTCTTACTTTACATTTCATGTTGTACTTGAGCTAGTTAAGTCCTCTCTTCTTCCTTTCTCATGTGTGACCGATGCAGTCGGGGGGGGCTGGAAGTGTTGCTAGTGTGAGTGTGGGAAAGAAGATGAGAATGATGAGTTTAGTATTAGCTTTCTAATGTTGCAGCTGAGAGTGGGAGGAGGGAAAGGTGAGTGATGATGACATTGTTTTTTTCTTACATTATAGCTTGTACTTGTAGCTAGCTTACTTGTTTAATATCTTCTTGCTTTATTCTTTCTTTCCTTTGGCTGTAACCGAGAGTGTGTTGTGGAGTTAGGGGTATATTCAGTCGAAATTTGGAGGAAAATGGGGGAGGGAAATAGCTAGTTATTATTTCATCTAGATAGGTGTACTTGCATGGCATTTTATTTTTGTTTTCAATATTGCTTTTCAAGACTTTATTTTCTCCCTTGTGACATTAGTATACGGCTGTACACTTGGGAAAAGGTTTTTCCTTTTGACTTTAGTGTATTAATAACACACATAATGGTGGTGCATATGTGTCATTAATATGTTGGATATAGTATAAAAATTCCTTGTTTTAATGTATATAAATGAGTGATTGTTGTCTTTGAAATCTTGTTTGACTATGTAAATCATCCCATGTAATTGTATCACTTTATTTATGACATTGATATAGTATTAGAATATTACATATAGTATTAGTTTTAGGAGTTATTTTCTCCTTAATGTTGTTCCCTCGTTTCTTAGAGGTTACATGTATAACTTGGGGTTAATTTTGAGCTATGTATTTATATACCAACACATTATAATAAGTATTGGTCATTAGATGAGTAATTGTTGATCATCTAGCTTCATTTAATTTAATTCCTTATTAAGTAAGGTATTCCACATTTGGGGTATTTCAATCTACCCCCTTAAAAAGAATTCTCCCGAAGTCTCATTTCTGATCAATTGTTCCTAGGAGAATCTAGTTCCATGACTAACTTCAATCCAAGGGATCAAGTCCTGTGTCCTATAACTCAGGGTGTAACAAGTGCATAAACCAACTCATCCAAGTGCAAATAATAATATGCATCTCATAAACTTAGTGCAATGAGGTGCACTTTCAATGTATCATACATTATACATCCCCAAAAGGTGCAACACAAGTACACAATACCAAATACTCAAATCCCCACATAGACACCGATAACTATCCAAGTATCTGCTAACAGAGAATTATAGGGTAAAGAATGTAAAAAATTAATCAAATAATAAAAGAATCCTACAACTCTAATATGGGTAGCAAAAATTCCCGTCGGAATAAAGTGTAAGTAAATTACGACCAAGAGTATCGAACCCAAGGGACTTAGTAGAAAATAGTCCTAATCCTCGGTAATTACCTATTCTAAACAGGGGGGGGGGGGGGAAATGAACATTAAATCAAATATAAAAAACTAACTAAGAATCTATCTAAACGGAGTAGTATTTACAATGATTGCCCAAGGTTCGGGATTACATCAACCTAAGTACCAATATGATCACAAAATATAATCACAAGACTCGAATTTAACCAAACAAATGAACGTGCCGGATGTCCTACCGGACATCAGATGCTAGGCGCATTCACAGACTTTGAATGCGCCGGACACCCAGAAGTACACCCGGCATGTTCAAGTTGTCAATTATATTTCTAGTTTCTGGTCTGACAACAGGAAACTCATACCCATTGTTGAATCGAGCATATTTCAAGCCACGAAACGAACAAGATAGTGGGGGAAAATGGGGTAAATTCGACAATCTTAAGTGTTGCTCCCACTAACGCGCAGAGGACAACGGTAAAGATTCACTAAGACTTCATCTTTCCAATCCTACTCTAGACTGATAAATCTCAAGTAGAACCTTGCATGAGAAGAATAAGCGATCAACATATCCAACTTGCAACTGACGAAATCTTAATAACGCTTATATATATATATATTGAAATGATCATATTGTTTACAAAGAGGAATTCATCCCTAACCAAGAACAAACAAGGAATTCTACTCACCATCCATACAAATGAAAGGAGGAATACAAAGGGGAGAAGGAGATTGGTCATAGCCTTAACCCGACAAAGATCTTCTTCTTCTCTTCGCTTGGATGGATCCGTAGAACTTCCTTGGACACCAACACTTGGGATGGATGTGAAATTGGCGTGTAAATGGAGTGTATAGGATGTTGAAGTGTCTTGAAATGTTTAGCCTCTCAGCTTATTTATAGACTCTAAAATCCTCATGTGCCGGGAGTCATAACGGGTGAGGAGTACCCGACACCACGTGCAAATGTGTGTTTTTTAACCGTTAATTAAACCGCCAAATCCGCGAAAAGGTGCTTGTGCAGGACATGGGATGCTCGGCACCACACCCGACATCGGTTGGTATGTTAACGGTAAATAACTGCTAACTTCTGGCGAACCGGGGTGACTTTTCAGTATGGCCGGGTAGCAGACACCCGGTAGTAGTACATCGGCACACCTCCTGTTTTGCTCTAAACTTGTGTGTGAACTGGACATCCGGCACCAAGCCCGGCACCACTTGGTCTTTTGATTATAAATTCATTCCTTGCATGAAAAACAACCAAACATAAGTCTAAACTTATATAATAGACTTTATATGCAATATAATACAAAAAACTAGCTATTTTAACCTTATTTTCATAAATAATCTTATAATTCTAACTACTATAATATGATAAGCCTGAGGCTTATCTAGTCCTACACTTACCTTTTGCTAGTCCTCGAGCAAAACTTAATCATCAAAGAATAACTACTTGTGCACAGAACAAATAACCATAATAATGACAACTAGATAAATCTTTTCTAACTACCTGACTCTAATTCACAAGTATCACTTAATCTTTCTTATTCCATCAAAACATACTAATGGGTATAAAATAAAACATTCAATTTCAAAAAACGCTCTCAAAAACTCTTGTGCCATGTTGCATATAGAGAATCTGTAGTCTTTCCTTTTTCCGGTTCCAGCATTCAGCCCTATTTTTCAAGAAAGATTATTATATACATACTAATGGGTATAAAATAAAACATTCATATTATTTATATACATATACTCGTTTTTTATATCTATTAAATATATATATTTTAAATAAAATAATTTTTAAAGGGGGGACCCCTGCCCTACACTTGGCAGGAACACTAAGTTTTCAAAGCAAATAAAACGAAATAAGCGAAAATAGAAAAAAGAAAAGAATATGAAAGAAATTACTCCCCTGATATGAAGATGACCGTATGTGTGAGGGGGCCCTACACTTAGCCTGTTGTCTACTTGGCGGATGATCAGAGATCTTGGAAGAGATTGTGACAGACTTTACATGCTCCCTTGGATTTGAGTTGTTGAGTCTGTGACGGGAGTTGACCAGGCGTCTAGGTTGAGCAAGAAGTTGCTGCATTTGCAACTGCAACGACTTGTGCTCCTTGCGATTAGTCGAGAATCTCTTCGTGAGCATCTTGGGCTCTTTGTCATCAGGGCCGTCATCATATCGCGCAGTTCTGCCATCTTGGCCTCTGAATGAGATGCGGGTTGGGATGGTCGATTTGAGGCTCCACCATATGGAGTTTGCAATAATGGCCTTTGAACTTCCGGGTAGCCGGCATGTTTTAGAAATTCTGATGGGTTGGCCCCCATGCTGCTAAGGCTGCCTAAACCTGGATTGTTGCTCACATAGTTCGCTTCCTTAGGATTCGTAGAGTCTTGCAATTCAAGGCATTGGGCGTGTGGTCGTGCATTAACCACATTCATCAGCTGAGGAAGAGAATTCATTGCCATCTGCTCCACAACCTTCTGCAGGGCACTCACCTTCGTCGACGTTTGAGCATTGCTCTCCAACAATTGCTCATGACTCTTCATTAATGTATCAAATTTATTTTCACTCTCACCGACATGATATAAAAACGGGGGTACCACCCCTTGATCCACCTGCCCAATCACGAATTTCTTCACAAAGGGATTCGATCCCACTCATAAAATTGCTCTCATGGCTTTTCAGAATATCAGCACCAAGGGAGGATAGTATCATTGTTTTGCATTGGTTACCAATCCCTTGTAGAACAACTGAGAGAAGTTGTTCCTTGATGAGGCCGTGGTGAGAACATGTCCAAAGCAACCCTTTGAAACTGTCCCAAGTCTCACAGATGTTCTCCGAACCAGGTGTTTGAAATTGTAGATCTCGGCGATCATCTCCAGGGTGTAACTTGGTGGTTGGAATTTGTCATAAAATTTGGTTGCCATGTCATCCCATGTGGAAATGGTACTAGGGGTCAGACTATGGTACCATTTGCTGGCAGCCCCTGTAAGGCTATGGGGAAAGAGGGAGAGTCTTGCATATTGTAGGACAACGTCTGAGGCAGTCAGGCTATTGGTGTGCTGCAGAAATTTGGTTACGTGGAGCAAGGCTTCGTCCAGAATTGAACCATCGCGAACATACCCAATTCTTCACACAAGGATCAGATGATATGGCTTAAGTTTTTGCCACTCTCGTATTCGTTTTTTGGGAGGAGAGGAAGGTTGGTAGCAGGTTTCTGGCCTTGACTGGAAGGCCTGTTGATATTGCGGACGGTTGGTGTTGCCATTTCGCCTGTTGTATTTGATCCTAATAGTGTAGGAGGTGTGTTTTGTTGGGTTCTTTGTTGCCTCAAGGAACGAAGGAAGGTCTTCTCGATCTCGGGATCGAAGTGGGATAATTCTTCAGGAAGACTATTCGATCGGATAAACATTCACCTTATATAACTTCAGGAGGAGCAAAACAAAACGTTATAATTTTTTTAACAATTAAAAAAAGGGAATATTACAAGTTATGTAAATAATTATGAAAATTTTATGAAAACTAAAAAAAATGGAAAATAGAATTGAACGTGCCGGGTTAGAGTGCCGGATATAGTCTGTCCGGTGTCGGACGTAACACCCCACTAATTAAACTCGTAATTAATCTCTCACGTAACATAATTAAAGGTGTCTCATAGCGTAAGCCTAATCGGAACTAATCCTCACATGGGTGTCACATGCCATTACTCGCCCATGCGAGTAAGGAAGCAAGCCAAATAACAACAATAACAACAATTCTAAACCGTAGTGATGAACGAGATGCTACTACACTAACTTAAATACAACACGATATATATACAATCCGTGAGCTACTAAAATACTTCCCGTGACTACAACATACCTACTACAACTGATCCAAAAAATGCAATTAAACGTAAGGTCGTTGTCGTCTACCCAGAAGTCCCGCTCTCCGACTTCATTGCTCGATCATTCACCTGACAACATGCCGTGGAGGATCAGCGATAAACGTTGAGTATGCTAGGTGGACACTATCGGTCACTTAAGTCGTTTATAGCCATCTTAATATTAGATTTATTTCATGCTTTGTCCGGTTTACAGTTATAATTTGTAAAAGAAACATGCGTAAGCATCGAGTATTCAATCATCAAGTCCACTACGATCCATAAGTAATCGTCACACAATGTAATATAATCAATGAACAACCACAACACAGCGTGAAAGTCATTAAACACGAAAGGCGCTCGTCACTTGGCCCCTAAGGCCGTTTAGTTGTTATTCACATGTATGAGATGAATTAAGCCTCGTAATACAAATTAAGTTTCTTTGTTAGTTAGTACCCTCGATTACCAATACTCCTTGACAGAGTCTTGTTAATAGACGAATTGTCCTCCGCACATCCTCTTGTTGTCACCTATTATATGGCGGGGACACTAATGATAGTAACCATTCCCGTAACGTGGGAACTACGAATCCTTCTTATGTCACCTGTTATATGGTGGGCCATCAATGGCCGTAGCCATCCCCTTTACGTGGGGACTCCGTCCAATGATCTATGCGACCGAATGGAATACCTTACGAGTAGACCTGTACCAGTCATCCACTCTATTGTGATCACTATGCACAACCAGCTAGTCCAAGACTACACTGGGTTTCTCCCATATAGCAAACCTCCATCATATGATTAATTTGTTAATCAATTACCTCAAGTATAGTCTTAGGTTATGAAGAGTTTCATATTTATCATGTCAGCCCTCGGGGTCTTACGGACTTACCTAGAAATGGTCTAGATTACATTCATGTTCGAGATCCAAGCTCTAGAGACCGACATTGTCGTGTCTCGTACCTAAGTGTTTTACTTAGGTTAATACATGTGATTATAATACTATACGTATTATGCTGTCAATAATAGTTTCATTCCTTGCTCCCATATGTATGTTTATATTAGTCGATCTATAGTCGATGTAGTATTAGCCCGAATGGACGTTCGTTGCAATATACAAAACGGTGTGAGATAAACATGTAAACATTCTTAATCCATGCAACCATACACATAAGCATACACACAACATTCTTAAACACACAATAATGCCTGAACCCTTTCTCAGGTCAATTCAGACTGCACCGTCTACATACCTCACACCGTCGAAACGTTAGCGTGACAGTCCTCGCGTATCCCCTAGCGCTCGTAGAACTCGTATCTATCCACCGTTCCTCTGGAACATCCATTGTTCTAATATTAGTGTCGAATTTCCCGGACTTACTTAATCATTCTAGACCCAACTCTAACTTCCATCCTGTAGCTAACCCCTTAGTTGTTTTCTCGTTCAACTTGGTGTTCGTTAATTCTAGGAATTTGATTTAGTTACTCGTTATTGCTACGAGTATATAATTGCTGCTACGAAGTTAATACCTATTACATGGAAGTTACGTTCACCATTTGCTTACATATTGTAGGATTGCATGCACGCGGGAAATAATGTGGCGTGCGTGCATGCATGATATTTAAACGGTTCGTTATACAAAATGACTTATGTAGTTATATCATGAACATGCGTACATTTATATGTACCCTCATGCACGAATGTATTTAGGTTGTTGTTATGCGTTATTGTTTAAACACCCTTTTACGCGCATGTAAAACGCTGTGCCCTTGTATATGTCGCAACGTAGTAGTTGTCGTCATATTCTCGTTTTACGTGTAATAGTATAATCCTCTGATCTAATTGTTAACCATATTATGTCCTCATTTCACATTGTAAATTCATATGATACAAATTATAGAGTTCTTTCCCACAATAAATTTATCCCCCATTTATTTGAAGTTCACATTAATTATTGTGACTTCTATTTATAAATCACTCATCAACACTTATCATAATACTATACAAGGTATCTCACTCATCTTAAATTCCTCATATCATATAGTACTAATTATACATTATACTTTCAACATTTCCAACTTAACCCTTTATTTATGCGAATATTTATAATCATATTTATTCCTAATAACTCCCTTATAATATACTCTTTATACTTAATATAAAGTCAAATTATGTCATCCCAACCATATAATATTCCGTCTACATGTTAATCTCCCCAAACAGCCCACATATTTTCGGTAAATTCCAATAATTACCCTTTATTTGATTATATATAAAGTTAACCCATGTATAATATTTATTATATTTCTAATCTAGTTAATTTATAATTTAAGGTTTCAACATTATTATACTCTTATATATATATAGGTGTGTAAATATTACCGATCCACACCATTACGAATTCAGAAAATCCCATCCTTCCCCACATAGTTTGATTATTTACAAAACTATCCCATATATTATATTGTTCCATTATCAACTTTATTAGCTTATAACCTAAGATATTCCAACCTTATAATATACATAGATATATGTGTACCTATCCGAACAGCCCCATTGTTTATTCAAATTTATTTGTTCGCCCACAATTTCCTCTTAATTACATTATAAACCCTTTTATGTTATAAACTTACAATTTAACTCCTAAACTTATATATACATGTTGATGTATTTGAACCCCAAAAATCACGCAATACTCTCCCAAATTTCCGAACAACCACAAGGTTGTTCTAAATTCCATCCCTTCTCTAGATTTTTGGTTATTTACAAATTTGTCCCATGAGTTTGTAAAATGTTATATTTTAATACTTAACTATATGTTATAATCCTTGATTAAATAAATCAATTAACTAATCCCAAAAAATCTTCTAATATTCCGAACAGACCCCTAGGGTCTTAATATTTATTTTCGACCACTTATTTTTTTGGTAAATACATAAATACCCCATTTCTTTTTATAATTGTTATTTTTAGCTCATTATTTCTTTAAATACCCAAAATGATTATCCTTAATCATTATAATTTGGTAACCCTCTCATGTGGTCAAGGTTGACCACTAAACTATCCCCTTGACCAGATTTATTTTTATTTACGAAAATACCCCAATATTTTCTCTAGTTTTACATTTAGCACTTAATTTCATAAAATTCACATCATATGTTTCTAAAATCCTTAATATGTTTATTCTCGGTTTATTAATTTTTTTTATATATATATATATTTAAATAATTTATTTGATGTCCTACATTCTATTTAATTATGTTTTGACCCCATAAATAATTCTTTTGTTTATTTAAGTACTTATAAAGTTTATAATTTATTTAAAACACATTATAAACTTACTCTTACTTCAAGTAACACCAAAATTACTAATATTCATTAAAAATATCTCTAAGTGATTTTGTTCACTAAAATTGCATTTTGCTACCGAATTCATTTGGTCATTTAATTCACTCTAAAACTCAATAATAATTATTTAGAGCTTAATTTAAACAAATTTAAAATGCCTATTTACATGGCTTAAACATATCATGTCATTAACCATTAATTGACATCAAAATAACTCCAAATAAAATACTACTTCACGGTTTTGTACAGGATTTAGCATTTCACCCATTAAATTCATTTTCTCCCACATTTAACTTATGAATATAGTTTTTATAAGTCATTTATATTTAAGTATATCACCATAATTATTTACACAATTTTTTTTGGATTTAAATTACACCCATATACATACATGCTTTCGGTTACATTTATTTTCCCAACTAATTAGCTTAAAATCTTACTAGGAGTTAAGAGTACTTAATTGAATTCAATTACCAATGAGACTCCACTAATCTCTCACCAGCCACACCGTACTTCACGGCTAAACATATGTACACAACATTAATTAGATTTTGTATTAAAATTCTCTTAAACCAATAATAAGGCTCTTAGCACTTAAAGGGGTATTTACCTTCCAGTATTTGATTTTCCCCCTTGTAACAAAGCTCCACATTCACGGCAGCCTATGGTGAACCCACATCATTCGGTAGTCATTTAACCAAGGAAAACAAGCTACATTAACTACCTTGTTAAGTAACTAGTTTAAGGCTTAAGGACATGGACTTTCGAACTCTAAAAAAGATGGGTCTTACCTTGCCATTTTGATGAGGTTTTATGCTCTAAAATCCGGCCAGCTACAGAGCAAGAGAGTGGGCTTTAGTACATAGAAAGACAAGGAAGAAGAGAGCTTTAAAAGTGCCTTGTATGTTTCAGTTTGTTACCTTGTTTTCAAGCTCCTTATGACATGTTTTGGAACAGCTTTATACTACATTTTCGGACTCAATAACATGGCAGATGAAGGGGGTAGTTTGAGGTGTGTTTTCCCACCTTCTAAAAGCTCCATGAACCTCCTAGCACCTTGGGTTTCTCGGCTGGTTGGAGCCTTCAAGATTCAGTTTTTTTTATACCTCCAAAAACGAAGCAGATTGGTGGGAAAGAGGAGCTTTAGAAACCGAAAGAGGGGAGAGCAAGAAGGTAAAGTTTTACCTTAGTTCTCTTCTTGCTAGTGTCTAAAAACATAAGAGAATGGACTGTGCTATGCTATGTTTTTTTCCTCTGCCGTGGTGAAGAAAGGAAGAAGGAGGCTGCTTCTTCCATATTGTTGTTGTCGAATGAAGGAGGGAAAGAGGTGGTAGTTCTGTTGTCTTAGGAAGAAGGGAGTGAAATGCAGTGTTGGAGCAAGAGTGGAGGGAAATCAGCGGAGCTTTTACTCCATGAACTGTGAGCAAGAAGAGAAGGAGGAGATGAAGAGCTTACCTTGTTTCAAGTGCTGTCGGAAGAGGAGAGGAGAGGCAGGAAAGGAGGGGGTGATATTCACCTTGTTCATGTATCCAACGTTAGTGGTGGGGACTGGAAAATGAGACTGTCAAGGAGGAGGAGTGCTGGGTTGCTATCGTACTAAGCAAGGAGGAACAGAGTTTCAGTCATTTGATACTGAGAATGGGATAGCATTTGTATGGTGTGTTACAGAAAAAAAAAAGAGGAAGGGATGCTCTTTCACTGCTGCTGTACTTGGAATGACAAGGGAAAAGAAGTTGAGGTACAGAGGCACTGCTGCTTCTTCAGTTGTATACAAAAGAAGGAAAATGGAAGGCTGAGATCTCCGCTTCCTGCCGGGGAATTTGAAGGGTTCAGTGAGGTTTAAGGGTGCACTGGATGCGTTGAGTCTGTGGCTGATAAGTATGGGAGTGGTAACGTTTGTTGCTGGGCATTCATTAGGAGCTGGTTTTGCCTTACAGATTGGCAAGGCTTGGCAAAAGAAGGAATTTATGTGGAGGCACATTTGTTAAACCCTCCTTCCGTTACGGTTGCAATGAGTCTGAAGAATTTAGGGGCGAAAGCTGGTGTTGCTTGGAAAAGATTGAGATCAATGCTTCCTGCTGGAAGTGAGATTCAAGGTGCCATGGGAAGTGAGTCCATTAATAATGGGAAATGTGGTGGGGTTGTGATGAAGCAACGACTGTCTTCAGCCGTATATTGCAGGAGGAGGAAAAGAAAGAAGTGATGGGGGATGTCTATGCTGAGAGAATAGAGAAGAATATGAGAAGGTAAGGGGAAAGTAAGTCTTTGTACTTTATTTGTACTTTAATAATTGTTTATATATTTCTAAGGATGTCTAATGTTGTCTTTGTTTTTTTCCTAAACAGGTGGCCAGCTCAGAAAGATTGGTGGGAATTCAAAATTCTTTCATTAGTTAATATGTGTCACAAATTGTACATGTAATATTATGACTTTAGTATTTCGGTTATAAAAATGCATGTACATGAGTATATGTATTACAACTATAATCATTTAGACTATATAAAGTATTCATATAGTTCATAGAGCTACATTTGTGTATTTAACACATGTAATAAAATGTTACATGTGAAATTTAGGAGGTGATTACTCTTAATAATACTTCCTCTTGATTAGAGGTTAGTATATAATTAATGTCCATTTGGACCTTATATTTATACCATAATAGTTGTAGCAATTATTGTTCATGATTTGATTTAATCTTATTAATTAACGTAACAATTATTTGGGGTATTCAGTCTACCCCCTTAAAAGGACTTTGTCCCGAAGTCGTTTAAATCGAGTATGTACATATCACTACCCAATGAAACCTCAAGGTACAATCCATCCAGTCCTATCAATTCTAAAGTCTCAACACTTTCCTGAAGTGTAATCCATTCCATTCAACCACTAGTTTTCTAATCCCACCAACACATATGTGTCACGAGTCCCGTAGGACATCAGTAAATAATCGTTCGAGTGCTCTAGGCACATACATATCACAATACACATCCCAGTGTTTAAGGCGAATACCACAACACAAAGTTCATCACAAGTGCTTAAAGCACATACATATAATCAAAATACACCACAAGTGCTTTAAAAGCACATATACATACAACCACACACCAAGTGCTTTAAAGCACAAATACACCACAAAACAACACATATACGAAGGGATCTATACCCCCCTTAAAAAGGGTTACACCCCGTGACCCCCAAATTATCACACAGTCGCTATGAGAAGAGCGCTGGATACTCGGTCTCCCTTATTCTCCTATCGAGGATGAAGAGTGGAGTCATCTCTTATCTGAGAGACGGGTCGGTCTCTAGTCACTCGGCTCTAAGAGAAAATATACAAGGGTGAGGCACACACTGCTTTAGCTGAGATACGTGGAATACGTCACGCACTCTCCCTAACTCAGCAGGTAATTCTAACCTGTAAGCTAATGGGCTCTCTCGCTTCATAAACGAGGTGTAGACCCCTGTACATAGGGCTTGGTTTGCCCTTTTTATTCCTAAGGATATTTTATAGATGATTTATTGCAACATATATTGCTGACCTCGTTCCAGGATGACGGTGTCATTCACGGTCTTTCTTAGTTTGGAAACAGAGGTATCTCAATCGGTGCGGTTATCGTTAATTGTTCTTGTACACGATTAGGTCTAAATCGTATCCAGATATTCTGGATTACTAGCACAAAATATATTTTGAGTTTTTGTTATCTTCACTCATTGGTTCCTAGTTGAGGTGAAGTATGCATTGGCTATAGTTAGCACTTAGTGCTCTTCGCACTCGTCTCCGTAATGCTGAGACGTACCAGCCTTTATGTCTACAGATACAATGCTTGTCATTCATGTCTCGGGTGGTTTTGTCCGGAGTAATACGTTGATATAGTCTTTGCTACATGTTCTTGTTGATATACATAATATCTTTCTGTGTGTCAGCTTAACAACAACGTTCGTATGGTTCACCCTACTTTCTGGCAGGGGGGAATCCATCTGGTGTGGTCGTGTTTGAGTTTTATTGCATCTTCAGCATTTGGTATGGTATGCTCTTTGCAATTGAGGAATTTGTCCCAGATGTATTTTATATACTTTCTCCCATTGTTGATTCTCCAGAATTGTTCTCGTACATTCGTATGTCTCAGTGTGAGTATAACGTCGTATGTTGTATATGCTTGGAGTGTTCCCTGAATGGTCTTATCCGTTGTATAGTCCACCTTCAATTTTAATTTTCACATCTGTGTTCTGTGCAAGCTTGTGTGTTTTTTGGTCAAGGTATTCATTACTAATGGCTGTTTAGGGTGGTCGCTTCCGCGCGCACTATGTCTTAGTTGATTCGAGGTTGTTGGTTATCATGACGTTTGCTTCCATCTCAAGGTATCTTAGTGTATAACCATATGTTTACATTCATATTATTCTGTAGGTTCCTTTTTGGATGCAAGGATTTTCTTGATCCTTATCATGGTTTCACATATTAACTCGCTCATTTAATGGTTTTCACGCTTCTGTCATCTGGTTAACCTTTGGCTTCCTTGATTCAGGAGGTTTCCCTTTGGTTGCATGTTGTATTGATCACTCCGCTACGGAGTTACGACTGGTCGTACTGTATACATGGTTCTTGGTTCCTCTAATCATGTTGGTTAACTGAGGTTCTTTGCGTCCATTATTCGAGGTAACTTGTTGCACTGGTCTGGACGGGTTCTTTGACCTTGGTATGGAGTTGACTACTTCTCGTGTTCCTTATTCTACTCGTCTACATGCATGAGGTACCCTACTGATACATTACTACTTACCTGACTAACTCATAAAAAGTCTGTCAGGCCCACATGCTCCTATTGGAGTGCGGTTCGCCCCATGTCTTGTTTTTGTACACTCGTAGTGTCCGTCACACGGTAGTGAAGTATTCTATTGTCAATATCCTTCCTTAACGGACTGTCCCTATTGTAGTCAATTCGTATTGTCGGTATTTTGTCGTAGGTTCTGTGTACTAGTGGTATGGTTGTAAAGGTTGATTGGAGGCGCTATTGTATTTCGCTCTCCGGGGCTCGTGTCCCCTAGTGGTACGTTGGTATATTCACTTAGACTCATGCCTTACCGTGTTTAGACTTTGTGTCTTTCTCGTACTTGGTTGATGTGGTACTCCTTTCTAAGGGTAGTATTTGGATGTTAGTCGGTTAGTCATTTAACGTCGGTTTGCGTTTGCACTCGTAATTGTTAAGATAGTATCCACGTTGCAGTATAATGCATCAAGTATTTCTTTTGACGTAGTCATCGTATTTCCGATGCCTTAATAGAGTATTGCTTGGTCTTTCGCCTTTTTTTCTCCTTACTGGGGTTAACAACATTGATGTTGGTTTTCATTCTTGGTTCTATTGAGGACTATATATGTTCTTACTTCTTTCAGGTGTTCAGCGTGCATTGGCAAGCGCCGTTGCGGGCATAACATCGGCCCTGATCATTCGTGATCGTACTCCGTTTGTAATTCCCGATATAGTGTGAGGGTGAGTAGTCATATTTGTTCCCTCATTCATTCAACTGAATGTATTATGGATTGCATTACAGCTTGAGTAGCTCGATTCTTTGCTCTCCAACCATCCTCAATGATGGTGGTACATATACAAAGGGTTATATAGTTTCATATGAGGTCATGCTTGTCCTAAGGACTTAGCACTCCTCACTAGTAGTGATTACCAGTCCCTGTCGGTATGTTTTTATGGTATTGGGTTCATAAGCCTTACTTGTATTCACTAACATTCAAACCGCCGTAGGTCACAATGGTTACGTATTTTCTGCAGTTGCAATGGTCGGGCCCTTCCGAGGTTTATTGGCCTTCTATATTAAGGGTTCGTAAGTAAATTTGTATGAAAATCGATGGTTACTGTAGTCATGGTGGCATACCCTCTGATACCTGGTTATTCGAGATTAATGGTAATTGTAGCACTTGCTGGGGCAAGTGCGCAAGGTAGGTAAAATTTTCAGCGTATGTGTAACACCCCTACTGTTAATACTGTCATTACCGTCCAATCTCCTCGTACTTCCAAATTCACGCAGCGGTACATACTTACATACGGGGGGTGATACAATGCCGTTAGTCATCCACGTGACTAACAAAGCTACTACTACTACTACATACATCATCGGTCTGATGGACCGAAATCCCGAGTACTACACATCTACAATACATACTCCATTCATCAATCAAATACTACAATGCTCCATTCAATACTTCACCTTCATAATCCACACAATAAATATACATAACTGAGTGTACTAGGTTCCAATACATATACAATGCTTCTTCCGAGTTCATATGTACTCATTAAGATTCTACATCTAACCATACCTCACAACCACTTACTTCCTAAGTACAAGGGTGTGCTACTTAGTACACCTCTACATTCTACTTCTAGCTATCCAAGTGTAGCCACTGGTCTCTTACCTTGACCACATCCGCTTCGGTACCTGCACACTAAAAACGTTCCCCTAGGGGGTCAGCTTTCACTGCATATGATAACCGCATACCCCGCGTACTAGTGAGGGTACGCCGACCACTTGGTCGAATACATGCGATTGATTTCATTCAAACACATGCATACATGCTCTTTACATAATATTACAATACATTACGTAAGGAATACATACATACACGTCAATACACACTCTCCAATACATAAATGGTAACCCATACAAGCCATCAGATACATTCTTACCTTTCGAGATCCGCAATACACAATACATATACAATACCTACGCAATGCATACACAATACACCATCCTTGTTAGCCCATGTTGGTCCACCCGGGTTAATCGGGTGGAGATTACTCTTTTACTCGTCCACAGTACTTACGCATACATACTCATACTCATACATACTTACTTACTTACTCTTACTCATGTTAAGTCATCGGGACCTCCGGCCCGGGGACTACTCCGTCCCACCACCGGGATTTACTTGACTCACCAATCCGGGATGCTACCCATTTAAGGGGTTTGGGCCGCGGACCAGTTTAAGAGTCAGGAATCGGATCCAACCTCTTGTGTCTCCTCATCCTCACGCGTGGCCGAAGCTATATCGGACTTCTACTCATTCCAATTTACTCACACTTAAGTTAGGAGTTAGGTAGTTAGGAATTTAGTAGAAGTCAACATCCAAGCCACATACATATCACATTGTTTTATGCACATCCATACGCAATACAATACAATATACAAGTACACTACAAGATACAAATACACTTCATCATTATTCATATATTTCATGAATTATACAAACTAGTGTTCAAGACAGTAACCATCGAGAACAACATAAGTCAAGCACAGGTAAGTGCAATATAGTCCGATTCATGCATTTATCTTATTTAGGTGATCAAATAAGCACACAAATCGGGGTAACCAGATTAGGATACAGGGCATGTAGAAATCATACCTTTCACCATTGATTTCGGACTCACCGATCCCTTTCGGTGTTCGACTAATCAAATCCTACCACATACATACAGTTGGGTGGTTAATTATCCATAAATAACCTCACTCATTACTTTACTCGACTTTCCTAGTTTATACTTACTAATTCTTCATTGTTCAAATACCTTTACTTATGTTAGTTATAAAATCATTTCCTAAGCTTGTTTATAGCCTTAATGACCTTTAAACATCATTAATCATGTCTTAATTACCTTATACTATCATTACCATTCAATTTCCCCATCCTTAGAATGCAAGAAAATACTCTGTACAAATTTTGGGTGGTCCGGGTTTGTGTCCGGGGATACAAACCCGGACCAATACTGGAATGTGCTCTCGGGTGACTTTTGTGTGTGGTCGGGTTTAGGGGGGGTTTACAAACCCAGACCATACCTGTGTAAACCTCTCAGGTGGAATTTTGGGGTGGTCCGGGTTTAGGTCTTGGTTTACAAACCCGGACCATCCATTCTGAAATACATTCTGCCGTGTTTTTTGACATGTCCGGGTTTGTGTACTTGTTTACAAACCGGACAAGTTACAGTATTGTTAAATATATATGTTTTTGATTATGTTTCCACTCCAAACTTCTACCAATCTCTTCCCCAATATTCCTACATATAATCTAGTATATTTTAGCATTGTTTAAGCATATAAACTAGTCTAATCCACCTCTATCCAAATCTGTTACACAACCATTCACTGTTAAATTTTCTCCCCTGTTACAGTTTTTGCTCTTCTCCAAGTGCTACAGATTTTCTCCTCCTTCTCCCCATTACTCCTATGGCTCTTTCATTGCCTCATTTGCATTACACTCAACCCAAGGCCGTACTCAGTACAATACTCATTTTGCTAAATCTTTCACATTAATTCTTCCTTGTTTCTCCAACACATTTCAATACTTCATACTACAGATTTTACTCCTTTTCATTCCTATACTTCAACTACCATTCTATGATTACTAAACATCCTTACTATCCCAAATACACACCTTGGCTTTCCCATTCACCAAGTCATCCATAAATGTACATTTTTTACCAAAATTTTTGCCATAGTTCACCTACAATTTCTACTTATCCTCACACACACTTTTTCACCAAAATCATTCCTATTCTAGCCACACCCTTGCAAGGGTCCTACCAGCATTCCAAACATATCTCAATACACCAATACTCCATCAAACTACAATACCCATACATCTTTACTCCTCAATCCACAATACTAAACATGCACAATTATTTGGCTCCAAGGCTACAATCCAAATACTTGCTCATACAACACTCAAACTTCCACAAGCCACAATACTAATACAATATTTGGGTTTCTTTAATCAGTTTACTCATTCCCATCACTCTAATGCATTAAAATTTAACATTAGGAAGGAGCTCTTACCTTAGGCTTATATTTCCTTCTTTTCTTTTCCAATCCTCCTCTTTCTCTCTTTCTTGCACAATCGGCTATATGGGGAATGGAGTTGCCAAACTCCATTCCCATCACCCAATACCATAAAATAAGTGTAATTAACATACTAACCCTTACATTAACACTAATGCATTGAAATGTTCAAATCACAAATTCTAGGGTTTACCTTTGGAGTGTTTTAGGATGGGTTTAGCCCTTGGTTTGAGAAGGTGATTCCACCACCATTGCAAGGTTGTAATTTTCTTAAACGAGAGAGAGAAAGTAGAGTATCACAAGGAGGTAGGAATCGGTTACAAAAGAAGACAAAGGGAAGATGAGTTTTTCATGTAGATTTTTACCTTAATGGAGAGAGGAGACTCCAAGCTTTACTTTGGTACCTTTTTTCTTTGAATGGGAAAAACCCATGGAGATGAAGTTCTTCCTTTTCGAATTTTGAAAAGATAGAATTGTAGAGAATGTTGAGGGGAGTTCAAATATGTAATTTGTTTTTGATTTGGAGCTTTAATAAGCTTGGGCAAGCTTGAGAAGGTGAGCTGCCATGGTTGTTATTTGGGAGCTTCAAAATCGCCACCAGAGGAAGAAGAAGAGGGGAGGTCGGCTGGGTGAGAAGACTCACGCGAGAGAGAGAGAGGAGAAATGAGAGGATGGGAGGTGAGAGAAAAGGTATGTACCCTTTTTCACTTTATTTACTTTTGCTTTTGACTCATTGTATTTAGCTAGTTACATGTGTGTGTGTGGGGTTATTTGACTTAATAAAAATCGGTCCCCCTACTGTATACTAGTTGGAGCGTTTTTTGTCTTTTACAAAACGCTCGTTAGTTTACCCGGTTTTGGTACTATTCACTAAGCGGGCCCGTTTTTCCGGAATTTTCGTTTATTTAATTTTATTGGTTATTAAGCTTCCATAAATGCTTAATCATTGTTATTTAATGATTTATAATTTTTACGGGTTCGTTTGACCACTTAAAGTCACGTTTCAGGTTTTCTCGAAAAACATGCACTAAAGCTCTATTAGTGTTTTAATACATTATTTGGATCCGTTTTCTTCGGGAGTTGTTCCAGTTATTATTTAGGTCTTATTGAGCCCCTAGAATCCATATAATGCGTTAACCGAGGTCTCATACCTCCTATGGTTATTTAACGCTTATTTAGCGTTTTTCGCTTTTTAAGCATTTCTTCATTTCTTTTGGATTTATTTTTCCCTACCAATATTACTTAGGTGTCATTAGGCCCTTAAATACGTATTAGATTAATTTTAATCCCTATATTTAAGTTCGGGGTATTTCAGTATGGATGTCACAGCGCTTGCTGTAGCAAGTGCGCCATGCAGATTGAAATATAGGTTTCGTAGCTGTTGGTCTCGTTGACTCTTTCATCGTTGTGTGTTGACTAGGTAATTTTGGTTTTGAAAGGGTAGTAGTGCAGGTGTTAAAAAAATGTACTCATTATGGTTCAGACAGTCTTCCTAGCGATTCTATATCTTAGCCATCTAAATTAGGCTATCTGCTAAATTCTATCGCGTACATGCTCCATAGTGGTGTAAGCGTTTGGGACTTGTTCATACGTATGTATAAAAGCTCATTAAGGTCTCTGGTCTACTAGTGTTGTGTACACATAATTAGATCTGACATCACGCGCAAAAGATGAGTGAGTAATCAATACAACTTACCACACTTACAACAAAATTCACTCCTCTATTTGAGACTAAAGTATGATAGCAAAATAATTAAAAGTTTTCCTCAACTCCTTTCCTCTTCTAGGTTTTAGTATATGTGGATGTCGGCCACCTCATGGTGCCTCTGGTCCAGCAGGTGGTGTGCTCTGATTGCCCCTAGGTGGGCGGTAGAATTTGCTATCGGGTTGGAGTAGCACTCACAAGCTTGGTGTCCCTCCTTGCGGCAATAACGGCAAGTCACTGTCCGGCCACCACAGTCTAGACCTGGGTGGTTCTTGCGACAGTGCTGACAGAAGAAATATCGCTTGGGTTTTCCCGTGCATGTTATGGTACTCAATAAGGTTAGTAAATGGGAAGATATAAGGTTTAGGTTGGGATTTAATTCAAGAGGAGGGTATCCTTACCCTTAGATGGCATGGAACTCGAAGGCTGTGCCTCTTTCGCTGGACCGACCAACGTGGGAAGGGCTCTTTCCCCTTCGATCCCTGGTGGCTCGTATGCCCCTTCTTCTTACTGAAGGATTTCCTATAATGGATTTGGAATTAATGATCGTCATAATAAAGTATACAGATAGCAAGGTTAAAGTTGGGTAAGTTCTAACTTTCCTTTCTTCGAGCTCTCGTCACGAGACGCTCCTCCTTCCTTGGACTCTCCCTCGGAATTCTTCTCTTCTTCTGCTTGAGGACCTCATCTCGAGTCTGGAGTATCAGCTTCGTCCTCGAAGCAGCCTCGTAACACTCCTACAACTCATTGGTAAAGATTCATGTATCTTAAGGTAAGATAAATTATGAGGGTATTAGAAAAGGGTTTACTCGTATACCTGCACCGTGGTGTAGAATGCGGAAAAGTAGTCCTCCACGGAACTTCTCGACCTTAACTGTCTATGAGTAATCTACTCCAGGGATGAAGTCTAGAAGGCCGATGAACCTAGCGTAGTATTCATCCACGGTCAGACTCCCCTGTGACAAGGTCTCGAACTCTCGGCACTTCTTCTGCTTCAAGTGCGCCGGGTAATACTTCCCCTCAACAGCTGCTCAAACGCTACCCATGTAAAGTCGGGTGTAGCTAGATGATGGTCCTTAACCAATCTTCACCAGATGCTGGCTTCATCCTTCAGATGGAAAGCAGCAATCGCGATTCTATGCTCAACAGGCACTCGTAATGCCTCGTAGGCCTTCTCGTGCTCAACGATAAAACGCTCTAAGGCTACAGGGTCTGGCTCCTCTGAATATGTGGCGGTCGGGTCTCTGAGACAGCCTTCTGCCAGTTTGTCTCTCGGGATGGTAGTGGGTGGGCTGGCGCTCCTCCAATGTGTGCTCCTAGCTGAGTAAATATGGTGGCAACTGTGTCGGCGACGCCTGGAATTACGGAGCCCTTGCCACCCCCTCGGTATAGAATATAGTATGATTACTTGGTAATTTACCGTATGTCGATTGTGGATATTGATTTGCTCTAGGGCTAGTAAGTCACGCAGTTTGCGTTATGAGAGTGTAATCTCGTTAAGATAAGTCAGTTAGTGCCTCACAAATGTTTCCCGTATTTCTTAGTCCTAAGATCACTGTTTTAATCCTAACATCTCGTCATCAGAGCAGTACTCCACTCTGATACCACTTTTGTAACACCCACTCATTAAACTCGTAATTAATCTCTCACGTAACATAATTAAATGCGTCTCACAGCGGAAGTCTAATCGGTACTAATCCTCACATGGGTGTCACATGCCATTACTCGCCCATGCGAGTAAGGAAGCAAGACCAAATAACAACAATTCTAAACCGCAATGATGAACGAGATGCTACTACACTAACTTAAATACAACACGATATATACAATCCGTGAGCTACTAAAATACTTCCCGTGATTACAACATACCTACTACAACTGATCCAAAAAATGCAATAAACGTAAGGTCGTTGTCGTCTACTAGAAGTCCAGCTCTCCGGCTTCATTGCTCGATCATTCACCTAACAGCATGCCGTGGAGGCTCAGCGATAAACGCTGAGTATGCTAGGTGGACCCTATCGGTCACTTAAGTCGTTTATTAGCCATCTTAATATTAGATTCATTTCATGCTTTGTCCGGTTTACAGTTATAGTAAAATGCTGTAAAAAAACATGCGTAAGCATCGAGTATTCAATCATCAAGTCCACTATGAACCACAAGTAATCGTCACACAATGTAATATAATCAATGAACAACCACAACACAACGTGAAAGTCATTAAACACGAAAGGCGCTCGTCACTTGGCCCCTAAGGCCCGTTTACTTGTATTCACATGTATGAGGATGAATTAAGACTCGTAATACCAATTAAGTTCACTTGTTAGTTAGCACCCTCGATTACCATACTCCTTGACAGACGTCTTGTTAATAGACGAATTGTCCTCTACACATCCTCTTGTTGTCACCTATTATATGGCGGGACACCAATGGTAGTAACCATTCCCGTAACGTGGGAACTACGAATCCTCCTTATGTCACCTATTATATGGCGGGACACCAATGGCCGTAGCCATCCCCTTTACGTGGGGACTCCGTCCAATGATCTATGCGACCGAATGGAATACCTTACGAGTAGACCTGTACCAGTCATCCACTCTATTGTGATCACTATGCGCAACCAGCTAGTCGAGACTACACTGGTTTTCTCTCATACAGCAACCTCCATCATGTGATTAATTTGTTAATCAATTACCTCAAGTATAGTCTTAGGTTATGGAGAGTTACATATTTATCATGGCAACCCTCGGGGTTTTACGCACTTACCTAGAAATGGTCTAGGTTACATTCATGTTCGAGATTCAAGCTCTAGCGACCGACATTGTCGTGTCTCGTACCTAAGTGTTTTACTTAGGTTAATACATGTGATTATAATACTATACATATTATGCTTTCAATAATAGTTTCGTTCCTTGCTCGCATATGTATGTTTATATAAGTCGATCTATAGTCGACGTAGTATTAGTCCGAATGGACGTTCGCGTAAGATACAATAACGGTGCGAGATAAACAACATGTAAACATTCTTATCCACGCAACCATACACATAAGCATACACACAACATTCTTAAACACACATAATGCCTGAAACCTTTCTCAGGTCAATTCAGACTGCACCGTCTACATACCGTACACTGTCGAAACGTTAGCGTGACAGTCCTCGCGTATCCCCTAGCGCTCATGAAACTCGTATCTATCCACCCGTTCCTCTGGAACATCATTGTTCTAATATTAGTGTCGAATATCCCGGACTTACTTAATCATTCTAGACCCAACTCTAACTTCCATCCTGTAGCTAACCCCTAGTTGTTTTTCGTTCAACTGGTGTTCGTTAATTCTAGGAATTTAGATTTAGTTACTCGTATTGCTTACGAGTATATAATTGTTGCTACGAAGTTAATACCTATTACATGAAGTTACGTTCACCATTTGCTTGCGTATTGTCGGATTGCATGCACGCGGGAAATAATGTGGCGTGCGTGCATGCATGATATTTAAACGTTTCATTATACAAAATGACTTACGTAGTTATATTCACAAACATGCGTAGACATTTATATGTACCCTCATGCACGCATGTATTTAGGTTGTTGTTATGCGTTATTGTTTATGCACCCGTTTACGCGCACGTAAAACGATGTACCCTTATATATGTCGCAACGTAGTTGTCGTCATATTCTCGTTTTTACGTGTAATAGTATAATCCCCTCATCTAATTGTTAACCATATTATATCCTCATTTCACATTGTAAATTCATATGTTACAAATTATAGAGTTCCTTTCCCACAATAAATTTATCCCCCATTTATTTGAAGTTCACATTAATTATTTGTGACTTCTATTATAAATCACTCATCAACACTTATCATAATACTATACAAGGTATCTCACTCATCTTTAAATTCCTCATATCATATAGTTACTAATTATAAATTATACTTTCAACATTTCCAACTTAACCCTTTATTTATGCGAATATTTATAAGACATATTTATTCCTTAATAACTCCCTTATAATATACTCTTTTATACTTTATTATAAAGTCGAATTATGTCATCCCAACCGTATAATATTCCGTCCACATGTTAATCATCCTAAACAGCCCACATATTTTCGGTAAATTCCAATTTACCCATTCATTTGATTATTTATAAAGTTAACCCATGTATCATATTTATTATATTCTAATCTTGTTATTTATAATTTAAGGTTTCCAACATTATTATACTCTTATAATATATATATAGGTGTGTGAATATTACCAATCCGCACCATTACGAATTCAGAAATTCACATCTTCCCCACATAGTTTGATTATTTACAAAACTATCCCATATATTATATTGTTCCATTATCAACTTTATTAGCTTATAACCTAAGATATTCCAACCTTATAATATACATAGATATATGTGTACCTATCCGAACAGCCCATTGTTTATTCAAATTTATTTGTTTGCCCACAATTTCCTCTTAATTACATTATAACCCCTTTTATGTTATAAACTTACAATTTAACTCCTAAACTTTATATTATACATGTTGATGTATTTGACCCCCAAAAATCACCCAATATCCGAACAACCACAGGTTGTTCTAAATTCCATCCTTCTCTAGATTTTTGGTTATTACAAATTTGCTCCATGAGCTTGTAAAATGTTATATTTTAATACTTAACTATATGTTATGCTCCTTGATTAAATAGATCCATTAACTAATCCAAAACTTTCTAATATTCCAAACAGACCCCTAGGGTCTTAACATTTATTTTCCAACACTTATTTTTTGGTAAATACATAAATACCCCGATTTCTTTTATAATTGTTATTTTTAGCTCATTATTTCTTTAAATACCCAAAATGATCATCCTTAATCATTATAATTTTGGTAACCCTCTCATGTGGTCAAGGTTGACCACCTAAACTATCCCCTTGACCAGATTTATTTTTATTTAAGAAAATACCCCAATATTTTCTCTAGTTTTACATTTAGCACCTTAATTTCATAACATTCACATCATATGTTTCTAAAATCCTTAATATGTTTATTCGCGGTTTATTATTATTATTTTTATATATATTTTTTAAATAATTTATTTGATGTCCTACATTCTATTTAATTATGTTTGACCCCTTAAATAATTCTTTTGTTTATTTAAGTACTATAAAGTTTATAATTTATTTAAAACACATTATAAACTTACTCTTAGTTCAAGTAACACCAAAATTACTAATATTCATTAAATATATCTCTAAGTGATTTTGTTCACTAAAATTGCATATTTGCAACCGAATTCATTTGGTCATTTTAATTCGCTCTAAAACTCAATAATAATTATTTAAAGCTTAATTTAAACAAAATAAAAATGCCTATTTACATGGCATAAACATATCATGTCATTAACCATTATTTGACATCAAAATAACTCCAAATAAAATACTACTTCACGGTTTTGTACAGGATTTAGCATTTCACCCATTAAATTCATTTTCTCCCACATTTAACTTATGAATATAGTTTTTATAAGTCATTTATATTTAAGTATATCAATTAAGCATATCACCATAATTATTTACACAATTGTTTTGGATTTAAATTACACCCATATACATACATGCTTTCGGTTACATTTATTTTCCAACTAATTAGCTTAAAATCTTACTAGGAGTTTAAGAGTACTAATTGAATTCAATTACCAATGAGACTCCACTAATCTCTCACCAGCCACACCATACTTCACGGCTAAACCTATGTACACAACATTAATTAGATTTTGTATTAAAATTCTCTTAAACCAATAATAAGGCTCTTAGCACTTAAAGGGGTATTTACCTTCCAATATTTGATTTTCTCCCTTGTAACAAAGCTCCACATTCACGGCAGCCTATGGTGAACCCACATCATTCGGTAGTCATTTAACCAAGGAAAACAAGCTACATTAACTACCTTGTTAAGTAACTAGTTTAAGGCTTAAGGACATAGACTTTCGAACTCTAAAAAAGATGGGTCTTACCTTGCCATTTTGACGAGGTTTTATACTCTAAAATCGGGCCAGCTACAGAGCAAGAGAGTGGGCTTTAGTACATGGAAAGACAAGGAAGAATAGAGGCTTAAAAGTGCCTTGTATGTTTCAGTTTGTTACCTTGTTTCAAGCTCCTTATGACATGTTTGGAACAACTTTCTACTGCATTTTCGGACTCAATAACATGGAAGATGAAGGGGGTAGTTGAGGTGTGTTTCCCACATTCTAAAAGCTCCATGAACCTCCTAGCACCTTGGGTTTCTCGGATGGATTGGAGCCTTCAACCTTCAGTTTTTTTTATACTCCAAAAAATGAAGGAGAGTGGTAGGAAAGAGGAGCTTAAGAAACCAAAATAGGGGAGATCAAGAAGGTGAAGTTTTACCTTAGTTATCTTCTTGCTAGTGTCTAGAACAGAAGAGAAAGTGGAGCTGCTATATTTTTTTCCTCTGCGTGAAGGAAGGAGAAGAAGGCTGCTACTTCCTTATTGTTGTTGTTGAATGAAGGAGGGGAAAGAGGTGGTAGTTCTGTTGTCTTAGGAAGGAGGGAGTGAACTGCAGTGTTGGAGCAAGAGTGGAGGGAAATCAGTGGAGCTTTTACTCCATGAACCATGAGCAAGAAGAGAAGGAGGAGATGAAGAGCTTACCTTGTTTCAAGTGCTGTAACGAGGAGAGGCAGGAAAGAGGGGGTGATATTCACCTTGTTCATGTATCCAACAGTAGTGGTGGGGATTGGAAAATGAGGCTGTCAAAGGAGGAGTGTTAGGTTGCTATCGTACTAAGCAAGGAGGAACAGAGTTTCAGCCATTTGATACTGAGAATGGGATGACATTTGTATGGTGTTGTTACCGAAAAAAAAATTAGAAGGGATGCTCTTTTTCTGCTGTTGTACTGGGAATGACAAGGGAAAAAGAAGTTGAGGTACAGAGGCACTGCTGCTTCCTTCAGTTGTTACAAAAAAGGAAAATAGAAGGCTGAGATCTCCGCTTCCTTGCGTGGGAACTTGAAGGGTTCAGTGAGGTTAAGGGAGCACTGGATGCGTTGAAGTCTGTGGCTGATAAGTATGGGAGTGATAAGTTTGTTGTTGGGCATTCCCTAGGAGCTGGTTTTGCCTTACAGATTGGCAAGTGTTGGGGTAAAACCTAACGACAAGTGTACCGGTCAATCTAGCAAATTTTAATAGAGAGTATTCCCTAAGTATCGAACCAGAGGAGGCGATGTTAGTTAAATCTTTACTAAACAGAAAGGAATAAAAAGACTAAATAACAGATTAAAATAGGAAATTAGGGGTTTTGATTTGATGACAAATAAAAGCTGTAAACCGAATGTAAAACAGTAAAAAGCAAGAAAATAATTGTTGTGAAACTGATTGGGAAAGAGATCCCGGTTACTACTTCTCCCTAATCTTGTAATTCCTATCCCTAAGTGATTTTCAAGACAATTCTGAGTAAAACCCTAGAACAAAGATAATTCACCACCGGTCTCCTGCTTAGCAAATTCTAGTTAGCAAAGACCGAATTCTAACTCTCGTTACGAACCCACTGTTTACTAACCGCCTTAAGGGCAATCTAGATTATCGGTCAATTAGCACTTTAGAGGAATTACCGTCTCTAAACTAACCGGTTTATTTTCTGTAATCAATTGAAAGCTGCAGTCGTCACATATAAGCTAACAAAATACTAATCTTTATAATTGGCCAAATTATAACGATTAAAGAAATTTAGCAAGGAAAATAACTTTACTCAAAAGAATTGCAATTAAATCACAAAGGAACAAGAATAGTCAATTTAGGGATACATAGCAAACCTGAATCTAAGAAAACTACTCAGCCATTGACATGTTTACAATAAGCAAAACTGTAGTGAGTAGTAATAAAGAACAAGAAGAACACTGTTGAGAATTCTGAAGAATCTCCGTGATGGACTGCTTCCTCTGCTCTGCTTCAAACTCCTGATCAGAATCAATCTCAAACTAAGCTAATCTCTGTGTTGTATCGTGACAATTTCTGGTGTACCAAGCATATGCTTCACGTTGACAGGGCCTCTCCTTTTATAACAACCAAACTCTATCTTTAAATCTTCACACATGGCGGCTCGTTAAAGATAAAATAATTGACTTCCGTTATTTCAGAAAACAAATCTCTGGCGCTCCGCTTGTATTGGTCGAGTTTGCAAACAAGTACGCAAACCCGGACCACCACTAAAACACGGCAGAAGATTCTCGCTTGAGGATGGTCCGGGTTTGCAAAGTAGTACGCAAACCCGGACCACGTATGAAATGGGCAGAGAGTTCTTCGATGAGATGGTCCGGTTTACAAAGTCGGATACAAACCGGACCCTCATTAAAACACGGCAGTAATTGGTAAAAATCAGCCTTTGACTCTGGTTTGACTTCCACTTGTTGCCTCAACCTCTAGAATCTTCATTTAGCATTTAGTTGAGCATTTATCCGGAAAAAATATCAATTTGATCATTGGAGACAAAATAACAATAAAGTGTAAATTAAAGCATTAAGGAGGGAATATAGAAGTCATAATGTAGACAACTAAGCATGAATTAGCCTAGTAAACCTAGACAAATTCCTGACTTATCAACTTCCTCACACTTAATCTTTGCTGCCCTCTCAAGCAAAAAGAAACATACTGAACCTTATAGAAGGGAGACGTCAGTTTAGAACCATACACAAGGAGATCTAATAATGAAAAGCAGTCATAGAAAACAATGATCCACACTTGCAGGTTTTATAAACAGTGAATTGAGAAGTATTTTCCAAAGGCTTAAGAAACATGGTAAAACCACCTGACTCAAATTTCACTCAGGGACTACTTTCCAATTAACTTTCCACAATCCATGGACGACAAGGGTGTGAGAAGTAATATCTTATTCCATATTACCTTTCATCACCATGTACTCATAATCAAGAAATACTTTGCACTTTGCATTTGAATTAATAAATTTCTTCAACTTTCTAAACAAGCATTAACTTTCTCTTTTATATCCCTCAGACTTTTCTCTCCATTATGTAGCGGTGTTGGGTCTTCTATCCCAGATCAGATGACCTTAGGTAGATGGGTGATGAGGCACCCCGAGGACTTAACTACCAAATGGACGAGGCCTGTTTCTGGGTTAAAAGTTTGATTAAAGGAGTACCTTGCCTTTGTCCTTCCTTCCTTTCATTCAATAATCATTCCCAAAGTCCCAAGTGAAATCAAAGTCAAATGGTTACACTAATAGGCTTACCTTTTTAGTGAAGAAACAGACAAGCATTAATAAAAACTATACATACAAGCCGTGCAACCAGAATTCCCACAACTTTTTTCCAGCTTCGATCTCACAAAAACTAGTGCTACTCGTTCGGTGTTCCAAACCAACTTATCTACCCACTGAATAAGACTCAGGTATGTTATGCAACCAAAATTTTTTGAGGGCCAACTAAAAAATGTAGTGAAATGGAGTGGTAGCCTTAAAAAAATGTTCAAAATTAGCACATTCAAATGTAATTGAGCATGAGCATGTGTAATTTCCCTTCCTCACACTTAAAAATAAGCAATGCCCTCATTGCTTCATGAAAATGATTAAGACGGAAGGAAAACACAATTTTGCAGAAAACAAAGTATGAAGAATAAGAAGTTAGAAAATCACGCCCCTGGAGTATCCTCACACTTATGTAAAACAGTGGGGTGTTGAATTCTGCAGAAAATTCGACAGAGTTTCCTTTGGTTCCCTCAATACCTCACACGCAGCAAAACACAACCTGTAGCTCAAGAAATAAACCAAAGCCAACACTGACTTGCAGAAAGAGTATGTGTGCGGGTGAAACATCATAGTTAAGTGATACAGACGGAATGAAAAAGGCAGCATTCGAATCCAAATAAAGTAGAAGTACAATCCACAGGAAAACATCTCAGAAACAAAGAAGAGTATAAGACACAAAAATATCCGAAAAGGTAGAAAATGAGTAACCCAAGCTCCAGAAACCTAGAAGTGTGATAGAGGCTGTGACTGTGTCCCATACAGAAGATGCCACACCACCTCCATACGGGCGAACGGGCATCATAATCAGCCATCCACGCCTCCTGGCGAACCTCAGCAGCATGGCGACGCGCCTCCAAAGATGTCAGACGCACTCCATAGTTCTGAACTTGAGTGGACAACGCATCTAGGCTTGAGTCAAAACCATCAAAGCGGGTGGTGCACACCCCCTGCCAATCCCTGAACTCTGTCATCAGCTCCTCAAAACCTAGCATCGAACCCACCGCAGATGGCACATCAGCACCCCTAATCTGTGAAGGCCCGGCCCGATCGGCACCAGCAGACCTGGCAGCTCTCTCACCCGTCGGGCACGACGCGCTTTATCCACCCGTCTCCGATCTTCTCCCACTGAAAGTGATGCATAGCTGTCATGTCCAAGGGAGATGCGGGGTTCTGAGGCCGCTGATCACGGAAACTACTCCAGCCTTCTCAAAAGATACTGCATAAAGTGTGGAAAAGCAAGAGAAGCAGTGCTGTCCACATCCATGATACGCAAAATATGATCAATAACAACAGAAGAGAAAACTATAGGACAAGCACTGCGAGAGAACTCATCATCCAGCAGATGCCGCAAAAAGAAACAATCCAGAGAATTCAGGTCAGCACACTCTCTCTCGAACATTATGCATAATAATGGCCAGAATCAAATGCTCATCGGAGTCTGCAGTTTATCCCCCGTCACAACACTGCTTATCCCTTGAATACCATCTTTGACGGTTCTGGACCTCAGGGTCATTAACCACCAGACTCATATAGTGTTCCTTCGCCCTTTTCTTATCATTATCCAAATTTTCAAAGCCTCCCTAAACACATTCCTATCAAAGGCATGCACTGCACTCCAAAATACTCATCAACCGCTGTATGATCAATCTCGATGTACCTCCATTTTATCCATGCGCTAATTATATCATAACCATCTGTCTTCTCAGCATTAGCATAAAACAATTGATCAAGCGCGGATAATAGCATCCCCGACCCACATGCAACAAATTTCCTCAACCCTTTGCACCGAACACATTCTGTAAATCAAACTCAGCGATCAACTCATCAGACACTGACCTTTCCGGAATTATTTTCCGGTCCTTGACATTGTACCAATCAATGAAATCGGAACACACAGACTCACGGTATTGGACTGGAGGTGTCGGTGCAGGCGCCGCCGATGAAGAGGCGGCAGCAGTGGTGGACCGGCGTGTTCGCTTTGGTGCCATAGTCACAAACAAAACAAATAACCTAGGAATTAGGCATGACTGGTGCGAATAAGTAAGCGGTGGTGATTGGTGGTGGTCGGCTGAGTGGACTAGTGATGTGGAGGTGCTAGTTTGGGAGTCGGGACAGGAAGAAATGTTGGAAATGAAAGTGGTGGTTGTATGCAACGGAAGTGGTGTCAGGTGAGTGGCGCGAGGTTGAATTAGTAGCAGTGGTGGGTTGAGTCGAGCTGGGGATTGGTGTCGGGGACGGTGAAGTGGAATGTGGTGGTGGTGTGAGTCGGTGAATGTAGTAGTGGAGGTACGGCGACTGTGGGTCAAGAAGATGGGAGGCTGAGACGGGAACAATGGCGAAAGCAGGCGAGGTCGGGAGACTGGGTAATTTGGTAGCAGCGCGAGGAAGAAGGAGGTAGATTTAGGGATTTAGACTCGCGCGCCCTCTTTTGTTTCTGCATAAAACTTGGTCCGGGTTTGCAAACCAATACGCAAACCTGACCAAACCTAAACATCCAGTAGCTTCTCTCGCGCATATGGTCCGGGTTTGCAAACCAGTAAGCAAACCCGGACCACCTCCAAAAATAGGCAGTAAGTATTGCGACCCCCTGGTCCGGGTTTGCAAACCGCACCTTAACCCGGACCATCCCTAAAACATCCCAGTAGCTTTGCTGAATATATGGTCCGGGTTTGCAAACCAGAATGCAAACCAGACCACTTTCAGAAGTGGCCAAAAACTAAATCTGCAACTGTTGTCCCTCCAAACTTCTAAATTTACCTTCAATACGATGAAAAACTAAACAAAACATGCCTAACAAACACATTAGCCCAAAAACAAAGAATGAAAAACAACAAAACTTATGAGAAATAAACAAAAGCAAATATAGTAAAACTCACAAAACTGGTTGTCTCCCAGCCAGCCGCCCGTCTTTTCGGTCTTTGGCTAGACCGTGCATTGTATAATCAGTATGGAGGATCAAAGACCGTGATCACCGAATGGACTTCAGCGATGTCACCACTGAGATAATGCTTCAGCTGAGACCCGTTGACTTTGAATGTCTCCCTTTCTGTATTGATTAACCGATGGCTCCATAGGGCGAGACATTTGTCACTGTAAACGGTCCAGACCAACGAGACTTCAACTTCCCTGGAAATAATTTCAGACGGGAGTTGAAAAGAAGAACCTTATCCCCAACTTGAAACTCACGCTTGACCAACAGCTTATCATGCCACCGCTTCGTCTTCTCCTTATAGAGTTTGGCGTTTTCGTAAGCTTCCTCTCTAAACTCCTCCAGATCACACAGCTATAACTTACGCTTGTCACCAGCCTTTTACAGATCAAAATTCAATGCCTTGAGTGCCCAAAAAGACTTGTGCTCCAGCTCCACAGCTAAGTGACACGCCTTGCCATAAACCAACTTGTATGGGGACATACCTAAAGGTGTTTTAAAGGTAGTACGGTATGCCCACAAGGCGTCATCTAACTTAAGGGACCAATCTCGCCTCGAGGATGTGACAGATTTCTGGAGGATCCACTTAAGTTCCCTGTTGGTGATCTCAGCTTGCCCGTTCGTCTGTGGATGGTACGGTAGAGAAACCTTATGCCGTACACCATATTTCTGTAGAAGAGCCTCAAACTGCTTATTGCAGAAGTGTGTACCCCCATCACTGATGATCGCTCGTGGGACACCGAAACGGGTAAAGATATTCCTCTTTAAAAACTTAGCACACCACTCTTGCATCATTGGTAGGTGCTGCTAACGCTTCAGCCCACTTGGTGACATAATCCACTGCTACCAAGATGTAGAGGTTACCTTGAGAAGATGGGAACGGTCCCATGAAATCAATACCCCAAAGATCGAACGGCTCAACCTCCAAGATCGAATTCAATGGAATCTCATGACGTCTGGATAAATTCCCCTGCCCTGGCATTGATCACAAGTGGAAATGAATTGATAACAGTCCTTGTTCAAGTGCTTCCAAAGAACCCAGCCTCCAAAACTTTCGCGGCTGTCCTAGCCGGTCCAAAATGACCCCATGCTTCTCTAGAATGGCAATGCGTCAGGATGTCTCTAGCTTCATTCTTAGATACACAACGACGAATCATACCATCTGCACAGACCTTGAACAGAAACGGGTCGTCCCAAAGGTAATGCTTGACCGTGGAGAAGAACTTCTTCTTCTGCTGATATGACAACTCTGGAGGAACGATGCCCTTGGCTAGGTAGTTCGCAATATCAGCATACCAAGGGTCCGTGGAATGACTGATCATGTAGACATACTTATCAGGAAATACTCATTGATTGGCCTGCCATCATCTGGAACTTCCATACGGATAAGTGATCCGCCACTCCGTTATGCGCTCCAGGTTTGTCTCTAATCTCAATATCGAATTCCTGCAAGAGTAAAATCCATCTGATCAAACGAGGTTTAGCATCAATCTTTCCAAAGAGATACCTGAGAGTGGAATGGTCGGTGTGCACGATGACTTTGCTGCCAATTATGTACGGTCGAAACTTATCACAAGCAAAGACAATCGCCAGCAGCTCCTTCTCCGTTGTGGCATAGTTCTTCTGCGCCTCATTCATAGTCTTGCTAGCGTAGTAGACTATCCTCAATACCTTGTCATGCCTCTGACCCAAAGATGCTCCCACGCGTAGTCGCTGGCATCACACATAATCTCAAAAGGCAGCGACCAATCAGGAGCAACAATAATAGGTGCAGAAACCAGTTTAGCTTTAAGCAAATTAAACGCTTCTAAGCACTCTTTTGTAAACTCAAATTTAGCATCCTTAAGTAAAAAATCACAAAGAGGCTTAGAGATCTTAGAAAAATCCTTAACAAAACACCTATAAAAACGTGCGTGACCGAGAAAATTCCGGACATCCTTTACCGAAGATGGTGGTGGCAGCTGCTCTATTACTTCAACCTTGGCTTTGTCCACCTCGATCCCTTTCTTAGAGATCTTATGCCCAAGCACGATGCCTTCCTGCACCATGAAGTGGCACTTCTCCCAATTGAGCACCAAGTTAGTTTCCCTGCATCTGCTAAGATTAAATCCAAATCTCTCAAACAGGAATCAAAAGTCGGTCCAAAAACAGAAAAATCATCCATAAAGATTTCGATGCACTTCTCAATAAAATCAGCAAAGATAGCAGTCATGCAACGTTGAAAAGTGCCTGGAGCATTACATAAACCAAAAGGCATGCGTCGATAAGCATAAGTACCATATGGACATGTAAAAGTGGTTTTCTCCTGATCCTTTTAGCAATTGGAATTTGAAAATAACCGGAGTAACCATCTAAGAAACAGTAATATTCTTGTCCTGCAAGCCTTTCTGGCATTTGGTCAATAAAGGGAAGGGGGAAGTGGTCTTTCCTAGTGGTGGCATTAATTTTCTATAATCAATGCAAACTCTATGCCCAGTAGTACGCTGAGGAACTAATTCACCTTTATCATTAGGTACCACAGTTAAACCTCCCTTCTTAGGTACTACCTGTGTAGGACTTACCCATTCGCTGTTAGAGATCAGATAGATTATACCTGCATCCAATAGCTTGATGACCTCCTTCTTGACCACCTCTTTCATGTGCGGGTTCAGTCTTCGCTGGGGTTGTCTCAAAGGCTTGTAATTCTCCTCAAGGTTAATGCGGTGAGTGCAGAACGTAGGAGCAATGCCTTTGATATCAGCAATGGACCATCCTCGCCTCTTTGTTCCTCCTCAAAATCTGCAACAAAGCTTCCTCCTGTTCAACAGTTAAAAGTATTAGAAATAATATAGGTAAATCAGTAGGAGGAACTAAGAAAGCATATTTAAGGTGACTAGGAAGAGGTTTAAGTTCAAGAGAAGGTGGTGATTCCACAGAAGGAGCTAGCGTCTTTGGAACTCGGTCCAGTGGTTCCTCCTCGATCCTGTGGTTCTTCCTATATGGCCTCCCAGTAGAAAGCTGAAATGCTGTAGCAAAAACCTCAGAATCATCATGAGTGGTCTCTATGGAATCTACCAAACCACTTCTCCAATGTATCCAGCTCCGTGGGGATGTAAGAATAGTCCTGCATCAAAGTGTCAATACAATCTAAACTGAAACAAGCATGAACATCAGAAGGGTGAGTAGCAGCCTTGGTCATATCAAATACAAGCTGCTCATCATGTAACCGCAGTATAATCTTCCCTCCTTCAACATCAATGAGGGTCCTTGTGTACGCATGAATGGTCGACCTAAAATAAGCGGTACTACCTTGTCTTCCTCCATGTCTAAAAAACAAAATCAGTAGGGAAAGCAAAAGTACCAACTGAAACAATTAAATCTCTTACCACACCTCTAGGTAGGATAGTTGACCTATCAGCTAATTGCAAAGTAATTCGTGTGTAGGTTCACATTCTCCTAAACCAAGCTTCAGATACATATAAGGGCATTAAATTAATACTTGCTCCTAAATCACATAAACCCTTACCACAATTCACATTACCTATCGCGCAAGGTATGACCGGAGTACCTGGATCATCAAGCTTAGGTGGAAGCTTCTTCGAAAGAACAGCTGAAACACTCTCAGTAAGCTGCACAGTATCCTTCTCCACTAAAGACCGCCTATTGGACAGGATGTCCTTCATGAACTTCACATATATTGGCATCTGCTTCAAAGCTTCAGAAAAAGGAATGTTAATGGTTAGTTTCTTAAAATACTCAAAAACTTACCAAACTTCTCATCCAAGTCTCTCTTCTTCAACCGGTTTGGAAAAGGAATTGGTGCTTCAACAACTGAGCGTCGTGGAGGTGTGGAAGTCTTAGTAGTCTTGCTAATCGACACCTCCTCTTCAGCTGATTCCTCCTAAGAACCTGCTGGTGCAGTTTCTTCATTCTGCTTAACATTAGGAGGAGGGACCTCAACTTCAGGGACCACCGGGTCAAGCTGTGTACCACTCCTTAACGTGATTGCCTTGGCATGCTCTCTCGGATTCTGCTCCGACTGACTAGGCAAGGAACCCAAAGGACGCTGAGCTAACTGCTGAGATATCTGAGAGCTGAGTCTCGATGTTTCTATTGAACGTCCTCTGATCATTGTTGAAGTTTCTCTCCTGCTCCTGATGAAGGCTTCCAGCTCATTAAATTTCTTCATGTTAACCGAGATGAAATCATTCATCCTGGCCAGAACTTCATCCATACTAGAAGACACCCCAACACCTGAATTCTGTGCTTGCTGATTCTGTAGTGGCTGCTTCTGATAGGAAGAATTGTACTGCTGTGGGGGTCTTTGATTGTAGTTGCTGTTACCACCAGCTTGGTAGCGATTCTGCTGCTGAGCGTGGTAACCCGGATTGCCTTGATTCCCAAAATAATTACCCGGTCTATTACCAACATAAGTCGCTGCCTCTTCTGTGGTGAGTACACTGGCACATGTTAGAAGCTCTACCACAGTATTCGCAAGGTGGATAAACCTCAGGAGCAGCTGCTGCATTTGACTGCGGATTCATCACTGCACACATACGCTCAAACTGCTTTGACATCGCTTCTATCTTGGCAGCCAGAAAAGTATTCGAATCCACTTCATAAACTCCAGCAGGTTTCTTTGGTGCAGCTTCTCCGGCTCTCGTACCTCCCCACTGATTAGCTGTTGTAGTAATAGTCTCTAACAGCTCCTTAATTCTTGTGATGGGCAGCTCCATCAAACTTCCTCCAGCACATGTATCAACCAACAACCGGCTAGACGGATCCAAGTCCTTGTAAAAAGACTGCAGTACAACCTCTTCACCTAGTCCGTGATGTGGTACCTTCCTTACTATCCCCTTAAAACGCACCCAAGCTTCAGACAAAGTCTCACCTGCAAACTCTTTAAAGTTGGTAATCTCCCCTCTCATGGTCAGCATCCGAGAGCGTGGAAATACTTCGCCAGAAATGCATTAGCCAGCTCTTCCCAAGTAGTAATGCTGTCAGGCGTCAGTGAGTTCAACCATTCAGCTGCTCTATCCCTCAGGGAGATGGAAATAGAGTGAGCCGAGCAACCTCCTGCGAAGCTGGTGTCGAACACGCTCCTACCAATCTCAGGAATGTAGTGAGGTGGACATTTGGGTCTTCAGTGACCGTCCCGCTGAACTGAGGTGCGTTCATCACCATGGTCACGTAGTGAGTCTTGAACTGCCACTGCACTCCTACTGGTAATGCAGGAATCACTATTGGCGACACCAACCCTTCAACACTTGGACGGGTGTAGTCCCTCATCTGCCTCTTGTTATTCGCCATGCTAACTGTTGGTTGAACTTCCGACCCTCTTCAACAACAGGTGGTTCAAGCACCCTCTCTTCAACTGGTGGATCCAGATTCAAGTCCCTGCGAAGCTGTCTTGCGAATCTCTGATCTCGAGATTGAGCTCGAACTCTGGTTCTCCTACAGAGCGGGTTTTAACCATAAACCGAGAGTTAGTAAACTGAAACTATAATAGCGTAGATTAAAAGAACAGTAGCAATTAAATTAAAAAAACACAAAAATTAGAGAAAGATAAAAAAAATTAACTCACAAATATGCAAATAAAATCCTAATGACTAAACACAGAATACTCAAAACAGAAAATAAAATCAAGAATAAAATCTGAAAGATAAAAGAATATCTAAAACAAAATCAAACTAGAATTAAAACAGATAAAATATAAGTCTAACTAACCAACGCTAACAAAGCAGATTAGAAAATAAGAAAGAAAAATAAAAACTAAAAGAAAAAACGTAACAGAGAATAAAAGAACAAATAGAATATTATCAACTAGTCAACTGAACGTGCTAGCAATAAATATTAAACAGATAACTAAGGACTATACTAATCATCCAAAACAAAAGAAACGAAAATAAAGAAACCTACCTACTTTAGCGAACAGAACATAATGAATAGACTCAAGGACACGAACACACGTTAAATAAAACAACCGCAAACACAAACCAAAACAGAATAAAATTAACTAAAATGAAATAAATGAAAAAATAAATAAAAGAATCCAATAATGACTAAACTAAATAACTGTGCCTCCCCGGCAACGGCGCCAAAACTTGTTGGGGTAGAACCTAACGGCAAGTGTACCGGTCAATTCTAGCAAGTTTTAATAGAGAGTATTCCCTAAGTATCGCACCAGAGGAGACGATGTCTAGTTTAAATCTTTACTAAACATAAAGGAATAAAAAGACTAAATAACAAATTAAAACCGGAAATTGGGGTTTTGATTGGATGACAAAAAAAAGCTGTACACAGAATGTAAAACAATAAAAAGAAAGAAAATAATTGTTGTGAAACTGATTGGGAAAGAGATCCCGGTTTACTACTTCTCCCTAAATCTTGTAATTCCTATCCCTAAGTGATTTTCAAGACAATATGAGTACAACCTAGAACAAAGATAATTCACCTCCGGTCTCCCGCTTAGCAAATTCTAGCTAGCAAAGACCGAATTCTAACTAACTCTCGTTACGAACTCACTGTTTACTAACCGCCTTAAGGGCAATCTAGACTATCGGTCAATTAGCACTTTAGAGGAATTACCGTCTCTAAACTAACCGGTTATTTTCCTGTAATCAATTGAAAGCTGCAGTCGTCACATATAAGCTAACAAATACTAATCTTTATAATTGGCCAAATTATAACGATTAAAGAAATTAAGCAAGGAAAATAACTTTACTCAAAAGAATTGCATTAAATCACAAAGGAACAAGAATAGTCAATTTAGGGATACATAGCAAACCGGAATCTAAGGGAACTACTCAGCCATTGACATGTTTACAATAAGCAAAACTGTAGTGAGTAATAAAGAACAAGAAGAAACTCTGTTGAGAATTCTGGAGAAATCTTTGTGATGGACCGCTTCCTCTGCTCTGCACCAAACTCCCGATCAGAATCAATCTCAAACTAAGCTAATCTCTCTGTGTTGTATTGTGACAATTTCTGGTGTATCCAAGCATATGCTTCACGTTGACAGGGCCTCTCCTTTTATAACAATCAAACTCTATCTTTAAATCTTCACACAAGGCTGCTCGTTAAAGATAGAATAATTGACTTCCGTTATTTCCAAAACAAATATCTGGCGCTCCGCTTGTATTGGTCTGGGTTTGCAAACAAGTACGCAAACCCTGACCACCACTAAAACTCGGCAGAAGATTCTCGCTTGAGGATGGTCCGGGTTTGCAAAGTAGTACGCAAACCCGGACCACGTCTAAAACTGGGCAGAGAGTTCTTCGATGAGATGGTCCGGGTTTACAAAGTCGGATACAAACCCGGACCCTCATTAAAACATGGTAGTAATTGCTAAAAATCAACCTTTGACTCTGGTTTGACTTCCACTTGTTGCCTCAACCTCTAAAATCTTCATTTAAGCATTTAGTTGAGCATTTTATCCCGAAAACATATCAATTTGATCATTGGAGACAAATATAACATAAAGTGTAAATAAAGCATTAAGGAGGGAATATAAAGTCATAATGTAGACAATTAAGAATGAATTAGCCTAGTAAACCTAGACAAATTTCTGACTTATCAGCAAGGCTTTGGCGAAAGAAGGGATTTATGTGGAGGCACATTTGTTTAACCACCTTCCGTTTCGGTTGCAATGTCTGAAGAATTTAGGGGAGAAAGCTGTTGTTGCTTGGAAAATATTGAGATCAATGCTTCCTGGTGGAAGTGAGATTCAAGGTATCGTGGAAGTGAGTCCAGTAATAATGGGAAAAGTGGTGGGGTTGTGATGAAGCAACGGCTGTCTTCAGCCGTATATTGTAGAAGGAGGAAAAGAAGAAGTGATGGGGGATGTCTATGCTGAGAGAATCGAGAAGAATATGAGAAGGTAAGGGGATAGTAAGTCTTTGTACTTTATTTGTACTTTAATAATTGTTTATATATTTCTAATGATGTCTAATGTTGTCTTTGTTTTTTTTCCTAAACAGGTGGCCGGCTGGGCAAGATTGGAGGGAATTCAAAATTCTTTCATTAGTTAATATGTGTCACAAATTGTACATGTAATATTATGACTTTTAGTATTTCGGCTTTAAAATTCATGTACATGAGTATATGTATTGCAACTATAATCATTTAGACTATATAAAGTATTCATATAGTTCATAGAGCTACAGTTGTGGTATTTAACACATGTAATAAAATGTTACATGTGATATTTAATTTAGGAGGTGATTACTCCTTAATAATACTTCCTCTTTGATTAGAGGTTAGTATATAATTTAATGCCCATTTGGACCTTATATTTACACCATAATAGTTGTAGCAATTATTGTTCATGATTTGATTTAATCCTTATTAATTAAGGTAACAATTATATGGGGTATTTCACGGACATCCTCCGAAATGCCGGATGTATTGTACTCGGCATTGTGCACGGCACATTCAACTAAGTAAAAAGAATTAAGAATAAAGAATAGGACGATCACCAATTTTAGGACTTGGACTATTTCCAAGTCTCCGACACGGAACCATTTTGCTAACAGAGAATTTATAGGGTAAAGAATGTACAAAAATGAATCAAATAATAAAAGAATCCTACAACTCTAATACGGGTAGCAAAAATTCCTGGTCGGAATAAAGTGCAAGTAAATTACCACCAAGAGTATCGAACCCAAGGGACTTAGTAGAAAATTAGTCCTAATCCTCGGTAATTACCTATTCTAAACAAGGGGGAAAATGAACATTAAATCAAATTAAGAAACTAACTAAGAATCTATTTAAACAGAGTATTTACAATGATTTGCCCAAGGTTCGGGATTACATCAACCTAGGTACCAATATGATCACAAAATATAATCATAAGACTCGAATTTAACAAAAACGCGCCGGATGTCCTACCGGACATCAGATGCTAGGCGCATTCACAGACTTTGACTACGCCTGACAGCCACCCCCGACTGTACACCCGACATGTTCAAGTTGTCAATTATATTTCTAGTTTCGGGTCTGACAACAGGAAACTCACTACCCATTGTTGAATCGAGCATATTTCCTGCCGTGAAACAAACAAGATAGTGGGGGAAATGGGGTAAATTCGACAATCTTAAGTGTTGCTCCCACTAACACGCAGAAGACAACGGTAAAGATTCACTAAGACTTCCTCTTTCCAATCCTACTCTTGACTGATAAATCTCAAGTAGAACCTTGCATGGGAAGAATAAGCGATCAACATATCCAACTTGCAACTGACCGAAATCTTAATAATGCTTATATTCATATTAAAATGATCATATTGTTTACAAGAGGAATCCATCCCTAACCAAGAACAAACAAGGATTTCTACTTCACCATCCACACAAATGAAAGGAAGGGGAGAAGGATTTGGTCATAGCCTTAACCCGACAAAGATCTTCTTCTGCTCTTCGCGTGGATGGATCCGTAGAACTTCCTTGGACACCAACACTTGGGATGGATGTGAAATTGGTGTGTGAATGGAGTGTATGGGATGTTGAAGTGTCTTGAAATGTGCAGCCTCTCGGCCTGTTTATAGCCTCCAAAATCCTCATGTGCCGAGAGTCATGCCGGGTGAGGAGTACCCGAGGCCACGTGCAAAATGTGTTGTTTAACCGTTAATTAAACCGTCAAATCCACGCGAAAAGGTGCTTGTGCCGGACATGGATGCCCGACACCACACCCGGCATCGGTTGGTATGTTAACAGTAATTAACAGCTAACTTATGGCAAACCGGGGTGACTTTTCAGTATGGGCTGGTAGCAGACACACAGTAGTACATCCAGAACACCTCCTGTTTTGCTCCAAACTTGTGCCGCGAACTAGACATCTGACACCAAGCCCGACACCACTTGGTCTTTTGATTAGAAATTCATTTCTTGCATGAAAAACACACCAAAGTCTAAACTTATAAATAGACTTTATATGCAAGATTATACAAAAACTAGCTATTTTAACCTTATTTTCATATATAATCTTATAATTCTAACTACTATAATATGATAAGTCTGAGGCTTATCAGTATCACATTGGATACCTAAACTATACCACCGAGCGCAATCATGCACAACCAAATCAGATATACAACAGTATGCCTTGCATACGTTATAATCAAGACAACACCACCAACATAACTCATCCAAGTGCATAAAGCACGCAAATGTCACAACACATCCAGTATGCCCCGCATACGCACAAAAAACGACACAACAACATAGAATCTTGGTATACGCTAGTGCGCGCCAAGAGGCTCTACCCCCCTTAAAAGGGGTTACGCCCCGTGACCCCAAAGTATCGAACAACCACTATGAGAAGAGCGCTGGATACTTGGTCTCCCTTATTCTCGTATCGAGGATGAGGAGTGGAGTCATCTCTTATTTGAGACGTGCGTCTAACTCTAGTCTTTGGGGCTCTAAAATATATGGAGGTGAGGCACTGATAAGCCTCAGACTTATCATATATTATGTACAAGAATTATATGAATAATAGTCAAAATAAGGCTAGAATAACTAATATTTATGTTATATTATGTATAAGTCTGTTATAAATGTTCAGACTTATGTTTTATATTCTCATGCAAGGAACAACTCCTGATCAAATAGTGTCGGGCACTATGCCAGATTGGCAACTCACGACATCAATATGGAGCCGAATGTAGGTGTTGCCGGGTGCAGTGCCGGGTAGATCGTAGCCGGCACAAGTGAAGAGTCATCGCGGTTAGTCAAAAGATAGCAGTTATTTACCGTTGACAATTCAACTACTGCTATGTATGATGCCGGACATCTCCTGTCTGGCATAAGCAACTCTTCGCTCAGATTTGACGGTTTCGACCGTTAAAGATTAGCACGTGTTTATATGGTGCCAGATGACAATGACCTGGCATGGCAACCCTGCACAAAGGAAGATAGAAGTCTATAAATAAGCCAAGAGCCTACACATTTTGACACACTTCAACATATCAATACTTTCCATTCACACTTCAATTCCGCATCATCCCACTGTTGGTGTCCAAGGAAGTTTTGCTCCACCATCTTCAAGAAGAGAAGAAGATCTCTATCAGTTAAGGCTATGATCAGTTTCCTTCTCCTTGTTGTATCTCTTCTTTTATTATGTAAATGGTGATAGAAATCCTTGCTTGTTCTTGGTTAGGAATGAATTTCTTCCTTGTAAACAATATGATTATTTTAATATAATTCAAGCATTCATTAAGATTTGGTTCTCCTTGCAAGTCAATGATGTTGGCCACTTTGTTCTCTTTTTGCAAATTCTACTTGAGGAAGAAAAGCCCAAGAGTAGAATTGGTTATGAAGTCTTTATGGTCTTTTTGCTTTCTTCTATGACTTGGGATTTAGCATCTAAGATTACGAATTAACCCATCTTCCCCCACTATCTTGTTCATTTCGTGGAATGATATATGCTCGATTCATAATGGGTAGTGAGTTTCTTGTTGTCAGACCCGAAACAAGAGAATGGCATTAACATTTTGAATCTTCCGGTGCACTCCCGGGTGTCTGGTATCCAGCACATTCAAAATATTTGAATGTGTCGTGCATCTGGTGTCCGGCAGAACATCCGACGCATTCATTTGTTTGGTTAAATTCGAGTCTTGAAGTTTCATTGCGTGATCATATTGGTACTTGGTTGATAATAGTCCCGAATCTAGGACAGATCATTGTAAATACCATTTAGTTTGGATTTTAGTTAGTTATTTTAAGTTAAAATTGTTATTTACATTTCCCCCCTTGTTTAGAATAGGTGATTACCGAGGATTAGGACTGATTTTCTATTAAGTCCCTTGGGTTCGATACTCTTGGTCGTAATTTACTTACACTATATTCCGACCGGGATTTTTGCTACCCGTAGTAGAGTTGTAGGATTCTATATTCTTTTAATCATTTTTGTACATTCTTATCCCTACAAATTCTTTGTTAGCATGCATGTACTTCTTCAGCTAAAAAGCATGGAGTACTTGTGCACTCTCCTAAACGCGTTCTAATGGGCCCACTCGCATCGTAGTGAGGTGAAGACCTATGGACATAGGGCGCAATTTGCCCTTTTCATTCTTATCAATGTATTATAGATTATTTATTAGTAGCAAGTTATTGCTTTGCCTATTCCAATGTGACGGTGTTATGCACGGTTTTCATGCTTTAGGAAACAAGGTATCTTTATTGTACGATACTCGATTAGATTAAGATCACCTATCCCGGTATCCTAGATTACTAGCGCACATGCACGTACAATATTGTCAAGTGTTCTTTGAATTTATTCATTAACTTTTAGTTGAGGTGAAAAGCGGCATTGATTATCGTTAATACTTAGTGCTCTTGCACTTGTCTCAGCCATCATGAGACATACTAGTCTATATATTCACGGAGATAATCCTTGTCATCCCGTGTCTTCAGGTTGTTTTGTTCCAAAGTGATATGTTAGTTGTAGTGTTTGTTAGGTATTTCCAATGATGTATGTTGTATTTTTGTACATCGGCCTAATAACAATGTTTGTGTGGCTCACCCTGCTCTTTGCTAGGAAAATTCGTTGTTGTTCTCATATTTATGTGTTTCTTATCATTGAGTTGTAAGCGAGTTCCACTCTCTAATCTTTGCTAACTTACTTATTTCCAATGGCTATTTATAATGGTCGCTTCTGTGCGCACCATATCTTGACCAATTTGATAGTTATTGGTGGTTGTTACATTTGCCTTAAGCTTAGGGCATCCGCTAGTATACTACCTCTGCCTTCCTTTTATTTCATAGTGATGTGTTTGTGTTTAACCCGTTTGAGTGGAAATGTATCATTGTTCTTATTTTGGCATACGGTGGTTGCTATATCGTACAGTATTGTTTTGCGTCTTTAGTTTGAGAATAGCTTTTCTAATGCCCCTCTTTCAGGCGGCAATTATCATCCTTTGTCGGTATCCTCTGGGTGGTCTAATTTGCCGATCTTAGTAGATCCTTTATCTTTATAAGTGTTCACGTATTTGCTTGCTCATTCAATAAGTTTTCATGTCTTGTTACTTAGCTGACTATCAACTCTCTCGTCTTTCGGGATTTCTCTTTATATTTTGTGTGTTAGTCACTCCCTTGTGGAGTTACGACCCTGGTCGTATTATACTTAGGGGGCGTTTGTTTTGGGGTAATCAGGAAAGGGAATCGGAATGATTCCCTTTCCTACTGTTTGTTTTGTCAGTTTTTCCTATTTTCAGGAAAGGGAAAGGGAATGGGATTACCGCAAAACCCTTTTTCCTGATTCCCCACCCCCTACTAGGGAATGGGATTCCCTTTCCCCAGTACACTTTGACCGGCAATATATCACTATTGACCGATGACTAATGACCATTGACCAGTGACCGGTGAATGTTGACAGGCAATTAATGGACGTTGACCGGTAGCCATAGCCATTGACCATTGACCAACGGTTGTTGACCCGTTATTTATTTCATTCCCCCAGCTTAAACAAACAACTAGGAAAATCAAAGGGAATTCCATTTCCTTCCTCATTATTCCTTTCTTGATTCCATTCCGTTTCCCCCCTTTGAACCAAACGCCCCCTTAAGGTTTTTCAGTTTCTTTACTCTAATTGTTTAAATTGAGGCTCTTCTCGTTAATCTATTCGGGTAGTTATTTGTACTGGTCTGTATCTGTGTCACTAGCCTTGGCACGGAGTTGACTACTTCTCGTGTTCCTTTTCACCACTAGTTTACATGTGTGGGGTACCTTACTGATACATACTACCTACCTGACTAGCTCGTAATTGAGCCTGTCAAGTCCACAAGCTTCCATGGAGTGCGGTCGTCCCACATCTCATTTTTATATACTCATGGTGTCCGTCACACGTCTAAATCTGTGAAGTATTCTTTTGTCAATCTCCTTCTTAAATGATATTGGGGTGTGTCCCGAGGCAATTGTTTTGTTTCTCTGGGTCCCCTGCTCAATGGGCATGATTATGTATTTTATGTCTTGTGAGTGTTTGCGATATTGTGCCTTGATGGGGAGGTTTACATTGTAATACTAGAGGTAGTTTTCTTTCTCCCCTATCATTGGTTTTCATTACTACCGTAAATTCACTGATGTTTGGAGGGTTTTACGATCTTTGTATAGACAAGTATTCGTTGGTCAATTGTTTAATGAGTTTATTTATGGAGGTTGCGCGTTAACTCCTGGTCATCGTTATCTGGTTCTTATGTGCGCGGTTTAGCGCTTGTTCGCTATTTCACGCTCTTATTTGTAGGTTATTCATGTATTATGGTACGTATTATAGTTCTCACTTCCGATTACTCTCTGGGTTACATCATTTGTTGTAATTTGGACCCCATGGTGAGGGTTCATGTTTCCTTCTTTTACGAGAGTCCTTGTTTTAGTTTGACTTAGAACAGTTTTCCGTTATTATTCACTTCGTTCTAGGTGTTGTTGCCCCATTTTGGCATACCTTGGAAAGGTAGTCGGAGGCGGTAATTTCACGCTCTTGGACTCGTGTCATTCTAGAAATACTTAGATGTCTTTACTTAGGCTTTGTCTTGTATTATGAACCAGGTAGTTGTTATTGTTAATTTACATACTTATTATCCCTCACAGTCGTCGTGTTAGAAGGCGACATGTCTTGAACACGTACTCCTCTCTTGTCACCTATTGTAAGGTGGAATACCGGCGGTAATAGCCGTTCTCTTTACGTGGGAATTTCATCCAATGATCGGTGTGGTAAAATGGAATAGCAATTACTATCACAAGGGTATAATTTTGATAAAGTAGAGTAAAATTTCTTATATAATCACCCTATTCATTCATACTTGTCGTGTAGAACTCTATGGTGGAAGTTTTATGTTATATATAGGTATCATTATATATAGAGAGTACAAAAGACTTAATGCCCTTACATTAGTTAGGGGAATATTTATGGATGGAGGAAGTTAATGTCCCAAGTGTACTTGCTGTAAGAGGTTGAATTCAGAGTGTGGTATATATACACCTATCTCGACATTTGTTCGTTCTTGTCGGTTATGGTACTCCTCTGTAAGGGTGGTGCTTTAGGCGTAATTGTTGAAGTATTCGACACTGGTTCACATTTACTGGTGCGATCGGTTCATGTAAATATTGTGTTGTGGAATAATACGTTTGATTTGAACCTATTGAGGGTTAACATATCTTTATTTTTCTGTATTCATTGTATGTTTACGGGTGCCATTATGGTATAATACTGATAAGTGGTGAAATAATGATGTTTGAATGTCTTTATACACCTACCTTTCACTTGGTACATAGCTCATTTCACCACTTAAATGAGCGTTTTTGTGATTAATAGTGAACTTATACAGTTTGATATTTTGATAGGGAAAAGCTAACCTTGAGTACACTTTTGGCCCCTTTTTGAGCTAGTGGCATGCACCAACAGATTCCTCATCCTTCAAGCTTCCAACGCCACAAACGGGGATCAATCCGAGCCGTAACGAAGATTCTAGGCCCCGCGCAAGTTAGAGAAAAATGTTTCTGCAGTCGACCGACCCATGGACCAACCCACACTGGGTCGGTCGGAAGCTCCTGGAGCAGGAATTCATCTCTGCATTGGACTGACCCATAGGACCGACCCACACTAGGTCGGTCGGAACTTAAAAAGGTCACGTGTCGCGTCTTCAGAAGGCCAACCGACCCACGGGACCATCGACCCACTGTGGGTCGGTCGGACGCGGAAATTTCTCTACATATGCCAGTTTTGAGGCTGATTCACACACTTCCACTTCTACACACTTAGAGACTGAAACAAGGAGAGAGAGAGAGGCGATTTTTGAGGGAGAAAATAAAAGAAGAAGAAGAAGAAGAAGAGAAAGAAAAAGAAGAAAGAAAAAAAGAAGAACAAGAAGAAGAAGAGAAGAGAAGGAAGAAGAGGAAGAAAGCTCACCTTCTCCAAGCTCAACCAACTTCAACATTGGCTTTCTCTCTCTCTCTCTCTCTCTCTCTTTTATGTATCTCTATGGCTGAGTACATCTATTTAGCACTTTAGGATGGGGATTTGAACTTGAATCCCCCAACTAGCTTGTAAACCCTTACTTCATTAATTATGATGGTTTTCTCTCTCTTATTCATTTATGCTTTTACTTGATCAATTATGACATTTATGGTGATTCCCAACAACACAAGACTTTGAGTTGGGGGTTATGACCTAGAGGAGAGAGAAACCCTAGATTGTGCTAGTTTGATTAGTTGGTGAATTTGGGGCTATTTATGTGGACTTGCAATTATTGTTGTCTAGTGATTTGAACTCCTCTGGATTTGAGAGTTGAGAGTATCTAGGTAAGAGTTGGCTCTTCCATGACTTGGAAGGTCATTACAATAGTCCAAATAGACAATTTGAGTGAAATGGGTTTATAAGTGAAGTTTGGGTGAATCCAGGTGATAATAGCCATCCTAGAGTGCTTTCCATCCAAATCCTTCAACAACCATTTTAGTTTCCACATTTAAGTTGCAGTTTTTCTTGAACCAAACCATTAAGCTTGCCATCGGCTAAACCACCCTTTTTAATTATTGTTCCATTACCGAATACCGAAGCTAGGGAGATAGATAGTCAATTTCCTAGTGGAACGACACTCTTTACTACTACTTCGATTGGGTCCACTTGCCCTCATTTTGTGATATTGACTTGCACATAATTTTCTTGACAAGTTTTGGGCGCCGCTGCCAGGGAAATGATAGTCTCTATCTTTTCCCCAGTTTCGGTATTTCCGGTTTTATTTATTTTAGTTTCCTTTAGTTCTTATTTATTTTTCCTACTTCTAATATTTAGTATTGTTTGTGGTGAGCTTGTTCAGGTACTTTCTGCTCTTCTTGTGTATGCCAGTAAGTACCCGGCTAGCGACTCTCCTCTTGCGAGCCCGAGATCCGAGCTCGAACGATCTCTAAGAAGAACCATAAGGGATTTGAACAATCGTACTATGGCCGGCGTTCAGATTGAGCCAGTAATTGAGGACGATAATCATGGGGATGAACAACCACAAGGCCATCACCGACCTCTCAAAGACTACCACCGTCCGAACACCGAAGGAAGAGCCTCAGCAATAGTCCTTCCCACTTGACGTAAGCTGAAGCGGCTCAATGGGCTTTCAAAACCCACTTCATCACCACCATCCGAGACCAAGGAAAATTCAGTGGGGCAAATCCAGATGATGCTCCAAACCACTTGAGCCTCTTCTTGGATTTTTGTAACTCCTTCGGTAAAACGGGAAATCTAAACGAGAGGATCCAGCTACAACTCTTTCCCCACTCATTGTCCGACTCAGCTTTGAGGTGGTACCGTAGTCCCCATCAAATTCTATCCACACATGGGAGCAAATGGCTAGCAAATTTCTTGCCAAGTACTACCCCACAAGTAGTAGGACAAGGCAATTAATTGGCAAAATCAACACGTTCTACTAAGAGCCGGGTGAGACTTATACGATGCTTGGGACCGGTTCAAGGAACTGCTCATGAATTGCTCCCATCATGGTCTAGATGACCAATCCTTGTGTCTCTCATTCTTCAATGGGCTGGATGACTCCAACCGCCTACTTGTTAATTCCTCCGCGGGAGGAAGCTTCATGACAAAGTCTCCCGAGGAAGGAATAGAAACCTAGAAACAATGACCAATGACACAAGACAATGGTCTTAGCCAAGGAAGAGTACCAAGAGCAGCTGGCCTCCTCAATGTGCAACCCACCGATCATCTCTCAGCTCAAATTTCATCTCTCACGAAGATGGTAGAGAAGCTAGCTACCGCTCAAACCGAAATGGTCAAGTCCATAGCTTCTTCATCTTCCGGTCAACCCTCAGAGGGATGTGCCATTTGTGCGGGTCCCCACGACACCCTATGTTGTGAAGGAGAGATGAACATGAACCAACAAGAGGATGTGAACTTCATAGGCAACCGAGCTTACAACTACAACAACGCGTCATGGAGGAACCATCCAAATGTTTCACGGAGAAATGACCAAGGCCAAGGAGTAACAAACAAAAATTTCAATAACTCCCAAGGTTATAGACCTCAAGCTCCAAAGCCAACCATCAAACTTTCAATCCGGGTATAGACCACATGGAACTCCTCCGGGTTTCCAACAATCAACAACAACAACAAAGTCCCTCTCTTCTTCTTCAAGTGGGACTTCAAGGTTGGAAAACCTCATGGCGGATTTCATTGTCATCACAAAGACCAAGTTCTCGGAACAAGAGGCTTTCAATGCTAATCAAACGGCATTCAACAAAAACATTGAAACCCAACTTGGTTAAATATCTCAACAACTCACCCAAAGGCCCCCGAGCACCTTTCCTAGTCAAACAAAGCCCAACCTGAGAGGAAGAAGCCAAAGCGGTAACATTGAGAAGTGGTCGACCCCTTCAAACCTCACCTCCACAAGCTGATCATGAGAACCAAGAGAATCAAAATGAAGAAGTTCAAGATTGCCAAGAGGAAGAACAAGAGATTGTTGAGGAAGTTCCACCTCAACCAAAAAAATATTTCCAAGGAGAAGGAGTCCCCTGAATCATCTTGCCCTTCTACTCTTGTTAAACCTTTACTTCCCCTTCCATTCCCAAATAGAATCAAAAAGAAAAATCTAGATGAACAATTTGGGAAGTTTTTAAGCATTTTTAACAAGTTAACAATTAATGTTCCTTTGCAGATGCTTTGAAACAAATGCCTATCTACTCCATGTTTATGAAGGACATTCTTGTTAACAAGGAGAGCAACACCAGGGCGAGACGGTGCAACTCACCGAGGAATCTCGGCGATCTCGGGGTCCTACTACGAAACCCCCCTCCCAAACTTGGAGACCCCGGTTTGCCTATAATCCCTTGCTCTATCGGTGATATAAATTGTGGTAGTGGATTATGTGATTTAGGTGCAAGTATAAATCTCTGCTAATAGGAAAATTGTAGGGAAAAACTATATACAAAATGAATAAAATAATAACTAATCCTACAAACTCTACTGGGGTAGCAAACAAAACCCGGTCGGAGTAAAGTGTGAGCAAATTATGACCGAGAGTATCGAACCCAAGGGACTTATAGAAAACTAGTCCTAATCCATAATTACCTATTCTATAATAAAAGGGGGGAATGTAAAGTGTTTCCTAAAACTAACTAATATCCTAACTAAGTAATAATTTATCCTTGATTTGGGATTACATCAACCAAGAATCAATATGATCATGCAATGAACTTCAAAACCCGAACTTAACCACCAACTTGAAGGAGCCGGACATCCTAACGGGACACCAGATGCACGACACATTCAAAGACGTGTTAATGTGCCGGACATAGAAGACCCGGCAGTAGTACACCCGGCACGTTCAATTGAAAAAACCACGCTCTTGCTTCGATATTGATAACAAGAAACTCATCGCATATTAACAAATCGAGCATATGTTTATGCCACGAAATGAACAAGGTAATGGGGAAATATGGGTTAACTCGTAATCTTTTATGCTAACTCATAAATCATATAAGAAAACACTAAAGACCATTAAATCTTCTTAAACAATCTACTCTTGGGCTTTTCCTCCGTAAGTAGATTTTGAAAGAAGAGGACAAGGTGGCCAACATCGTTCTCTTGTGAAAAGAACAAAGACTTAATGAATGCTTGAATGATTATTGAAATAATCATATGGTACAAGGAAGAGTTCATCCTAACCAAGAACTAGCAAGGATTCCTACTTCACCATCCACTCAAATAAAGAAGAAATACATAAGGGAGAAGGAGATTGGTCATAGCCTTAACCCTGACAAAGATCTTCTCTTCTTCTTCGTGGATGGATCCGTAGATACCTTGGACACCAACATGGAATGTGGGCAGAAATGGCGTGTGAATGGAGTATAATATGATGTTGAAGTGTCTCAATTAATGCAGACTCTCGGCCTATTAATAAGCCTCAATTGTGTTTGTTGCCAGCGTCGTGTCGGATCATGAGTAGCCGGCACATGTGGAAAACGTGTCAACTGTACAACGCCGAAACCGCAAAATCCACGCGAAACAGTGCATATGCCGAATAGGAGACGTCCGACATAATACCCGGGCATCAGCCAAACTGCCACGGTCAATAACTACCATCGTTGGTCAACCATGGCGACTCTTTACTTATGCCGGATAGAATGTACCCGGCATTGTGTCCGACAAAGCCTCTTTCCTGCTCTATGCTTGTGCCGTGCAGGATTCATCTGGCATTGAGTCCGGAATCAATGGTCTTTTGGCTAGAAACTTGTTCCTTGCACAGAAAACATATAAAAACATAAGACTGAACAAATAATACACTTTAATACATAATATAGCACAAATAACATATATATATCTTTATTTAGATAATATAATCCTAAATCTAGTACATAAAATATGATAAGTCTGCGGCTTATCAAGGCCCTACACTTACCTGTTGCTAGTCCTCGAGCAAAATTAGATTAGAAAGGAGTAATTACTTATGCACAAAATAGATTGACTTTAGAATGACAATTAGATAAATATTCCAACTATCTGACCCTATTTCACAAGTATCACTTAATCATCCTTATCCATCAAAACATACTAATGGGTATAAAATAAAGAATTTTCAAACCGATCAAAAACTTTTGGGCTATTTCGGATAAGGATTTGTAATCTCTCTTGTTTCTGGTTTCCAACATTCAGCTCTATTTTTCAAGAGTTTCCGAATATGAACAAGACATTCATCGATGGGTTTTTATGTCCTACCTGTTTTGTAAGGGTTTCTGAATCAACCATGATTTTTTTTTTGCATTGAAGAACAGGGAATTTAGGAGAAAAACAAAAGGAAAAACTCTCGTTTGTTTGCTTTTATTCAGAGGCACTCTTTGCCAACCTCATGGAATATAATGCTTTTCCTTTGGAAGAAGATTTTTTTCTTTTTCTTTCTTTCTTCTTCTTTCTTTTTTTTCACAAAAACCCTTTTTAGATTTTCACCAAAAGATTTTTCACAGTTCGAAAAAATGGAAAGAAAATAATACCCAGAAGTAAATAAAGGAAAGAATTAGGAGAAAGATCATGTACCCATGTTAAATAAAAAGAATCAAGAAGTTAAAAACAGGAATCTACAAGTCATTAGTAAGCTTACCTCTTGAGAAATAAGCAATTATTCATTCCTAATCTTATCTCAATCAAAAACATGCAAAAAGTTTAGTACAACTTCGATAAAACTCACAACCTATGCATATAATAAACAAAAACTTATTTTTTAATTTTTTTAGAGGGGGTCCCTGCCCTACACTTGACAGGAAAACTGTCCCCAGTGTTCAAAATGAAAAGGGACATTTTTTGATGAACTAAAAACCAACTAATTAGGAACTAAATAAAGAGAAACTAAAACGAACAAGGTGAATTAAAGGGAAAAATATAAAGATAGAGGGACTCTGATGTGGTGAGAAATGCATGAGGAGGAACCGCCCTACACTTAGCCTTTTAGGCTACTTGGCATCATTCGAGATCTTTGACAGGATGGTGACCGAATTCGCATGCTCCCTTGGATTGGTTTGCGTTTGGGATGGGAGTTGACCATGCTGTCGTGGTTGCGCAGAAGTTGTTGTAACTGCAACTGCAACGTTTTATGCTCTTTGCGAATGGTCGAGATCTCGTTGTGAGCATCTTGGGATTTGTTCATCAGGGCTGACATCAAGTCTTGAAGTTCAGCCATTTCAGCCTCTGATGAGATGCAGGATGGGATGGTTGGTATTGCCTCTGACCTCCTGGGTAGCCGGCTTGACTCTGGAAGTTGTGAGGGGGTTGGTTCCCCTGTTGCCATGGCTGCCTGTACCCTTGATTGCTCACATAGTTGACTTCCTCATCATTCTGAAAGTCTGGCATGTTAGGGCCTTGAGCGTGTGGTCTTGCACTAACCACATTCACTTGCCGAGAAAGTTTACTCACTGCTAATTGCTCCACCACCTTCTGTAGGGCGCTAACCATCGCGGATGTTTGAGCATTGCTCTCCAACAACTGCTCATGACTTTGCATCATTTTTCAAATTTGGCGTCGCTCTCGCCCACTTGAAATACACCAGCGGTACCACCCCTGGTTCCACCTGTGGCCCAATCTCTAATCTCTTCGCAAAGAGATTCAATTCCACTAAGGAATTGATCTCCAGGCTTCTTCAGTATGTTGCACCAACGGAGGATAGGATCATCATTTTCATTGATTGACCAATCCTTTGTAGAACAACTGAGATGATTGTTGCTTGGTGAGGCCATGGTTGTGGACACGTGCCCAGCAACCCCTTGAATTTGTCCCAAGTTTCACAGATGTTCTCCGAGCCAGGTGTTCTGAAGTTGTATATCTCGGCGTCTCCACGGTGCGACTTGGAGGCAGGAATTTGTCATAAAACTTGGTTGCCATGTCCTCCCATGTGGAAATAGTGCTGGGGGTCAGACTATGTACCACTTGCTGGCGTTTCCCGTAAGGCTATGGGGAAAGAGGGAAAGTCTGGCGTATTGGAGGACATTAATTGTGGAGGTTAGGCTGTTTGTGTGTTGTAGGAATTTGGTAATGTGGAGCAAGGCATCGTCCGGATTCGTACCGTCGAACATACCCAACTCCTTGACACATCGAATATGATGATAGGGCTTAAGTTTTTGCCATTCATCGTATTCGTTTTGTGCCAGGAGAGGGAGGTCGATTGCTGGCTTTTGGCCCTGGTAGGAAGGCTTGTTTATGTTTCGGACGGTTGGTGCTGCCATTTGTGTAGGAAGTAGGTTTTGTAGGTTTTTTCGTTGTTGAAGGAGCGAAGAAGGGTTCTCTCGATCTCCGGATCAAAGTTGGCTAAATTTTCAGGAGTACTCGTTGACCGAAGAAGCATTCACCCTTTAAATATTCAGGAGGAGCAAAACAATATGTTATAATATTTCGTATTAATAAATAATACGATAATTACATTATTAAATTTGCAAAATGAAATGAAGAAACAAATGCCGGACGGGATGCGGGTGTGGGCGCCCGGTATGGACTTCCTCCAATACTACCGGGTTGATTATACCCGTTCTCTCGCCTGGCTTTTGCGAACTCGAAAATTACATTAAAGAATCAAAGTATAGGGAGTATTATAAAGGAGGTATACACGAATGATGTAAGAAAAGAGTAGAATATTATAAGGAACGGTAACACTTTACGAAAATAAAAATAAAATTAAAAAAAATCTTGAACGTGTCGGACGTGATACCGGGCGTTGCGTATCCGGCAGTGGACTTCCTCCACTAATGCCGGGTTGGATTTACCCGGCATCATGCCCGGCCTGTTCAAACTCGAAAAGAAAAAATAATTAAAACGGGAAAGAGAAAGGAAGGGTAACATAAAGGGGTACTGGGAAGGAATATTTACAAACTACTCAAATAATTTAAAAAAAATGTAAAACGAGAGTTGAGATTTAATGCCGGATTGTGTGCCGGGTTAGTCTTGTCCGGCTTAGGACTTCCTCCAACACGCCGGATGTGTGCTACCCGGCATAATGCACGACACACTTCGACCTAGAGAAACAAATTAAAATAACGAAAAAAAGAATTAGTAAATACGAATTGTTGAATATGCCGGACACCGGATATCCGGCATCTGACCCGGCATATTCCACCAATAACAAAAGATGGAAAAATTAAATCGAAGAAAGAATGAGGAATAGAGAATAGAGCGTTTACCGAATTTAGACTTGGACTAATTCCAAGTCCCCGGCAACGGCGCCATTTTGCTAACAGGAAATTGTAGGGAAAAAACTATATACAAAATGAATAAAATAATAAACTAATCCTACAACTCTACTACGCGTAGCAACAAAACCCGGTCGGAGTAATGGTGAGCAAATTTTAACCGAGAGTATCGAACCCAAGGGACTATAGAAAACTAGTCCTAATCCTGGTAATTACCTATTCTTTAATAAAACGGGGGAATGTAAAGCGTTTCCTAAAACTAACTAATAATCCTAACTAAGTAATAATTTATCCTAGATTTGGGATTACATCAACCAAGAATCAATATGATCACGCAAAGAACTTCAAAACCCAAACTTAACCAACCAACTTGAAGGAGCCGGACATCCTGCCAGACACCAGATGCACGCACATTCAAAGACATTGAATGTGCCGGACACAGAAGACCCGACAGTACACCCGACACGTTCAATTGTAAAAACCACTCTCTTGCTTCGAAATTGATAGCAAGAAACTCAACGCCTATTAACAAATCGAGCATATGTCATGCCACGAAATGATCAAGGTAATAGGGAAAGATGGGTTAACTCGTAATCTTTTATGCTAACTCCTAAATCATAGAAGATAACACTAAAGACCATTAAATCTTCTCAACCAATCTACTCTTGGGCTTTTCCTCCTTAAGTAGATTGAACGAAGACGACAAGGTGGCCACACCGTTCTCTTGCGAAAAGAACAAAGACTTAATGAATGCTTGAATTATTATTGAAATAATCATATTGTTAAGGAAGAGTTCATCCTAACCAAGAACTAGCAAGGATTCCAACTTCACCATCCACTCAAATAAAGAAGAAATACATAAGGGAGAAGGAGATTGGTCATAGCCTTAACCCTTGACAAAGATCTTCTCTTCTTCTTCGTGGATGGATCCGTAGAAATGCCTTGGGCACCAACAATGGAATGTGGGCGGAAATGGCGTGTGAATGGAGTATAATATAATGTTGAAGTTGTCTCAATTGCGCAGACTCTCGACCTATTATAAGCCTCAATTATTGTCTGTTGCTGGGCGCGTGCCGGGATCATGAGTAGCCGGCACATGTGGAAAACGTGTTTGATAAGTGTCTAAATGAGCGTGTTTTATGGGTGTATTTCATATATTATATCAGCACTTTTCTGCTCATTTCTCACTTATCGTATGTTTTTCCTCTAGTTTATGTTTTATTGATTATCTCACAATTTATTGGTTTAAACATGAGGAACAAACAAGCTAGGAGCAAAGTACACGAAGAAACCAACGCATAGACGCAGACGGCTCGAAAAACGGAGTCCAAACGAAGAATCTAGAGCCGGTCAAAGTTGGAAGGAAAATAGGTCAATGCTTGCTTATGACCGCATGGGCACCGCCTATATATTGGCGGACAAGGCTGTGCTACAACCGCCTGTTGTTGGGCGGTACAGGAGGCGGACGTCTAGGCCACAACCGCCTGGTTGTGGGCGGTACAAGAGGCGGACGCACCAAACACCACCGCCTGTTTGTGGGCGGTACAAGAGGCGGACAGAGCAAAGCAACCGCCTATAATTAGGCGGTCAGGAGGCGGTCGTGACTGAGAATGAATCGCGCGAAAGTTTTCTTTCTTCGCCCGTCTTCTCCGTCGTCTGCAACTTGAATCGCCTTATCTATCTACTGCGCCGCTACCTTATCCCTGACGCGTCTCGAGCTTTCTGTCCCCTGCATCAATGAAGCAATCAACTCTCCTCTTCATCTGCAATCAAATTTGTACGGAGCCAACCTCTATATAAACCCAGCACCTTAACTGCAAATAAAACAGACCACACACGACGGGAGTCTGAAGAATTCGCTCACCACAAATATCCATCCGCTTCCATTTAATTCTCTCCCTTAACACCATATCAGTCCACACTCACGCAGTAACAAAAGAAATAGAAGACAGCAGTGAGAGGAGAGCAGACCAGTTCTTCCTCTGAATTAATGTCAAATCTATCTGTGTAATCTTCTTATCTCCGTTAATGTCTGAGTAATTTTCTTTGTATCCTAGGATGGGGTTTGATTTCTAATATTACGTAAACAATATTTATCACCTGTTTCTCTTTATTTCTTCCATTTTAATTCCTTTAACTAATATTGTTAATGTTTTGCGCGACAAACGACTGCTTTATTTGGTAATTATCAACACATGATTTTGAGATAGTCTAAGTACCACAAAGGAATTAATCTTAGTATTTACACTCCGGACTGAGCAGGAAAATACTAAGGCTTTTATTAAGAGTTCGTAACTGACAATTATTACTCTAATAGGCAATAAATAATTGAAACATGGTTATAATATGTTTAAGTAATTTAGGAAATTCCCCCGCTATCCTAGGATACATTTTTCCATCCCTTCACTTAATTCACCTTTTAACTGTTTATATTATTTCTGTATTAGTTAACAACAAATCAAGCTTGCCTCCGGCTAAACCCCTTTTTACAGTTTTTTAAGTAACTACCAAGACTAGGATAATTGAACATCTCCCTGTGGATACGACACTTGTTTTACTAACTACGACCGGAATTGTTTGCAGCCCGACGTTTATATTTGAGTTTTTAATTCTTTTCCTTTCTTTTAATTTTACACCAGTTTAACCACTCAGAAAATACCTTCTGCAAATTGGCGCCGTTGCCGGGGAGATTGATTCCATCAATTTCCCTAGTTTCCGGTAGTTCCACTAGCTATATTAATAATCTGTTAATCTATAAAAATAAAAAAAAAACTGTTAATCCAATTTTGGACATCTAACCTCGGACATCTGAATTGGACATCGGACTTCTAACCTGACTTGGACACTTGACTTTGGACTTTGGACATCTAACTCCTACACATCTTAATATTATTGTCATTTCGTTCATTGTCATTTCGTTCCATTGTCCTTAACATTTCTTACCATTGTCCTTAATTTTCTGTACAGTATTTATTAACTTCAAATTTCCAGTATACTAACTACTAACTTGTAAATTTCTGTCATTTCATTTTCCATAGTCTCTAACTACTAACTTATAATTTCTGTATATTAACTTATAATTTCTGTCTACTAACATTTAATTTCTGTTATTTAATTTCCTTGTCGTAAAAAAAAAAAACGAAAAAAAAAAATATATGTATAATTATTTATCTGCCTAACCTATATCTCTGCCTTTCTTATTCTATACTAAAAAAAAAAACTCACAGTTTCTGACAAACCACAAGTTATCTTCTGTGCATGCCAAATACTCGAACCCGAGGCTCTCCACCTATCAGCCCGAGCCCCGAACCCGAGCGCACCTTATTACAAGCACAAAGAACCTGAGAAACCAAGCCATGGCCAATAACCAAGTTATAAATGAAATAGACCAGGCAAATCAACCAGCAACACCGTGCCTATCTGATTACCACCAACCGAACACCGAAGGAAGAGCATCAGCTATAGTTTCTCCCCGAACTAACACCAGAAGAAGCCGGACGTTGGGTTTTCAAAACCCACTACATCACCGCCGTCCGGGATTTAGGCAAGTTTAGTGGAGCGAACCAGATGAAGCCCCAAATCATCTGAGTCTCTTCCTAGACTTCTGCAATCCCTTTGGTCAGACCGGCAACGTCAAAGAAAGAATTCGACTCCAACTATTTCCTCACTCATTATCGGATTCAGCAAACCGGTGGTATCGAAGCCTTCCCTCCCGATCATCACCACATGGCTACAAATGGCCAAAAATTCCTTGCCAAATACTACCCAACCAGTAGAACGAGGCAATTGATCGGAAATCAACACTTTCTGTCAGGAGCCGGAGAAACTTATACGACGAACATGGGATAGATTCAAAGATATGCTAATGAATGTTCCCACCACGGTCCTTGACGATCATCCCTTTGCTTGTCATTCTCAACGGTCTGGATGATGGGAACCGACTACTCGTCAATTCCTCTGCAGGGGAAGTTTCACATGATGAATCTCCTAAGAAGGAATGGATCTTCTTGAAACCATGACGAGCAACACGAGACAGTGGACGAATCCAAGGGAAGAACACCACGAGCAGCAGGCCTACTCCACGTTGAGCCTACAGATCATTTATCGGCTCAGATCTCGTCCCTTGCAAAGATGGTGGAAAGCTAACGACATCACAGAACGAAAATCGTAAAAACAATAGCTTCCCCACTACAAGTTCATCGTCATTTCACCTACAAAGGATGTGCCTATGCGCCGTTCCTCATGAACTCATCAATGCGAAGGCAAAGGCCAGTACGAGGAAGTACAATTCATGGAAACCGCCCCGGTAATTCCTACAACAATAACATCAACAACAACTATCCATGGAGAAATCACCCGAATTCTCTGGAAAACTAATGATCAGAACCAAGAGGGCAGAACAACAACTCCAATCCCTATCAGGGGAACATACCCCAACCAACTCTAATATGGGTACAGAGCACTAGGTCTCCTCCAGGTTTTCCAACAACAAAAAAAAACACACAACAACAACACCCATCTTCATCCTCTTCTGATCCAAGCAGAATCCTCAAGGAGATGATGAAGTTTTACCTTTCCATTGACTCCAGACCCATCTTTCTGCTCAAGAGTCCTCAACCATAAATTGAAGGTAAATTCAATCAACTTGCAGAACTGATAAGTGTGAAATTTATATAGTTTTTATAGGTGCTTGATCATTATTTTATGTAACTTTTTACGCACCTTCTCACACTTATCCTATGCTTTTTGTAACTCTTACTTTGGGTAGGAACTAATTCCAATTTATATGATAAAATCAGGAAATGATGACAGAAATGCATAGTTCTCCTCACAAGCTTTCCAACGCAACAAACGGCGAGTAAAACGGACTTAGAACGAAGATTTAGAGCCGAAATATGTTATGTCCGAGCTTGTTAATACCTTTGAAGCCCGGATCAACACTCAAAATATACTCTTCGGGTGAAAACAGCACATGGTCCGGGACTTCACCCAGGACCAAGTCCCGGACCATCAACAAATTGTAATTCTGTACGCACCCGCCTACAAGGGAGGCAACTCCAACCTGCGACCGCCCACAAGGGGGGCGGACTCCACACAAACTACCGCCTTTTTGGCGTGGCAAGGAGGCGAAGCACAGAGACACTACCGCCTGTTTTAGGCGGTAAGCAGGCGAACAAATAGGCACTACCGCCTCCTTTCGAGCGGACACGACACCAGCAACGCCTGTTATTAGGCGGAAATCAGGCGGAGAAGCACGCCAGAACAGAATTTCTTCGCGTCTTCTTCTCTTCTTCGCCGGCGCCGCATTCGAACTGCTACCTCATTTATTACAGAGACGATCGCCCACCTTAATTTCTGCACGCGTGACTCTGCAATCAATTGCTCTGCCCCCGATGAAATCTCTGACAGCAATTTTTCCAGATCTGCATATCAACTCCACCGCCTTTGACTACTGCACCGCTCATCTCTTGTCTGCATCCCGTTCCACGTATCTATAAATAGAGCTGCAAATCACTCTGCTCAAATTGTCCATTAATCGTCCATCATCCAGTCATTCACCCACGATCCATTTGCTCCACTCCATTCACAAACCCTTCACAAAATCACCCGACACCATACTACTCCATCGCCCCCACCTTCACCTTTCCCATTTCACAAACAATTCACTTACGTACACATCCATTTACAATTCACAAATCATCGACCACCACCACAAAACCCACGCTCGACCATTCTCCATATATTATCATCCGCCTCAATTCTATTCCGGTCTGTCAGAATAACGGAGCAGGAGTCAGCAAACAGATGATTTCTTTTACTCTTACTCTGCTCATTTATTTAACATGTCCGGTTAGATTATTATACTCTGGAGATGGTTATTATTAGTTTGTTTTAATTGTGCACTTTATTTTACCGGTTTAAATTAATTATAATTTGATACGATTAATGTTATTATCTCGCTTTTTAATAAATTACATGAGTTTATTAAATTGCTTTACGAAATCTATTTTGATCAGATCCGTGATAAATAGATAGGTCATATTAATTGTTATGTCTGTGGAAAAATTTATTCTGATTGAATAAATCTAGTATTTCAGATGCAAAATTATATTCCTTTTAACTAGCCGTTTACATGTGTTTTGCCTGAGTTTAGATCAAACCTTGCATGTTCTGGTAAACGAGGTCATTAGAATTTAGGATTTAAATCTAAAGACTATAAAAGGAATTTTGCCAAATTATTCTTAATTAAACCGGTAGAATAGCATAATTAATCAAACGAGTAAAACCTGAACCCAGAGTCCGTTCTTCCATATTCACAACCACTTTTTATTATTCTGTTATTTTAATTATTAGCTGTTATTTAAATTCTTGTTGTCTTTATTATAATTCACAGTTTAGAACAAAACAAAATTCCCCCTCAATTTATAACCTTTGCTAAGTCTAGATAATTATCACATAGTCCCACGGTTCGATACCTGGTTCCCATAAACTCTACTACAATAACCAGGATTTTGCAACCTGACGGTCGTTTGATTTATTATTCTAAGATTATTTCTTGGTATTTAATAGGTCAAATTTATCGTTTGCAAATTGGCGCCGTTGCCGGGGACTAGACTCCTGTCTAGTCCTTAGCTTGGGTTATTATTAATTAAAAAAAAAATTATTATTATTATTACTATTATTATTGTATCTATCTATTTTTATTTATTTTACTCTACTTTTAAATTTTGTGGAATCTATTTTTCTTTTTTGCAGACTGTTGATGGTGTACACTCGTTCTTGGTCAGACACTCATCTCGATTGGGACAGAATCCTTGACCCGGAAATCGAACGTACCGCTCAGCTAGCCAGACGCCAACAGAGGTTCCAAAGAGAAATACAAATGGCAACTCCTACAAACGGTAGCCAAGCAATGAAGCAATTTAGCAGACCAGCAGCCATTCCAAGAAGAAGCCCAGTAGCTCTTCCTACGCTACCACCTGAATTAATGAAGGAATGGAAGGATCTGAAGCCATCACATCAGAACAAGGTCATACGAGAGATGCCCTCAGGCACATTTGACGGTTCCAACCCCAACGACGCCCTAGATCATGTCAACCGATTTCTAATAAATATTGATCAAATTGGGTGCTCAGATAGTCTCCTGGAGTATGCTAGAATGAGTTTATTTCCTAGCAGCCTCACCGGTGAAGCAATGAAATGGTTCTACTGTCTTCCCTCTGGTATTATCACTAGTTGGGAGGAGATGACAACCAGGTTCTATGAAAAATATTATCCTATTTCTAGAACTAGGAATTTGGTTGCTGCTTTACTTGCTTTTAAACAGGGAGGTACTGAGACTATCTGTGAAGCATGGGATCGTTTTAAAGAGATGCTCCGACAGTGTCCTCATCACGGACAAGATCTCACTGTATAGCTATGACATTCTTTAATGGTTGCAGCATATACATCAAGCCGAAGTTAGATCAGCTTTGGGAGGAAACATCCTCAACCGATCCGGCAATGATTTCATGGCGGCCATGGAGACGTACATAGAAGAGGTTCGTCAGTGGGGCACCGAAGGTGGCAGAACTATGACTATGGGTGCCAAAGGTGCAAGAAATATAGATCCTTGGATGGAGCAGATGGCAGAGTCACAAGCTCAACAATCCACACTGGTAAGCTCACTAGTAAAAGATTTGATGATTTTCTAATTAATGGTCAGCCTTCTCAGCAGGTAAAGAGGATAGCTTCTTCATCCTCATCTGAGCCTCTGTGCTCTCATTGTGGTGGTGACCACTCGTTTGAAGTATGCCCTTATCTGGAGGAGATACGGGTCGCTGAAGAAGCCAACTTTGTAGGACAAGGGAATTACCAACAGCCCTGGAACCGAAATCAACATCCGAATCTCAGGTATGGTAATCCCAACAATGCTTAAATTCTAATCTTTTACAAAGTAATGCGCAGGGTCCCCCAGGCTTCTCTAGGCAACCATACAATCAAGCTCGCCTCAGATGCAGATGGGACAGGGCCAGAACTCTTACCAGCCACCTATTAAATCTGCATCTGATGAAAAGATGGAAAAGCTCCAAGATATAATTACTTCCATGGCTACCAACCAGAAGGAACAACAAACTCTCAACCAATCCTTGATGATAGCCAGAGAAATCTGGAGCAGCAGATGAACCAGCTACTTAACAACCAGCATCAAAGGCAGCCAGGCTCATTTCCATCACAATCTCAGAATCCAAGAGAGACGGCCAAGGCCTTGAGGATTTGCAATTGTGGGTATCTTCAGAGATCCAACCTGAGGATGAGCTCAGTGCAGCCGTGACATTAAGAAGTGGCAAGCAGCTGGGGAATAATCAAGAGCAAGTGACTGCACAACAAACTGGTGAAAGATCACCATTCTAATGAATCAAGACCAAGTTCTGTTCACCGCCAGGTCCACCAGTGGTAGTTTCTGAGGAGATACAGGCTCCAATCAATTCTTCTCCTTCTCCATCTTCTATTCAAATTGATGTACCTTCTTCTACTCCTAAGCGAATAGAGCTTCCATTTCCAAACAGGATGAAAAAGAAGTGTTTAGATGAGCAGTTCAATAAATTCTTAAGCATATTTAAGAAACTGACTATGATATTCCTTTAATTGATGCTCTTCAGGAGATGCCAATTATGCAAAATTTTTGAAGGATCTCGTGACAAAGAGGAAGAAGAAGCAGGACAAGGAGACTGTCCACCTTACAGAAGAGTGCTCTACGCGTTACTTCGAGCACTTCCCCCGAAACAGAAGGATCCGGGCACTCCTATTGTTCCCTGCTTTATCGGAGATATAGATTGTGGAAGTGGCCTGTGTGACCTGGGTGCAAGCATCAACATCATGCCATATGCAACCTTCTTGAAGGTAAAAGGAGGAGAGCTTCACCCAGTCCCTTTTAAACTCCAGCTAGCCGACAGATCCGAGATAAAACCGATGGGAATTGTGCGAGATCTTGTAGTGGGAGTTGACCGCTTCATCTTTCCTGCGGATTTTGTTGTTTTAAACATAGATGATGATGTGGAGGTCCCACTCATTTTGGGTCGTCCTTTTCTAAGTACTGCCAAGGCGGTCATTGACGTGCATGATGGCAGAATCACCTTGAGGTACGGAGATGAGAAGATAGAGTTTGATATGAAAAAGATGATGAAGTTAAGTTCTACTTCAGCTCATTCAGTTATGTCGGTAAGTATGCAAGATGAGGATGGCGAGGTATGTGAACTTTCTACTGATGATGAGATTTATTCTATACTTTCTTCTACTTTTTCAGATTTTGAACCTTTAGAACATATTCTTATATCTTCTGTTGAGGATAAAACTCTTAATATGGATGTTAATACAGCTCTAGCACATGTAGAGAGAGGAAAACCAGGTTTTCAAGCCTATCGCCCTCCTTTGGAGAGACTTGATAAAGAAATCCAAAGACCTGTTCCTTCTATAGAGCAACCTCCAGTACTTGAGCTTAAGGAACTCCCCTCTAATCTCAAGTACTGCTTTTTAGCTAATGATAATTACTTGCCTGTCATTGTTTCATCTTCTTTGACTTCTGGGCAAGAAAGCAGGTTACTTGAAGTCCTGAGAAGACATAAGAGAGCCATCGGATGGACTCTAGCTGATATCAAAGGTATCAACCCGGCCTTCTGTACACATCGTATCTATATGGAGGAAGACTACAAACCTGTCAGACAACCCCAGCGTCGGCTCAACCCTAACATGAAGGAAGTTGTCAAGACAGAGGTGTTGAAGCTTCTGGACGCTGGAATCATTTACCCTATATCGGACAGCACATGGGTAAGTCCTGTACAGGTAGTTCCTAAGAAAGGAGGTTTTGAAGCTGTTATAAACGACAAAGGTGAGTCCATTCCCCAACGAAAGATCACTGGATGGCGTATGTGTATAGATTATAGGCGTTTGAATTCAGCCACCAGGAAAGATCATTTCCCACTCCCCTTTATTGATCAAATGCTAGAGAGATTGGCTGGGCAGGAATATTACTGTTTTTTAGATGGTTTTTCAGGGTACTTTCAAATTCCTATTGCACCTGAGGACCAGGACAAGACTACCTTTACTTGTCCATTTGGTACCTTTGCATACAAAAGAATGCCCTTTGGTTTATGCAATGCCCCTGCCACTTTCCAGCGATGCATGCAGGCCATCTTTGCAGACTTCATTGAGCAGAGTATAGAGGTATTTATGGACGATTTTTCTGTCTATGGCTCTGATTTTGATGTTTGTCTAGCACAGCTTGATCTTATCCTTGGACGGTGCGAAGAGACCAACCTAGTTCTCAACTGGGAGAAATGCCATTTTATGGTAAAGGATGGGATAGTGCTCGGCCACAAGGTGTCTGCTAAAGGGATTGAGGTTGACAAAGCAAAAGTCGAAGTGATAGAGAAGCTACCAGCTCCCACTTGTGTAAAGGAAGTAAGATCGTTTCTTGGGCATGCTGGTTTCTATCGAAGGTTTATTCAAGACTTCTCTAAAATTGCTAAACCTTTGACTGATCTGCTAATGAAAGATGTTTCATTTATATTTCTGAAGATTGTATTTCTGCTTTTAATTTAATTAAGCAAAAATTGGTAGCTGCCCCTATCGTTGTTTCTCCTGACTGGTCATCGCCATTTGAAATAATGTGTGATGCTAGTGACTTTGCAGTAGGTGCAGCCCTGTGCCAAAAGAAAGATAAGGTGTTAAGAGTTATTGCTTATGCCAGCAAAACTCTAGATGATGCCCAGAGAAACTACACAACAACTGAGAAAGAGCTCCTAGCAGTGGTCTTCTCCTTAGATAGATTTCGATCATATTTATGGGGAAGTAAAGTGATTATCCACACTGACCACTCTGCTCTTAAATATTTGTTTGCCAAGAAAGAGGCCAAGCCTCGCTTGCTACGTTGGATTCTTCTTTTACAGGAATTCGATATAGAAGTGAGGGACAAGAGTGGTAAACTGAATGTTGTTGCTGACCATCTCTCTAGGATGGTAACTCCTGACGACGGTATTCCTATTAATGAATTTTTTCCCGATGAAGCCGTCTTCAGTTTGAAAAAGGTGCAAGAGCCATGGTATGCTGATATGGCTAATTTTCTTGTTTCTGGAGTTGTTCCTCATGACTTATCATATGCTCAGAAAAAGAAATTCCTTTCTGACTCACGCCATTATATCTGGGAAGACCCTCACTTGTTTCGAGTGTGTGCAGATAGCTTAATTCGCAGGTGTCTCCCTGATGATGAGGTACCTAGTGTTTGGAGTTTTGTCACTCCAGAGAAGCTGGAGGCCATCATGGATCCCATCGGACGGCAGCCAAGGTTTTGGAGTCCGGATTCTATTGGCCCACACTCCATAAAGACTGCCAAACCTTTGTGGCTAGTTGTGATAGCTGTCAGCGCATGGGCAATACTTCAAGGCGACATGAGATGCCTCAGCAAAGCATTTTGGAAGTCGAACTTTTTGACTGTTGGGGTATCGATTTTATGGGGCCATTTCCCTCTTCACAAGGTTATCAATACATTCTGGTAGCAGTGGACTATGTGTCCAAGTGGGTTGAAGCCATACCATGCCAGAATGCTGATTCAAAGACCGTGATCAAGTTTATCAAAAAGCACATCTTCACTCGCTTCGGAGTCCACGAGCAATTATCAGTGATGGGGGATCACATTTTTGCAACCGTTCATTCGATGCCTTGTTGGCTAAGTACGGAGTACGTCATAAGGTTGCACTACCATATCACCCACAAACAAATGGACAAGCTGAAGTATCCAATCGAGAGTTGAAGTGGATTCTCCAGAAGACAGTAAACTCTTCAAGAAGGACTGGTCTCTACGGTTAGATGACGCTCTCTGGGCCTACAGGACAGCATTCAAGACACCCATCGGGATGTCTCCTTTTAGGCTGGTATATGGGAAATCTTGCCATCTACCTGTTGAGTTGGAGCATAAGGCGTACTGGGCACTTAAGGCCCTGAACTTTGACATACTTGCTGCTGGTGAGAAACGCAAATTTCAGCTTTCAGAGCTTGAAGAACTAAGAGAAAGCTTACAACAGTGCTCGAATCTACAAGGAGCGCACCAAGAAACTCCACGATCAAATGATCAAGAAACGTGACTTCAAAGTTGGAGATTGGGTGCTCCTCTACAATTCTAGATTGAAGATCTTTCCAGGAAAGCTTAAATCTCATTGGGCAGGACCATTTAAGGTGGTAGGGGTTACTTCATTTGGAGCCTACGAACTGGAAAACAAGAAGGGTGAAACCTTCAAAGTTAATGGGGCCCTGAAAAGGTATACTTGTCCTGCTGATGTTTCTACTAACTTGCTTGGAGTTTCTTTTGTCCAGGTACAGCAGGACCTCTCTTCCCCTGTTTCGGAGTCGGCGCCACCTAAAAAGACGTCTCTACCATGGCGAGGAAGCATAAGTTCCGAAAGCTGCGCAACTTAGTTCTAGGAAGTTGTGGGACCCCTTCCCACTCCTCTTCCTCTTCTCCTAATCGGACTTATGAGTCTAGCTTGAGACTATAAAACAGAGCAGCTTGGTGGGAGGCAACCCACCACTTATTTTCAATTTACAGGAAGAATTCTCTATCCTTTTTCTTAACTTACATTTACTTTACAGTTTTCTGTGTGCTTCAATAATTTATCTAATATTATAAAAAAAAATGTTATTAGTCTATTTTCTTATTTTCTCATTAAGGAGTGGCAGCACATGAGGCAGTAATAACTTGAGTTCTTCTGGCTGTTTAGAAAATCTTCTTTCAGGCAATTTGCGATTCTACAGCTGAACTCAAGTGTGGGGTGGACCGTGCAACACACCGTGAACGGACTCTGGGGAGTATTCTAAATCCTTTTCACTCTTTACTGTTACACATACTCCCCTCTGAACTACTATATGTCTTACTTTTGTTTCCCGTTGGATTGCTTGCACAATGTTAATCTTCCCAGCAATGAGGACATTGCTTCACTCTAAGTGTGGGGTGGGGTAACCTCCTTCGTAGCTTATCTTTTGTTTATCTTTGAGCTCTTTTCTCTTGCATTTGTTTGACTCCTGCTGTGTTGCTCAACTTGGAAGGAAGCCATAGAGGAGGAATAATTGGTTAGCTGATAATGGGGTGCAAAATTTTTAAATTTTTCTGGTTTTAATTGATTAAAAATGAAGTCTATGTTCTATTGATACTAAAATGATTGAGAATACTCACCATCTGAACCCTGTTTTTAGCCTTGAGCCTTGGAATGTCTGGATTGAAATGGTTGGAAAAAGAACAAGGCAAGGTACTCCGCTGATCCTAAGCATGCTTAATTTTAATTCTGATCCAAAGTCAGGCCTCGTCCACTTGGTTATTAAGTCCTTTGGGGTGCCTCATCACCTAGCTACCTAAGGTCCTTGTGATCTGGGATAGTTGACCCAAAGCCGTTACATGGGTGGAGAGAAAAGTCTGTGGTGAAAGAACTTAAAAGCGCTTAAATTAAAAAAATGTGCAATCATTGTGCTAAATAAAAAATAATCTTCTCTATGGATCAAGAGTATGTGGCATTGAAAGGTATGATGGAATAAGATCTTACTTCATGCCCCTTGTCGTTCTAACGGTTTGAGAATGTAAAGGTGGATTGGCTCATTGCTAAAGGCGAGGTTCTTATGGTTTTGTTTCTCTATTATTAGCTTTGAATGACTTCTTGTTTTATGAAAAAAAAATGCCCCTGTATTGGTAAAACTATAATCTTTTTTGTGTCCTTCCTTTTGAGTTGAGTTTCATTCGCTTGACTTGAACTCGTGTTTGAGAGTTTTGCTTGAGGACAAGCAAAGAGCTAAGTGTGGGGTGATTTGATAAGTGTGAAATTTATATAGTTTTATAGGTGCTTGGTCATTTATATGTAACTTTTTACGCACCTTCTCACACTTATCCTATGCTTTTTGTAACTCTTACTTTGGGTAGGAACTAATTCCAATTTATATGATAAAATCAGGAAATAATGACAGAAATGCATAGTTCTCCTCACGAGCTTTCCAACGCAACAAACGGGACCAAACGGACTTATAACGAAGAATCTGGGCCGATTCAAGATTGGAGTACACTCTGTGTATATATATAATACAAACGCGCAGACAAAGGTGTGTCCGCCTGATAACTCGCGGACTAGACACGGGTGTCCGCCTCGCGGACAGGACAGAGGCGTCCGCCTCATAAGTGGCGGACATCAGTGAAGCTACCGCATGTTAAGGAGGCGGAAGCAATAGAGACAACCGCCTCATAAGTGGCGGACAGAGTGAAGCTACCGCATGTTAAGGAGGCGGAAGCAATAGAGCCGCCTCATAAGTGGCGGACAAGAGGCAACCGCCTGATTAAGTGGCGGACATGCATACATGCGCACAGAACAGAATTTCGCACAGTTTTCTTCTCCGATGGGCGCCGCATTCGAACTGCTACCTCATTAATTGCAGACGGTCGCCCACCTTAATTTCTGCACGCGTGACTCTGCAATCAATTGCTCTGCCCCCGATGAAATCTCTGACAGCAATTTTTCCAGATCTGCATATCAACTCCACCGCCTTTGACTACTGCACCGCTCATCTCCTTGTCTGCATCCTGTTCCACGTATCTATAAATAGAGCTGCAAATCACTCTGCTCAAATTGTCCATTAATCGTCCATCATCCAGTCATTCACCCACGATCCAATTTGCTCCACTCCATTCACAAACCCATTCACAAAATCACCCGACACCATACTACTCCATCGCCCCCACCTTCACCTTTTCCATTTCACAAACAATTCACTTACGTACACATCCATTTACAATTCACAAATCATTCGACCACCACAAAACCCACGCTCGACCATTCTCCATATATTATCATCCGCCTCAATTCTATTCCGGTCTGTCAGAATAACGGAGCAGGAGTCAGCGAACAGATGATTTCTTTTACTCTTAACTCTGCTCATTTATTTAACATGTCCGGTTAGATTATCTATACTCTGGGAGATGGTTATTATTAGTTTGTTTTAATTGTGCACTTTATTTTACCGGTTTAAGTTAATTATAATTTGATACGATTAATGTTATTATCTCGCATTTTAATAAATTACATGAGTTTATTAAATTGCTTTACGAAATCTATTTTGATCAGATCCGTGATAAATAGATAGGTCATATTAATTGTTATGTCTGTGGAAAAATTTATTCTGATTGAATAAATATAGTATTTCAGATGCAAAATTATATTCCTTTTAACTAGCCGTTTACATGTGTTTTGCCTGAGTTTAGATCAAACCTTGCATGTTCTGGTAAACGAGGTCATTAGAATTTAGGATTTAAATCTAAAGACTATAAAAGGAATTTTGCCAAATTATTCTTAATTAAACCGGTAGAATAGCATAATTAATCAAACGAGTAAAACCTGAACCCAGAGTCCGTTCTTCCATATTCACAACCACTTTTATATTCTGTTATTTTAATTATTAGCTGTTATTTAAATTCTTGTTGTCTTTATTATAATTCACAGTTTAGAACAAAACAAAATTCCCCCTCAATTTATAACCTTTGCTAAGTCTAGATAATTATCACATAGTCCCACGGTTCGATACCTGGTTCCCATAAACTCTACTACAATAACCAGGATTTTTGCAACCTGACGGTTTTCTGATTTATTATTCTCTAAGATTATTTCTTGGTATTTAATAGGTCAAATTTATCGTTTGCAGTAGTAGCGTTCCTCACACTTGCGTTCAAGCAAGTGTCCAGCCTTGGAGTTCTTCAGATACCATGATAAGAATTTCACCTGCACACACTACCCAAAATAAACGCTAAAAAGCGTTGCATTAAAGCACAGATTCCATTTCCACTTCTTTTTTTTCTCGTTAAAATTAAAATTAAAAAAAATCATAAAAATAATCATAATAGGATAATAAAGTTTAACCACTGGGTTGCCTCCCAGTAAGCTGCCCGTAGTTTTAGTCTTTGGCTAGACTATCGCTTCGTTATCCTGGATCGAAAATAAAAGTAGACAATACCTTCGCCAGAAAACGAAGTTAGTAATAAAAAGCAAACCACCTGGATCAAAACAAAACGTTACTTCGGCATATATAATTGGAAAATGAATACTCCACAAAACCTGGTGTTTGAGGAGGTACTGCCGGTAGAGTAGTTTTAACAGGAGACCAGGTGTGATTGGCTTCATTCCTCAAATTGGAGGATGTAAACATCCTCTCTTGCTGTTGAGGCTTATGGAGGCAGGATGGAAGTTGATGAGAGGACTGGTGGTAGTGGTGGTCCTTCCTCAGATTCGAGGATGTAAATTTCCTCTTCCGGTAGGTGAGGCTCAATAGGTTCACCTTTCTCAGCTCGCAGACCGGCTCAGACAACTTATCTTCATATTTTTAATTGCCTCTTGTGTTGGGGATGGGGATGGAGGAGAAATGTAACTTTCAGACATCTGCTCCAACTCGGTGTCGGAGAAAAATGTCTTGAGAAGTTCATTATCTCCTCATCAGAACTTGCTGCGTCATGAATATCTGGCTCAGTTTGCTCTTCACTCCTGGAGTCACCACTGGAATTTCTTCTGGTGGCTCGGCCTGACTCAGGAGAAATTCATCTGGCCCTTGTGTAGATTGCTGCTTGTTCTGATTGAAGTAGTAATACCCCAACTGAGCTTCGTTGTATTGTGCGTTAGCCTGGTGACTTCCCACCAATACGGCTCTCGATTTGATGGTTGAGGTGGTTGATAATCCTTGACTAATCTTTGATATGAGGATATTTCCTCTTGCATTCGTGTCCATTCCAGATTGATCAATAATCTTCTCACCTCATCGTGGCTGCTCTCCATTGTCAGTAATTATCCTACAAAACAAAAATACCAAGTAGAATAGAAAATAAAAATAGAAAAGAAACACAAAAATAAAACAGAGATACAAGAAATATAGTTTTTTTTTTGTAAATAAAAATAAAGCAAAAATAAAATAAAAGTAAATAAAAATAGAAATCTCAATAAAATTCAAAAACTATCAATTAACCGTGCTGGAGGTCCCCGGCAACGGCGCCAAAAACTTGATGGAGAAGAAATGTGACTACTTCTACCACTTAGGCAGTGTACCTAATCGTTTGCGGGATAGTGGATTCGTGGGGTTGTCGTACTCTTGGGGACCTCGCTGTGGATAACTGACAGTGGATTAAATTTACTGAGACTTCTAATAAATAGATTTTATCATTTTTTGAAGGAGAAGAAATAATCGAAAACTTAACTTGAACAAAAACAATAATAAGAACAATTAAAATAAAACAAAATAATAAAAATAGAAATTATAAATTTTGTTTTTGAGAAAGCACCCCGGGTTGTTCTGCTCACCTATTTATCAATTATATTAATATAAACTTCACCACTTAAGTAATAAACTCAGAAACTATAAATAATTCGTTGACGACTAAATCTAACGAACCCTAACCAGTTGCTAGAACTAGCAGCAGACTAATGCTCTAATCCGGACACAACCAATCGCATAAAGAACAGCTTCCATTTGAGACTAATTAACCTATAGGACGGATCAGGCTTCTAGCTGTTAATCAGGTTTAATTCCTATGTCTTGTTTACTATCTCAGCTCTCGCGTGTTGATTAGAAAACTACAAATATTGCTTTAATAATGATCAGAGAATTAAAGCAATATAGAAGAACTGGAAAGCTTAACAAACATAATTATATAAATAGGCTCGCATCCCAAACCTGGGAGGGCTTAAGTTTATTAATTAAACATAACTATATATAAACAACGTTTAAACAAAATAAGAGAAAGGGTAGAGAAAACTCCAGCTTGCAAGTTGACTCTGAATCCTAGCTCCGCCTCTGCATCCACGTCGTCCGTAATAATAATACTAATTAATGGCAGAGATGTGATGTGGTGGAAAAACAAATAAAATGGAGAAAACGGAGAGAATAGAAATTGATGTGGTCGTATGTGGTGAGCGGGCGTGGTGAGCGAGTGTAGTGATCTGTTCGTGAACGAGTGTGGTGGGCTTTGGATTAAAGAAGGGATGATTAATAATGAAGAGAGCGTAGTTTATTTATAGGAAAGGAGATAAGAAGCAGACAACGGAGCAGGCGGTGCAGTTGGTGAAGATTCGTGAAGATTGCAGTCAGAGATTTCATCGGGCAGAGCAATTGATTGCAGAGACAGTCACGCGTGCACAAATTAAGGTGGGCGACCGTCTGCAATTAATGAAGGTAGTTCGACTGCGGCGCCGTGAAGAAGGAAGAAGAAAACTCTGTTCGGAATTTTGTTTTGTCCGCGCCTGTTGGTCCCGTCCGCCTCGCGGTCGTCTGTGTGCTGTCCGCCAGTTATGAGGCGGACGCCTCTGCTCTTGTCCGCGACCAAACCAGGCGGACGACTCTACCTTGTCCGCTCGATAAGAGGCGGACGCCTCTGTTGTGTCTGCGCCTCTCTAGTCGCCTGTTAAGCCGATGTTCAAGTATTATATATGTATATATATATACGAGTGTAGTCCAATCTTGAATCGGCTCCAGATTCTTCGTTATAAGTCCGTTTGACTTGCCGTTTTTGCGTTGGAAAGCTCATGAGATCATCTATCCATTTACATGGCTTTTTCCTACATTTAACATAAAATAAATCAATTCATATCAAAACATAAATCTAAGGAAAAGCATATGATAAGTGAGAAATACGATACAGATTGCTATGAAAAAAGGAAGAATTAAAGCCCTAAAAGTAGATGTATTTCTCGCTTATCAAACTTCCTCACACTTAGCTTTTGCTTGTCCTCAAGCAAATAGGGAATAAATATATCTCTAAGGCCGTAGTGTCAAACCTCAGGATTAAACAGATGCAAAACAGAGCAAGCAAAGTGACAATCAAAAGAATAGTTCTGCTCCTGGTTGTAGGTTTTCTCAAACAATGAAAAAGAAATTTTTTTTTTAAAAGCATGGATAAGTTAGACTACAAATTTGAATGTAGATTAACTTGGGATCTTCCACCATTTCTTTCCTTTAACCTTTGGATGACAAGGGGTGTGAAGTAACGCCCTATTCCGCGATACCTTTCAACACCACATACTCATGATCAAAAACAAAAATTAAACTGCAATTAACTCTTTTCGTATGCAAAAACATTCTTCTTCAAGAAATATATACAACACAATTGAATAATTGCGAATTGCAGAGTTTTTTCCTAACCCAGACTTTTCTCTCTATCCTTGTAACGGTGTTGGGCCAACTATCCCAGATCACAAGACCTTAGGTAGATAGGTGCTAAGGCACCCCTAGGACTTAATAACCGAATAGACGAGGCCTGCTTTTGTTAGGAAAATTTTTGATCAGCGGAGTACCTTGCCTTATCCTTTCATTCCAAACTTTCATATCATTTCCAAAATCCCAAGATAAACTAATTCAGTTTTCCCAATCAACTTAATCACCAAATTTCAGTGAAAACAGATTAATTTTAATAAAACTATATATACAAACAACCTAAAGCAGAAAGATTCTTGAGGTGGTCACCTGGCTTCACTTCAAAATTATGCAAAAATTTTCACCCAAGAATTCAACATTTATAAGCACTCAGAGCAGTGATTCCCTCAATGCAAGAAGACAATTAAAAACATGTGTGGCATTAAGTGCAACTGGCATATTTTCAGGGAAAGGTCTAAACTTCCTCACACTTAAGAGGAGCAATGTCCTCATTGTTCATAAAATAATCAAGAAACCTTTCAAAATATGCCAGACTCATGAAGAATTTCATTCAGGACAATCATGGACTGATATAATAATAATCATTAAGCGTGATAGACTGGACACAAACATTTAAAATAAAGAAACTGAGACTCCCCTGATATCGTAGATTGAGGAAGGTGTCCTTCCTCACACTTAAGTGTGAACAATGGGGGTAGTAGCGTTCCTCACACTTGCGTTCAAGCAAGTGTCCAGCCTTGGAGTTCTTCAGATACCATGATAAGAATTTCACCTGCACACACTACCCAAAAATAAACGCTAAAAAGCGTTGCATTAAAGCACAGATTCCATTTCCACTTCTTTTTTTTTTCTCGTTAAAATTAAAATTAAAATAAAATCATAAAAATAATAATAATAGGATAATAAAGTTTAACCACTGGGTTGCCTCCCAGTAAGCTGCCCGTAGTTTTAGTCTTTGGCTAGACTATCGCTTCGTTATCCTGGATCAAAAATAAAAGTAGACAATACCTTTGCCAGGAAAACGAAGGTAGTAATAGAAAGCAAACCACCTGGATCAAAACAAAACGTTACTTCGGCAAATAAAATAGGAAAATGAATACTCCACAAAACCTGGTGTTTGAGGAGGTACTGCCGGTAACGTAGTTGTAACAGGAGACCAGGTGTGATTGGCTTCATTTCCTCAAATTGGAGGATGTAAACATCCTCCTCTTGCTGTTGAGGCTTATGGAGGCAGGATGGAAGTTGATGAGAGACTGGTGGTAGTGGTGGTCCTTCCTCAGATTCGAGGATGTAAATTTCCTCTTCCGGTAGGTGAGGCTCAATAGGTTCACCTTTCTTAAGCTCGCAGACCGGCTCAGACAACTTATCTTCATATTTTAATTGCTCCTCTTGTGTTGGGGATGGGGATGAGGAGAAATGTAACTTTCAGACATCTGCTCCAACTCGGTGTCGGAGAAAAATGTCTTGAGAAGTTTCATTATCTCCTCATCAGAACTTGCTGCGTCATGAATATCTGGCTCAGTTTGCTCTTCACTCCTTGGAGTCACCACTGGAATTTCTTCTGGTGGCTCGGCCTGACTCAGGAGAAATTCATCTGGCCCTTGTATAGATTGCTGCTTGTTCTGATTGAAGTAGTAATACCCCAACTGAGCTTCGTTGTATTGTGCGTTAGCCTGGTTGACTTCCCACCAATACGGCTCTCGATTTGATGGTTGAGGTGGTTGATAATCCTTGACTAATCTTTGATATGAGGATATTTCCTCTTGCATTCGTGTCCATTCCAGATTGATCAATAATCTTCTCACCTCATCGTGGCTGCTCTCCATTGTCAGTAATTAACCTACAAAAACAAAAACAAAAATACCAAGTAGAATAGAAAATAAAAATAGAAAAGAAACACAAAAATAAAACAGAGATACAAGAAATATAGTTTTTTTTTGTAAGTAAAATAAAAATAAAGCAGAAATAAAATAAAAGTAAATAAAAATAGAAATCTCAATAAAATTCAAAAACTATCAATTAACCGTGCTGGAGGTCCCCGGCAATGGAACCAAGAACTTGATGGAAAAATATGTGACTACTTCTTCCACTTAGGCAGTGTACCTAATCGTTTTGCGGGATAGTGGATTCGTGGGGTTGTCGTACTCTTGGGGACCTCGCTGTGGATAAATGACAGTGGATTAAATTTACTGAGACTTCTAGTAAATAGATTTTATCATTTTTTAAGGAGAAGAAATAATTACAAACTTAACTTAAACAAATAATTAAAAACAATTAAATGAAACAAAATAATAAAAATAAATTATTAATCTTTTTTGTTCTTTTTAAGAAAACATCCCAGGTTGTTCTGCTCACCTATTTATTCAATTTATATTATAAACTTTACCATAAGTAATAAACTCAGAAACTATAAATAATTCGTTGACGACTAAATCTAACGAACCCTAACCAGTTGCTAGAACTAGCAGCAGACTAATGCTCTAATCCGGACACAACCAATCGCATAAAGAACAGCTTCCATTTGAGACTAATTAACCTATAGGCCGGATCAGGCTTCTAGCTGTTAATCAGGTTTAATTCCTATGTCTTGTTTACTATCTCAGCTCTCGCGTGTTGATTAGAAAACTACAAGTATTGCTTTAATAATTGATCAGAGAATTAAAGCAGATGAAGAACTGGAATTAAACTACTACTTTAGATAAAATTATAGTGGAAAGCTTAACATAACATAATTATATAAAATAGGCTCGCATCCCAAACCTGGGAGGGCTTAAATTTATTAATTAAACATAACTATAAATAAACAACGTTTAAAAAAAAAATAAGAAAGGGTAGAGAAAACTCCAGCTAGCAAGTTGACTCTGAATCCTAGCTCCGCCTCTGCATCCACGTCGTCCGTAATAATAATACTAATTAATGGCAGAGATGTGGTGGAAAAACAAATAAAAATGGAGAAAACGGAGAGAATAGAAATTGATGTGGTCGTATGTGGTGAGCGAGCGTGGTGAGCGAGTGTAGTGATCTGTTCGTGAACGAGTGTGGTGGGCTTTGGATTAAAGAAGGGATGATTCATAATGAAGAGAGCGTAGTTTATTTATAGGAAAGGAGATAAGAAGCAGACAACGGAGCAGGCGGTGCAGTTGGTGAAGATTCGTGAAGATTGCAGTCAGAGATTTCATCGGGCAGAGCAATTGATTGCAGAGACAGTCACGCGTGCACAAATTAAGGTGGGCGACCGTCTGCAATTAATGAAGGTAGTTCGACTGCGGCGCCGTGAAGAAGGAAGAAGAAAACTCTGTTCGGAATTCTGTTTTGTCCGCGCCTGTTGGTCCCGTCCGCCTCGCGGTCGTCTGTGTGCTGTCCGCCAGTTATGAGGCGGACGCCTCTGCTCTTGTCCGCGACCAAACCAGGCGGACGACTCTACCTTGTCCGCTCGATAAGAGGCGGACGCCTCTGTTGTGTCTGCGCCTCTCTAGTCCGCCTGTTAAGCCGATGTTCAAGTATATTATATATGTATATATATACGAGTGTAGTCCAATCTTGAATCGGCTCCAGATTCTTCGTTATAAGTCCGTTTGACTCGCCGTTTGTTGCGTTGGAAAGCTCATGAGATCATCTATCCATTTACATGGCTTTTTCCTACATTTAACACATAAAATAAATCAATTCATATCAAAACATAAATCTAAGGAAAAGCATATGATAAGTGAGAAATACGATACAGATTGCTATGAAAAAAGGAAGAATTAAAGCCCTAAAAGTAGATGTATTTCTCGCTTATCAATTATAGCCATGTACTAACGGACCAAGTAACAAGTTTTCAGCTATAGATACCGACTGTAAATATTACAGTGACATGTGAGTTTATACTACCGGCTGTAATATACATAGTTAGCCATCATTATCGCAAGTAAACTTGCTAGCACAGTACATTACTAAACCGTTTATATATATATATATGTATAGCTTACTAAATCGCTTATATATTGCTTACTAAATCGTTTATACATATATGTATATGTTGCTTGCTAAATCGCATATAAAATATGTGTACAAATCACTTATATGCATATATACGTTGCTAAGTTAAATCAGTTATGAATATGTAAGTATATGTATATAACTTGCCTAGTTATTTTTAGTTCTATCCATTATTATTATATCCTAGTTTATTGGTAAAAGTGGTTGACTGTAATATTAAAATGTGTCATTGTTACAGTGACATGTTAAATTTATATTACCGATTGTAATGTAAAATGTGTCATTGTTGCAGTGGCATGTTAAATTTATATGACGGTAATATTAAAATATGTCATTATTACAGTGACATGTTAAGTTTATATTACCGATTGTAGATATATATAATTAACTAGTTTATTCTCTTGACATAATAGTGGTATTAGATAACTAATCAATTGTTTTTAGATATAGTCGGCGCACCATTACCATAGCATTAGTATGGATATGGATTAACTATCATTGAAATTATATCATAGAATATCGGCTACAGTAGGATAAGAATCAAAAGATGATTGCATGGAATAAATGTGATCGGTCTTATCTGCCGATTTTCAATCTCGAACTTATATTCATTCCATCAGTAATGATTACTAATCTCTCTTTGCTTTCATGAACTTAAATCAGCCAACACAATAGCTTAGTGTTGTCAGCAGATAAGAACGTCCTCATCATCCCCTATATGAGGTGGTTAAAAAAAATAGATTAGATTAGTATAGGAACAACTGAGTGCAGGGGGGTATAAAAACTGACAGTGTAAAAAGTTAGATTAGAGGGGTATAAAATAAACCGAGAGCAGAGGTATAAAACCAAGAAAGAAAAACATAGTAGATTAGATAATATAGAAACTGAGAGAGAAGAGCAGACCGATTTAGTATTTCAAACCTAGACTACCGATTGTACGTATTTAATTCCAATTAGTTTGTCTGTCTTCTTATAATCATGAAAATTCATGCTTTAGCTGAGTGTAGCCGACTTACCATGCTTAGTCATGAGTATGCTGTCTTCTTTTTGTTCAGTCAGTCAAGTTACCCAATAAAAAAATAACACTTAGTAAGCAAGGTGGCATACCCGTTCATGTTTTGGCTGAAAGGATAATTCTTTCCTATTCTCACTGTGCTGGTTGTCGGTTGCTCATTCTCCAACCACGAGTTCTTCTTCCTGTCATCTTGATTCACGTATACCACCTAGGAGCAGTAGGAGTAAGCTAAAAAAAAATACGTCCACATACAACAACTAGTAGTAAGCCTTTATAACTTATGGAAAGATGAAAACAAGGTGACTAATTTTTCAGGTTGGGTGCGTAAGTTAGCTACCAAGCTTAATAACATAACATAAATGTTATTTACTTGTACAAAATCGGTATCCCAATGTACCGGTTAAGAAATATTTGTAGGAAGCTGAATTAATTGTGTTTAAGTGGTCATTAAGTTTATAGGAATTAAGTGAAGTTGGATGAGAACCTAGATTAGGGTAATTTGGTGAAATAACCTAAATGTACAAGGTATATAATGAATTTACAAGGAACGTGTAATTAATTTACAATGGAAAATGTATTTGTAGTAAAATGATGTATATATATTCGAATTGAGCTGGTTCTGTCCAGCAATTCAATTGCTGATTAGTTAGCATATAATAGCGTGTATTACATGTACATGAAGGAAGGGAAAATGAAAGTTAAATCCCTAGGCAAGTTATTAAGGAAACCGGTTGTTAAACCGTAAATGTTAATGTTATCGTTTTATACAGTCAAGTGTGGTAATATTTGTGTGGGTTGAATCTTTGTGTTTTACAAATCAATGAGGTTTATAAAGACCATTGTGGTTTATATTGGTTATGTGCAGCTATATATATACTTGGCTTGATGAATTCGGTGTTTCTGTTGAGATGTACTTAGTGTACAGGTGTTTACCGTGGATAATGATTTATTACTATTATGATGCTATTTCTTCCCAGCGGTTACTATGGTAATTATATTGACTTTATGTGTTGATTTATCTTGTGTTTATGGATATGCAAGTGAGGTTTAAGGCAAGGTTATGCCTAAGCCAAGTGATAATGTGTTTATGAAATATTACTCCTACCAATGTATTGGGGTTTACTGAGACTGCCCCTACCAGTGTATTGGGGTCTTTTATTATTTGCTCCTACCAATGTATTGGAGCTAAGCCATCATGATCTACTCTATGGACTGATGATTCATAGGGGTGTGCACACTTAAGGATATGGGGTGAGGTGAAGAAAAATTATCCGAGGGGTCGAGAGTGTTAGTGCTCTATGTCAAAAGACCGATTGCCCGAGGACAGATGGAAATTGTATCATGGTTTTGGATGTTATACTCAGTGGATCTTGACTTTGGTTATACTGCCTACTAACTGATATTGATTGTTTTGGTGAGTGATACTAGATAATATTTTGGATGATCATTTATGCACCTAATGCTAAGGTAAGCAACAGGTGGTGCTAATCTATGGTTTCTATGTGTTGACCCTATTGTGATTGTGCTATGCTATTATCCTGTTGTCATGGTTGTAGTGTTCCACTATCTTTGTTACTATGTTTATGTAATCTTGGAGTTTTACAAGTAAAATGTAATTTACATGTTGTGATGGGAGTTACTCAGCGTTGCTGATTTTGGCGTTATGCCCTGTGGTCTTTTCTCTGTGATTGTATGACTGACCACAGGTACAGGAAAGGATGGTGTTTTCCCCTAGTCATGAAGTTGCATGAGAGAGTGGAGCTAAAGAGTAATAGAGATTGAAGTTAGAGGGCGTTGTAATTATCACCATAAAGTACTTATGTATTAGGGTTATACAGTTTTGTATAAGCTAATAGTGTTGATGTATGTTTGCATAAGTTGTCATTATAATCTGAGTATATAAAGGTTTGAAAGTAAAACTTAATTTGGAAAAGATGGTGGTAGTTAGCCTTAGCATCCACAGTGAGTGTGGTGTGGCGGTAGCACCCCGGGTTGAGTTTGTAGTGTCTTAAGTCTTCCGCTGTAAAATGAGAAATTGAGATAAAAAGAAAAAAAATGGAACTGGAAATTGGGGTGTTACAATCCTTGTGTATTCGAAGTCAACAGAAGAGCATGAAAACCATTTGAGAAGAGTACTTGACACACTGCGTGAGAATCAGCTGTATGCGAAGTTCTCCAAATGCGAGTTTTGGCTAGATCAGGTATCTTTCCTTGGTCATGTCATCTCGAGCGCGGGTATTTCAGTAGATCCATCCAAAATCGAAGCAGTACGATCATGGCCTAGACCTAAGACTGTTACCGACATCCGGAGCTTTCTTGGTTTAGCTGGTTATTACCGGAGATTTGTAAAAGACTTTTCAAAAGTTGCTAAGCCCATGACGTCACTGATGAAGAAAGATGCACCGTTTGTGTGGACAGACGAGTGCGAGGTATCCTTCCAGAGCCTAAAAGACTCATTGACCTCAGTGCCAATTCTCACTCTTCCAGAGGGCACAGAGGGATTTGAGGTGTACTGTGATGCATCGGGCAAGGGAATGGGATGCGTACTCATGCAGCAGGGCAAGGTAGTAGCTTACACCTTCCGCCAGCTGAAAAAGCATGAGGAGAATTACCGACAACGATCTAGAGTTAGGAGCCATTGTCTTCGCCTTGAAGATATGGTGACACTATCTCTATGGGGTAAGCATCACCATCTACTCCAACCATAAAAGTTTACAGTATGTGTTATAACCCAAAGTTCGTTACCATTTTATTTCGTGTAACGTTGTCTTATGTTGAGATATTTCATTATTCAGGACAAGGAGGTCCATTCTAATTAAGCTGGGGACGAGGAAGTCTTTTTCCCTTCCCATTTGATTTTCTGGTGAGAACCTATTATTAGCCCATAATAAATCATCCTTAATTACTTTCCCTAACCACGTTTCTCACCACGCTCTCACTATCTAATTTCCCGATCAGTTTCAACTGCTGAGACGTTCTCTCTCTCTCTCTCTCAACCTTCCTCATCTTCTTCATCGATCTGTCAAGACTTCGTGTGTTGCGCTACGCTGCTGGTGAATCCTTCTGTTGTCACGCTGTCTCCATTACAACCAGGTTGGTCTTGTGGTTTCTATTGCAATTCAGTTTTGGGGTTAGGTTTTGGGGGCTCGTCCAATCCCTAATTGTTCTTCGTAATCTGATTGCAACCAGTGGTGGTTCTTGCGTTTCCATCAATCCGTCTATGCTGTTGGCTTCGTCTGTGATTCCGCTGTCAGATTCAGGTAAGGATTTTAGTTGTGCTCATCATTGGTAGTTTCTGGACTGTGAGGCCTCTCCGTTTTCTGAATTGGGAGTTCCTGCAATTGTGTTTGTTCAGTGAATTGGAAATACGTTTCGGTCTGCGTTTTGGTGTCTGCGTTGGCTGGGTTCTGCTGCTTCAGATTTCGGGTTTCGTCTGCTGATTATTGAGGTAGGTGGCTGATGGATTCATTAGTGTGTTCAGCCTTGGGGAGTTTCAATTTTGGTATTGATTGTGTTCTGTCTCTGCTCTGGGTTTGCGAATTCGTCTGTTTAAGTGTTGTTTAATAATGTACAAACCCCCAAGGTTGTTTTCTGCAAACTCATAATGTTTTGACATTGTTTTGGTGCTTCGGTTTGTGTGAAATCGCCTCTGTTTTCTGAGTTTTTCGGCGCGTCCGAACTTCCGTCCGACCTTGGAAGTTCGGACATGCCCTTCTGCGCTTTGAATTTCTGAACTTTTTGACGTGTCCGAACTTCCGTCCGAGCTTCGATGTTCGGACGGGGTGCGAGGACGAGTCCGACTTACAAGTCTCGAATGGTGTCCGAACTTGTAAGTCCGGACAGAAGTTCGGACACACTGTTCTCATTCTTCTGATTTTGCTTCGACTTGTGTCTGAACATTGATGTCCGGACACAAGCTCGGACTCTACACGTATTTGTTTTCTGAAAAGCGTCCAAACATCAGTCCGAGCTTTGATGTTCGGACACCTCTGCCTCCGCTTCTGTTTTAAGGTTCGACCTGTGTCCGAACATTGATGTCCGGACACAAGTTCGGACGAGCTTCTGTTTTGACCATAACTTGCTCGTTTGAGCTCCGTTTTGACTTCCGTTTGCGGGGTTGGATTCCCCTTCTGATTTCCAAGCTGCCTATGTGCTTTCTGGTGCCTTTGGTGCGCATGTGCTTAATTGTTTTAAGCTTCTGTTTTGGGACCTAGTTATCTCTGTGTCTGAACCTTTGGATGGCTGGTCTCGCTGTCTCGTAGCGCGCTATGTAGGATCCTTTTGTTCACGGGTGATGTTCCCCGTTCTGTTCATAGGTGTTTCATCTGTTCTGTTTACGAGTGAGGTTTCCTTGTTCTGTTCACGAGCTAGTTGCTCGTTCTGTCTGTATGCTGTGATCAACTAGTGTCCCGCTCTGTTTTCTGCTTCCGTCTGCTTCTGACTCTGTTTAGTCCTCTATTGTATGGACTTCTGTTTCTGTTTTCCGTCATGCTTATGGATTCCGTCTATTCCTTCTGATTTGATAATGTTCTGTAAAATGTTTTGAGCATGCTGGTTGATGAAGTTTGTCATCTACTGGGCATAGTTGTTTGCTCATTCCCCTACTCTATCTAACATTGCAGATTGATCAGCGAGGGTCACTTGCTCAGCTCTGGAGGTTAGTTTGTTTCGTTATTTGAATTCTTTTGAGACATATGTATTTGACTTTGACCCTTTGGGCCTCTTTAGATAGCTTCCGCTTTTGATATTCGTTTGATGGGTTTTGTGATGACTTTTGGGATGTTACGACATCATTTTGATTATACTTTATTCAAGTATTCGTTTGGGCCTTGTTTGATTATCTGTTTAAGTTCGTTTGTTAGAGCCTTGCGTTATTATGTAATAATACACGGCGTGTAATACCCCTAACTCCTAGGCCAGTGTTTGGGGGTGTTACATTTAGTGGTATCAGAGCTCTGGGTTCTAAGCTGCTAGTATTCTAAGTTAGCCAGTCAGTCAAAAACGTTAGTGCTAGTGTCTGAGTTTAACTGCTTGCTGTTGGACTTTCAGAATGCCGCCAAGAAGGGCTCCAGGAAATGTTGCTGATGCTGTTCAGCAGTTTATGACGCAGCTCATGCAGACCATGACTGCAAGGGGTGGACCAGCTGGAGGAGGACCAGCTGGCGGAGCGGGCCTAGCTGGGGCCGACGCTGGAGGCCGAAATGTGAAGGCGCTTCAGGAATTCATGAAGCTGAAGCCGCCGTCGTTTGATGGGGCAGGAGACCCCCAGTAGGCCAGCCATTGGCTGACAGAGGTGGAGGATTTGCTGAGAGTTATGGGCTCTGAGGAGGAGCAGAAGGTCGACTTTGCCACCTTTCTTTTCAAGGCCGAGGCTAAGGAGTGGTGGAGGTCTGCGATGGGGAAATTCCCACAGCCTTGGACGTGGGAGCAGTTCACTGGGGAGTTCAATAAACAGTTCTACCCCGACGTGTATAAGGATCAGCGCATCTTGGAGTATAATAGGCTTCGCCAGGGGCGCGATATGAGTGTGGAGGAGTATGTCAGGAAGTTCATCAGTCTGTCTAAGTTCGCACCTAAGCCGGACGAGCATAGGAAGGCTAGGAAGTTTGAGAGCGGCTTGAGGCCGGATATTCGCTCTGCTGTGACACCGCTGCGTCACAAGACCTTCAGAGACATTGTTGATGTCGCCCTGTTGGTAGAGGCTGATTTGAGGGGCCGCCAGTCTAGCGGGAAGGACCAGAAGAGGAAGCAGAGGCCCGACGAGAGTGATAGGAGGGATCAGCCTGCTTCTCAGAAGAAGCAGTCGACTGGAGACCGAGCTGGAGACCGCTCTGGAGACCGTTCGCGAGATAGAGGTGGTTCATCTTCGTCAGCGCCTGCCCCGAAGTGCCAGGTCTGTGGCAAGTTTCACCGAGGCCAGGACTGCTACAGGAAGTCCGGAGCCTGCTTTAAGTGTGGGTCCTTGAAGCATAGAATAGCTGACTGCCCTCGGGCTGAGAGGAGCAGGGGTAGCTCTGGAGGTGGAGCTGGAGGATCTGCATCTGGGTCTAGAGATCGAGACCGGGCTGAGCAGAAGAAGCCCCAGGGCCAGGCCAGAGTGTACGCGATGGCTGGAGAGAGAGACCGATCGACTGACAGAGTTGTCACAGGTATTCTCCAGCTGTCTTCTCGATCTGTTTTCTGTTTGTTTGACTCTGGAGCCACCCACTCTTTTATTTCTACTGAGTTAGTGGGTGAGCTCGGTTTGCCTGTTGTGCCTCTGGGTGTTGAGTTATGTGCGCATAGTCCATTGGTTAGGGACTCTTCTATGCTTTTGAATTCTGTCTGTAAGGCTAGTCCTGTGTTAGTCAAGGATAGGATTCTGTGTGCTGACCTCATCCCGATGAAGATGACCAATTTTGATGTGATTATGGGCATGGATTGGCTTGCTGCGCACCATGCCCACATTGATTGTGCTGCTTCGAGAGTCACTTTTGAGGAGCCGGGCCAGCCCCGCCTAGTTGTAGTAGGGAATGGACTCCCGTGCTCGCCGCAAGTCATATCAGCTATGCAGGCGTTTCGCTTTCTGAGGAAGGGATGCCAGGGATATCTGTGTTACATCCCTGAGGTTCGCAAGGATGCGAAGTTGGAGGAGATTCCAGTGGTCAGAGACTTCCCAGATGTGTTCCAGGATGACGTACCTGGGCTTCCCCCTGTCAGAGAGGTGGAGTTCTCGATCGAGCTCGCACCTGAAACTCAGCCCATTTCTAAGGCCCCATACCGCATGGCGCCTGTTGAGCTCAAGGAGTTGAAGGTTCAGTTGCAGGAGTTGTTGGACAAGGGCTTCATTCGCCCTAATGTGTTGCCTTGGGGAGCGCCAGTGTTATTTGTCAAGAAGAAGGATGGTAGCATGCGCTTGTGCATTGACTACAAGGAGCTCAACAAGGTTACCATTAAGAATAGGTATCCTCTCCCGCGCATAGATGACTTGTTTGACCAGTTAGCAGGAGCTAAGGTGTTTTCGAAGATCGATCTGAGGTCCGGTTATCATCAGCTGAGGATTAAGGCAGACGACGTGCCTAAGTCCACCTTCAGGACTCGTTATGGACATTATGAGTTCCTAGTGATGCCATTCGGTCTGATGAATGCGCCTTCAGTATTTATGGACATGATGAACCGGGTGTTCAAGCCCTTTCTAGACCAGTTCGTCGTGGTGTTTATAGATGATATCTTGGTGTATTCCAAGAGTGCTGAGGAGCACGAGGAGCATTTGAGGACTGTTCTCCAGACTCTGAGGGAGAAGGAGCTGTATGCGAAGCTGAAGAAGTGCGAGTTCTGGTTGGATCAGGTGGTATTCTTGGGACATGTTGTCTCCAAGGATGGTATCTCCGTAGATCCGGAGAAGATTCGAGCTATTACTGAGTGGGCCAGGCCTACTAATGTTGGAGAGATTCGTAGCTTCCTTGGACTAGCGGGCTACTATCGTAAGTTTGTGGAGGGCTTCTCCAAGCTAGTGATTCCCTTGACTCGTTTGCTGCAGAAGGATGTGAAGTTTGAGTGGAGCGAGGCCTGTGAGCAGTGCTTTCAGGAGCTGAAGAAGAGGTTGACGTCTGCGCCGATTCTGACCCTTCCAGAGGGTAATGACGGACTAGAGGTTTTCTGTGATGCGTCCCATAAGGGACTTGGGTGTGTTCTGATGCAGCAGGGGAAGGTAGTAGCGTATGGCTCCCGTCAGCTTAAGCCATATGAGAAGAACTATCCGACCCACGACCTGGAGTTAGCTGCTGTGGTCTTTGCGTTGAAGATTTGGAGGCACTACCTGTATGGAGCGGTGTGCAAGGTGTATACAGACCACAAGAGCCTCAAGTATCTGTTCACTCAGAAGGAGTTGAACTTGAGGCAGAGGAGGTGGCTGGAGTTGCTACATGATTATGATTTGGAGATCCTCTACCATCCTGGTAGGGCGAATGTGGTTGCTGATGCGCTCAGTAGGAGGGGTCCATCTGGGGCCGTTTGTGCTTTGTCTGGTGTGCAGAGGTCTGCTCTCAAGTTACAGCGTATATGTATCTGGGTCGTCCGTCCAGAGAGATCCGGGATGTTAGCAGCGTTGCAGATACAACCTACCTTGATCGACCGGATCAAGGCCAGTCAGGAGCTCGATGTCGGTTTGAGTAAGATCAGAGAGAGTATCTCTTCCGGTCAGGAGTCTGAGTTCAGAGTTTCAGAGGATGGCTGCTTGAGGTTCAGAGACCGTGTTTGTGTGCCGGCAGATGACGCTTTGAGACGTGAGATCATGCAGGAGGCTCATGGAGCCCCGTACTCGGTACACTCAGGAGGTGTGAAGATGTACCGGGACCTACGTGAGACATTCTGGTGGAGCAACATGAAGAGGGACATTTCAGACTTTGTATCCAGATGTGGACCTGTCAGCAGGTCAAAGCTGAGCATCAGAGACCAGCTGGTTTGCTTCAGCCTCTTCCCGTTCTGGAGTGGAAGTGGGAGAGCGTGGTATGGACTTCGTTATGGGCTGCCTAAGACTCCGAGGGGTTTTGACGCAGTTTGGGTGATAGTGGACAGACTCACGAAGAATGCTCATTTCTTGCCTGTCAGGAAGACTTTCAGTTTGCATCGCCTGACGCAGTTGTATATGGATGAGATAGTGCGCCTTCATGGAGTTCCTGCTTCTATTGTGTGACAGAGACCCGCGCTTCGTATCCAGATTCTGGCAGAGTTTGCATCAGACTATGGGGACGAAGTTGTCTTTCAGTTCAGCGTATCATCCTCAGTCAGATGGTCAGACAGAGAGGACGAATCAGGTCCTTGAGGACATGCTCAGAGCATGTGTACTTGACTTTGGGGGCAGCTGGGATCAGCACGTGGCGCTGATAGAGTTTGCGTATAATAACAGCTTCCAGACTAGTATCGGGATGGCCCCGTTTGAGGCTTTGTATGGCAGGAGGTGCAGATCACCCATCTGTTGGGATGATCTGAAGAAGAGGGCAGTTGTTGGGCTGGATTTGGTTGAAGATGCTGTAGCTAAGATTCAGTCTATCAAAGAGCGCTTGCTTGTGGCTCAGAGTCGTCAGAAGAGTTACGCCGATCAGAGGAGACGACCTCTAGAGTTTGAGGTGGGTGACCATGTGTATCTGAAGGTGTCTCCATTTCGGGGAGTTGTTCGGTTTGGGAAGAGAGGCAAGCTGTAACACCCCATCCAACAACAAACACATAACAACATTCTGCAGCGGAAATATACTGCTTACAATACTTAACTCGTTGGTGTTACACGCGTTAACCACCCACGTGGCTAACAAGCTATTACATAAACATTGTACCGTCTGATGGACTAGATTCTGAGGATACACATTATTATCCCTTTCCATTAACAACAAAACATACACATACCTTCCAACTGTACCGAGTATTTACAAACTGATGCCGATAACAATTTCGGTCTTACTACACCTACTGTATATATACAAACTTAAATGATTACCCATGTACAACGACTACCCCGTCCTACTCTCGAACGGCTTCCAGCTCTTTGTACCTGAAATAGGAAAAGAGAGAAAGGGTGGCCCCCAAGGGGCTCACACACCTTTGCTGGTATGGAATTCCCGCAATCCGCATGCTACGGGCCACGCACAACTAATTGTCGTCTTAGCATGCGGTTGATTATATTTAAATCATGCATGTACTTAAAACACGCACCGAATCATTCCGCCTCAATGGGCTCAACAAACAGATAACATATCCTACTTGATAGGTCACTCATGGTATTCATTACCCCTAGAGTGTTTCTCCTCTAATGGAACTACTTCCTTAATAGACGACAACTACCCATTAATCGGGTTATCCTTAAACACCTCTTATTACAAACTGGGATTCATATCCATGATCCACATACTCCACATTTTACAACATATAACATTCATCACATAACAACACTTTTCACGTTTCAACGTGCACATATAACATCGCAATAGATATTGCATCATAACAACAATACATAACATAACGGGTACGGTTCCCTTTTATGAACCGGCCCAAACATAGTCAGTTCACTTGTAGCCTAGAGAATGTTGCCAGTCTCGTGATAAGCTCATTACATAACTCGTTACCGTCTCGTTAAATGAACGGATAACTTAACACAAGGTGTCTCGGATATAGTGACCCAAGCACACCGAACAAACATAACATAGTATGCCCCTGTGGCCCGACGTGAGTCAGTAAAATAGCCTTGGTTAAGCTAAAGGGAAGGTTGGAAACCAAATTGGAAAACAACCATAACATACAGAGAGTATCGACCTGATATGACAACGACCCCCATACTCACACACGCGTGGCCGGAACAGACCGGACTCCTCACTTCCCCCGTTAGCACTTGTTAGAAGTTCAACATTGAACTTAATTAAACAATCACACATTGGTTAAGTCTTGTTAGACACACACAAGGGAAGGGAGAGTCATACTTTCACACACAAACATCACATAACTAACTCACGCATAGCCGTGGTTAGAACGTTCCTTAGGTCGGAAACGTTATCACCGGATACCGTTCTCTTACGTTTACCTAATAGTGGTTAACTAGCCCTTCAAGCGCATTCGAGTTACCGGTATCGGCACGTAAACATACAACAACAATAACGACTGTAAACTCGTTTCATGATTTATCTTATAACGTGGCAACACACAGAAAAACACATTGGCATACAAGCCGGTGTAATCCGGTAGGACACAGGTTGCAAGAAAACCATACCTGTCACCGGAGTCCACTTTATCATGTCCACTTATGTTCCTCGAGCAATTCTCGAACAACTGATAACATTACATGTATTTTTATTAACATCGGGGTAACATGATTGTTTAAAGTCTAATGCTTATAACTTTCCCCGTTAACTTAGTTACATAACTTTACATTTTAACTTGTTTTACTTTTACATTTTGATACAACTTTTCCTCACCAAATTGTCATTATAACTCACTTAACATGTCCTTAACAATCTTATAACATCATTACTTAGTAATCACCATTTTTAGGCAACTTTTCCTAACCTTAAAACAATTTTTTTGCCAAAACAGTGGCATGTCCGAACTTGTGTCCGGACTTCCCAAGTTCGGACACAAGCCGTGACTTAATACTGAAAACAGACGCATGTCCGAACTTGTGTCCGGACTTCGGAAGTTCGGACATGGGTCGAGGAAAATTCAAGTAGAATCTCATCTGTCCGAACCTGTGTCCGGACTTCCGAACTTCGGACACAGTTCGAGACTCTGAAATTCTTACGCAACAGGGCCTGTCCGAACGTCCATGTCCGGACGGATTTCGGACAAGCCAAAACACTCACTTTCCAAGCCTTTAAACACTTAACCAATTTCCACCAAATCTCTAACACTTAAAGTATTTCCTCCTTAGGTTTCTAAGTGGTGTTTCATGCCTATTGTAACCATTATACCATAATTTTCTTCTCCATTTGAACATCCACTCTTAAGCATCTTTTCTTACACTAAATTCCTTATGTCACCCTTGTAGTCCTTTTACAAGTTTATTCCTTCTCCTTGTTTTCCAAAGTTTGCCTAAGTCCTAGAACAACTCCTTGATTTCTAGAACTTCCAAGACAATGTCTATAATCCTTATAGTACTCTAAACACCTTGATACCTCTTTCTTTACCTAGTAAAACACTTAATCATTCTCAACACTTCCAAACTCACCAAACTCTTTTTAAACACTTAGAACTTCTTATACATCATCTAAATTTTGCCATAGGTTCTCTTAGCACAATGTCATACCAAAACACATAGCTTTCACCATTAGACATTCAAGAACACCTAAAATCCACCAAGAGTATTCTCACACACAAACACTTAGGTTTTCACCCTTTTACAACCAAAAACACTTAATCATCTAATGCACATTCCTTACACACAAACATATTGTTTTTCCTCCTTTAACCATACAAGACACTCATCTTCACAAAGAATGTTCTTTACACACACATCTAATCCTTAAACTACACTACATCACAATATAGTGCATAAACTTAAATTGCTTGGCACTTAGGCCCTTAAATAACATGGGTTTTAGGCCCTTAAGATGCATAAATCATAAACACAGAATTTCCCACATTGTATTTGCCTTTGACCTGCAAATACACTCAACAACACATACGCCTTTTAATAAGCCCTTGAGAGCATTTTCTAGGTCATTCACCTTTGGCTCCTTAGGTATTTTATTAAGCAGATCAAGCTCATTTTCCTAAGGCATTTAAACTACATTGAGATAATTTGTTTACCTCTTTTTCCTCACAAACTTCTTTCTTGTTTCCTTGTAAAACCGGTAAGGATGTTTGGTTGTTTGTCAACTTCTAAACAATGTACAAATAATAGAATGAGTATTCAAGCATATGCTTCATCTCATTGTAAACCCTAGGTACTATATTGTCTTAACACATTAAGGTAATTGTTTTACCTTGGAATTGGAAGAGAGCTTGAATAAATATCAAGAGAGGACTCCCCCCAAACCCTTTGAAGATTGCAATGAAGCTATGGAAGAACAAGAGAAGACACCATTAATGGTGAATTTTCGGACAACACAAACATGGAGGAAACATGGATTTTCTTTGAGTTTCCTTACCTTGAGCAAAGGAGAACACAAGGTGTGAAAAGATGAAGTCAAGCTCCATCAATGGTGAATCTCCTTGGTACCGAAATGAGGCTTTTGAAGATTTGAAAAGATCTAAGTGTAGCTTGCTCAACTAGAAGAATGGTGGTCTTGAAATTGAATTTGGACCATGGAGCTAGGAGTTACAAGCATTCAAAGATGGAGTTCTTGTGTGGAACTATAGCAAATCGTAAATGAAGGGAGGAAGGAGCTTGAAGACGTGTGAAATGAGAAGGAAGAAGAGAGGGTGAGAGAGTACACTTTGTTAAGATATTTATGTTATAAAGTAACTTTCTTCTTTTATTCACTTTTCCTTCCTTTCCTTAATTGATTTCTTTTACATGTTGGTGACTCACCATGATAAAAACCGGCCCCCATCTCTACCTAGGGGTATAATAGTCTTTGTTGACCAATAAACTTACTTATATTGACTTATGTTATAAATTTGCACATTTTGGTTACATTCACAAACTAAGGCACATATTTGTGAAATTTTTGATTTCCCATTGATATAGACTTCCAATGTGATACTATATAGTACACATGTTAATTAAGAGTAATGATGGACATTAGCCATTCAAAACTCATTTACAAGACAATTTTTCAAAAATGTGCTTTAAGATCCTTAAAGCACATTTCGTGTTTTAACTTGTTTTCAAGCTTGTTTTTCTTGGGTAATTGATTTAATATGTTCATTAACATATTTATAAGGTATAGGTATGACCTTTAGGTCTTATACAAATTTATCCCAAGCTTAGAGCACATTTTTGCTCTTATTGACTTTAAGGCATTTATTTTGTGTTTTGTTTGGTTTAATTGTCTACCAAGGTTTCCTAAGGACTTAATTAGCCTTATTAAATCATATTGGATATTATTAAGTCTTGGTAGGCTCTTTGGGTCCTAACCAAGTCACTCCTAGCTTAGAGCATGCTTTTGCTCAAACTGTATCTTAGTGCTTTATTGCATTTTACTATGGTTTAAATTGCTCACTGATGTTTCTAAGACACTTTTTAGCCTTTACATACCATAGTTTTAATATTTAAAACCACATATCAAGGTTTGGGGTATTTCAATTTACCCCCCTTAAAAGAACTTCGTCTCGAAGTTCACACTTCCCACACATCATAGATTAGAACACAGGAATCACTTGGAAATAAACTTCCATAACCAACATATTTTACATCACACACTCGGCACCCCTCGGACTTAATGGTCAGGGTAACACATTCACATCCATACATAACATAACATATTCACATGATAACCTCGGACTCAGTGGTCCGGGTATCTTAACAACATTTACACACACATAACAACCCTTAGACTCTCTGGTCTTAGGTAACATAACAACATTTAGACACATAGGTCTTGATAGCATACACTTTGGAACTCAAGGTCAAAATAATATTTATTACACATACCACACATGTCATAGCATGTATAAATAAAAAATATCCTTTTATATACACTGTGATCCCGCAGAACCCGGTCACGATGGACACCTTCCGTCCCCGTGCCTTTGGGAGATCAAAACAATCACTTGAATTTGAAATTTTTCCTTGTGAGGTTAAGTAAGAGAACTTTAATTATGTAAAGTATCTATCGACGTTTTATAAATACCAATTCAAAATCCTTTTTGAAAACACACACAACTCCAAGTCCAACTTATGCTCTTTGCTTCTTTTCTTAGTGTGGTTATTTGTGACCGCTTAAGGGGAGCTTCAAGAATCATCCAACCCTGATGTGATCAGCATCAGTGTTGAACTATCCTTCCACCCCAATTTGTGTTCGGCTTCCCTTGATCTCATGATAATCAAGTTTCACCTCCCACTTCAATTTCAAGCATCAAGTAAATCACTCATTTCCAATTTCCTATCTTTTTAATCATTCTAATCATGATCATAACATCTCCAAGGGATAGAACTTCGTCTATCAATTATTTCCATTCACTTTAATCCTGTTGCCTAGGGAATCTTATTCTCACTAGGTTCTATGTCGGTATCATGCCCTTTCATGAATCACTATATAATATATATATACACATATATTTTATCAAAATACAACACACAGTTTCACATTTGTACACTGTCGGGGTTTTTGTTCCCCCGGGAGTTTCTCTACTCCCCACACTTGTACTATCACACACAACTGTTAACAAATAAACACACTTATCACAATGGTATTCGCATCTTCTATGTGCAATTACCACAATTAAACCATGAATGAATGCGTATGTTTACGTAACACACACACCAATCATCAAAACAAATTATTTGTGCTATGCACGACATAAGTCACGTACACTTGTACGGTAATACACACTAAGTGGTTTTGCGCTCTACCCCCCTTAAAAGGGATTACGCCCACGTAATTAATCACTAAACAATGTCTTAAAATGTTCTGCCGTCGTGAAGTATTTTAACTTTCATGCGGTCTATTATACAATGGATTTTGATTAGAGGATCTTAACCATCTTAGCGGTTTAGTTCCTACACCAAGAATTCTCATTAGAGTTTGCTTTAACTCATGACCGGTTTCGGTTCTGGCCTGTGAGGCTTCTAGGCACTAATAATTAGCCATTTACTCATATTCACTATGCACATTGTACACTTGACTCACTGGTTCACTAGCATCTGCTGCGTAACTCTAACAACTGTAGGGCTTAGTTTGCCCCATTCATTATTCTCACTGTATTGTACACCTCCCATATATCACCTTTATCTTGGTAATAATGGTTTCTCAACCGACGCGTGGTATCTCTTACCGTGAGCGAATTTGGTGAGTTATAAACTTTCTATCCACTTCTATAATAATTGACCGTATATACTGTTACGTATTTCACAATGATTGACTTGTTTCGTTCCAACTTACTGTCAGTTGGGTTGAGCTACTACCTAGTGTGTAGTGCTCTCTCAGTTATCACCCAACATTTGTGGTATATTCCATACCAATATTTGGTATTTAGTGCTACTATAGCCCTTATTCTTAATCATGCCTCCACATTTGGTTTTGTACAAGTACTCTTTCATTGGTGCGGCCTTGCATTTCCTATGCATCGGCCATTATAGCATTATTCCTCCACAATTAACATGTTTCCAATTCCTAGCTATCCCCCTTGATCATTACTGCGCAAGTGCAATACCAAAACACTCAGTCTACAGAGTGCAGAGGCGTAAACTCTTGGCAGTAAATCTCTCATGCGATTGCCATAGGAATTCACACTGTTTTTCACTGAGATTCTGATCTCGTAATACTGGCTACTGGCTTACCGCCTAGTTTGTTTATCATCACTTACCTTGCATCACCACTGAATTTAATTCATAACTGCTCTTATCTGCCATATCATTATCTAACAACACTTATACAACGGCGCTTGCTGCGTACCGTGCTCTTACTTATTGTATAACACCAACTTATATGGTATTTACTGTCATATAACTTCCACACATATACTTACATCATTCGTATTATGGTTCATCACTCATTTGGATGACTACTGAATGCTCCTTGAGCATTGATCATTCGAGTCACAATCCGGCATTATCCAGCTCGGTGTTTCACTTTATACACACATACTACTAAGCTAACTCCTCTCTTTCGATAATAATATCGTCCATCCTTAACATATTTCTTGGACTTGATTTACATAACTACCGCTCCTGCAGTCTCACAATATCAAGAGGTATCCCCACTCTTAATGCAGTGGTTGGTTCTCCGCTCTATTCACTTATACAACATAGGCTTCTGCAATCAATCTAATTTACATAACACATTTTAATTGTGGCTTAAGAGCTTTACTGCTTCGAGCTCTGTCCATTGTGGACGGTTCAGATACATGTACTTCTCTGTACAACATTACATGGTTTGGATATTATATTGAGCTCCATGACAAGGTTGTTGCATTCCGTTTCCTTTCATGGGATGCCCCTTAGGTTTGTCAGTCCGTCTCCTGACAACTTATGTCTAAACTGGGTGTTAGTTTCAACCCTTGTGTTTCTGTCATGTCATTTTGTGCCATTATCGTTGATGTAAACACCCTTCAAGGATTGCTCCTGGGTGTTGCTAAGTTATTCCATTACATCAGATCAGGTTCACACTTATTGGTATACTCAGTTAGCCACGCCGTTTGCGTTCTTAACTGGCTTATTATCTTCTTCTGTGAAGATCAACATTTCCTAGTAGTGTAGGTACTCATTCTGGGAGTTTCATCCCGTTCGTTGCACATTAATGTGTCCACATTAAGCATTTGCCTCGTCATGTGCAGGCTGGGTCATCATTCCAGTTATCGTGTTTATCCCTGGGATCCTTAGGACATATGCTATGTCTTTTCATAACAGTTAGTGCACTTCACACCTCCTGACTCTTAAACATTTCCTTGAAAGGAATTCACTCATTCCTTTGGTCTCGTTAACTTAACTGAGTTCCTAAATTCAACCATTCCTTGATAATCCTTAGCTCTTGTTTAACTTATACTGCTGACCGTAGTACGGAGTCGACTACTTCCCGTGTTCCGGACTCTACTCGTATACATATGTGGGGTACCATGCTGATACATTGCTACTTACCCAACTAACCCATAAGTAGGTCTGCCAGGCCCACAAGCTCCTATCGGAGTGCGGTCGTCCCACATTTCAGTTAGCACACTCGTAGTGTTCGTCACACGCCTAGGTGAAGTATTCTGTTGTCAACTCCCTTATATTGTCCCGTGACAATATTTATTCCGTGCTTCCCGAACTTAATCGAGGGAAAGTTTATCCACTGTTGTATCTTTATCAACTGCCCTTAGTTTACTGGTTTGGTTTAGAAGAAGGTTAGAAAAAAGTGTTGGTTTGAAAGAAAATCTGGTTTTGAAAGAAAAGAGTTTGAATATACCTAAGTTGAAAGAAAATTTTCATGGTTTCACAATGCCTTCTTCCCTTAACCAAATCTAGCTTCTTGCTGACTGGTGTACTTCCAATTACAAAGGTTAGGCTGTTAAGCCCTTCCACAGTTATGATGATCTCACTTAAGTTCATGGTACTTTACTAAGTACTTTGTATTTGTTAAACTTCCCGAACAGCCCTGTCATAGCAGCACTTGCTATAGCAAGTGCGCCATGCTAACTGGCTATCGGTTCAACACATACCGGTTGTGGTATTGTTTTTACCCGCACTGTCATCAGTGGCCTTGTTGGCCCTCACTGATCTTACTGTCTTGATAATAACTCCTCTAGGTGACTTCTCATTGTCTTCACATGATAATCATCAACTGGGGTGTCTCCCATTCTTGGGGTCCCCTTTCTTTTTGTATTATTTCCTCTTCGTAGCCCGTTCCACGCATTGTCGTGGTTACTGAGACTTGTCTCAGGTTGGGCACCACGTTGTAGTTCCTTTGTCTGTTGGTGTACCGTTGGTGTATCACTTAACAATTGTGGTTCCGTAGACACTTGTCTCAGGTTTCATGGCTTCACTTTTTGCCTATTGCACGGTTAGTGTGTTGCAAGCTGGTTGTTCTCGACTGCTCGGCATGTCGACCCAGGTTGCCGGAAATTCTATTCTCTTATACACAAAATTCTTCATTCTTCGCTGTTAATGCGGTCAACATTGTTCAGATGGAAACCGTCTCCGGGATTCCCAGTTTTCGGGATATACCGTATGACAGGTTCTCCGTACTTACAGATATGCTTTACAACAGCCAGATCGGGTTTTTCCGAGTATGAGAGAACTTTCATCTCCCTGGCGTTCTTCCCCGAGTTATAAAACAGGGATTGTGGAGGGCGGGTTGGACACTGTAGGTTTCCAGTACACACTGGTTATACCTATCTAGCGTATCTCTCACGCTATCACTCAGCCCCTTTACCTAAAGCCTTAAACTCCTAACTCGGGACTTCCTAAGCTCGGTAATTCAGTCATCAGAGTGATACTTCGCTCTGATACCACTTTTTGTAACACCCCATCCAACAACAAACACATAACAACATTCTGCAGCGGAAATATACTACTTCACAATACTTAACTCGTTGGTGTTACACGCCGTTAACCACCCACGTGGCTAACAAGGCTATTACATAAACATTGTACCGGTCTGATGGACTAGATTCCCGAGCGACTACACATTATTATCCCTTTCCATTAACAACAAACATACACATACCTTCCAACTGTACCGAGTATTTACAAACTGATGCCGATAACAATTTCGGTCTTACTACACCTACTGTATATATACAACTTAAATGAATACCCATGTACAACGACTACCCCGTCCTACTCTCGAACGACTTCCAGCTCTTTGTACCTGAAATAGGAAAAGAAGAGAAAGGGTGGCCCCCAAGGGGCTCAGCACCTTTTCTGGTATGGAATTCCCACAGCCCGCATGCTACCGGGCCACGCACAACTAATTGTCGTCTTAGCATGCGGTTGATTATATTTAAATCGTCATGTAACTTAAAACACACAGCACGAATCATTCCGCCTCAATGGGCTCAACAAATAGATAACATATCCATACTTGATAGGTCACTCATGGTATTCATTACCCCTAGAGTGTTTCTCCTCTAATGGAACTACTTCCTTAATAGACGACAACTACCCATTAATCGGGTTATCCTTAAACGCCTCTTATTACAAACTAGGATTCATATCCATGATCCACATACTCCACATTTTACAACATATAACATTCATCACATAACAACACATAACAACACTTTTCACGTTTCAACGTGCACATAATAACATCGCAATAGATATTGCATCATAACAACAATACATAACATAACGGGTACGGTTCCCTTTTATGAACCGGCCCAAACATAGTCAGTTCACTTGTAGCCTAGAGAATGTGGCCAGTCTCGTGATAAGCTCATTACATAACTCGTTACCGTCTCGTTAAATGAATGGATAACTTAACACAAGGTGTCTCGGATTTAGTGACCCAAGCACACCGAACAAACATAAACATAGTATGCCCCTGTGGCCCGACGTGAGTCAGTAAAATAGCCTTGGTTAAGCTAAAGGGAAGGTTGGAAACAAAAATGGAAAACAACCATAACATACAGAGAGGATCGAACCTGATATGACAACGACCCCCATACTCACACGCGTGGCCGGAACAGACCGGACTCCTCACTTCCCCCATTAGCACTTGTTAGAAGTTCAACATTGAACTTAATTAAACAATCACAACATTGGGTTAAGTCTGTTAGACACACACAAGGGAAGGGAGAGTCATACTTTCACACACAAACATCACACACAAACATCACATAGCTAACTCACGCATAGCCGTGGTTAGAATGTTCCTTAGGTCGGAAACGTTATCACCGGATACCGTTCTCTTACGTTTACCTAATAGTGGTTAACTAGCCCTTCAAGCACATTCGAGGTTACCGGTATCGGCATGTAAACATACAACAACAATAACGACTGTAAACTCGTTTCATGATTTATCTTATAACGTGGCAAACACAAAAAAAACATTGGCATACAAGCCGGTGTAATCCGGTAGGACACAGGTTGCAAGAAAACCATACATGTCACCGGAGTCCACTTTATCATGTCCACTTATGTTCCTCGAGCAATTCTCGAACAACTGATAACATTACATGTATTTTTATTAACATCGGGGTAACATGATTGTTTAAAGTCTAATGCTTATAACTTTCCCCGTTAACTTAGTTACATAACTTTACATTTTAACTTGTTTTACTTTTCATTTTGATACAACTTTTTCCCTCACCAAATTGTCATTATAACTCACTTAACATGTCCTTAACAATCTTATAACATCATTACTTAGTAATCACCATTTTTAGGCAACTTTTCCTAACCTTAAACAACAATTTTTTTGCCAAAACAGTGGCATGTCCGAACTTGTGTCCGGACTTCCCAAGTTCGGACACAAGCCGTGACTTAATACTAAAACAGACGCATGTCCGAACTTGTGTCCGGACTTCGGAAGTTCGGACATGGGTCGAGGAAAATTCAAAGTAGAATCTCATCTGTCCGAACCTGTGTCCGGACTTCCGAACTTCGGACACAGTTCGAGACTCTGAGAATTCTTACGCAACAGGGCCTGTCCGAACGTCCATGTTCGGACGGATGTTCGGACAAGCCAAAACACTCACTTTCCAAGCCTTTAAACACTTAACCAATTTCCACCAAAATCTCTAACACTTAAAGTATTTCCTCCTTAGGTTTTTAAGTGGTGTTTCATGCCTATTGTAACCATTATACCATAATATTTCTTCTCCATTTGAACATCCACTCTTAAGCACCTTTTCTTACAACTAAATTCCTTATGTCACCCTTGTAGTCCTTTTACAAGTTTATTCCTTCTCCTTGTTTTCCAAAGTTTGCCTAAGTCCTAGAACAACTCCTTTGATTTCTAGAACTTCCAAGACAATGTATAAATCCTTATAGTACTCTAAACACCTTGATACCTCTTTCTTTACCTAGTAAAACACTTAATAATTCTCAACACTTCCAAACTCACCATAACTCTTTTTAAACACTTAGAACTTCTTATACATCATCTAAATTTTGCCATAGGTTCTCTTAGCACAATGTCATACCAAAACACATAGCTTTCACCATTAGACATTCAAGGACACCTAAAATCCACCAAGAGTATTCTCACACACAAACACTTAGGTTTTCACCCTTTTACAACCAAAAACACTTAATCATCTAATGCACATTCCTTACACATAAACATATTGTTTTTCCTCCTTTAACCATACAAGACACTCATCTTCACAAAGAATGTTCTTTACACACATCTAAATCCTTAAACTACACTACATCGCAATATAGTGCATAAACTTAAATTGCTTGGCAGTTAGGCCCTTAAATAACATGGCTCTTAGGCCCTTAAGATGCATAAATCATAAACACTGAATTTCCCACATTGTATTTGCCTTTGACCTGCAAATACACTCAACAACACATACGCCTTTTAATAAGCCCTTGAGAGCATTTTCTAGGTCATTCACCTTTGGCTCCTTAGGTATTTTATTAAGCAGATCAAGCTCATTTTCCTAAGGCATTTAAACTACATTGAGATAATTTGTTTACCTCTTTTTCCTCACAAACTTCTTTCTTGTTTCCTTGTAAAACCGGTAAGGATGTTTGGTTGTTTGTCAACTTCTAAACAATGTACAAATAATAGAATGAGTATTCAAGCATTATGCTTCATCTCATTGTAAACCCTAGGCACATATATTGTCTTAACACATTAAGGTAATTGTTTTACCTTGGAATTGGAAGAGAGCTTGAATAAATATCAAGAGAGGACTCCCCCAAACCCTTTGAAGATTGCAATGAAGCTATGGAAGAACAAGAGAAGACACCATTAATGGTGAATTTTCGGACAACACAAAACATGGAGGAAACATGGATTTTCTTTGAGTTTCCTTACCTTGAAGCAAAGGAGAACAACAAGGTGTGAAAAGATGAAGTCAAGCTCCATCAATGGTGAATCTCCTTGGTACCGAAATGAGGCTTTTGAAGATTTGAAAAGATAGAAGTGTAGAGCTTGCTCCAACTAGAAGAATGGTGGTCTTGAAATTGAATTTGGACCATGGAGCTAGGAGTTACAAGCATTCAAAGATGGAGTTCTTGTGTGGAACTATAGCAAATCGTAAATGGAAGGGAGGAAGGGAGCTTGAAGACGTGTGAAATGAGAAGGAAGAAGAGAATGAGGTGAGAGAGTACACTTTGTTAAGATATTTATGTTATAAAGTAACTTTCTTCTTTTATTCACTTTTCCTTCCTTTCCTTAATTGATTTCTTTACATGTTGGTGACTCACCATGATAAAAACCCCGGCCCCCATCTCTACCTAGGGGTATAATAGTCTTTGTTGACCAATAAACTTACTTATATTGATTTATGTTATAAATTTGCACATTTTGGTTACTATTCACAAACTAAGGCACATATTTGTGAAATTTTTGATTTCCCATTGATATAGACTTCCAAATGTGATACTATATAGTACACATGTTAATTAAAGAGTAATGATGGACATTTAGCCATTCAAAACTCATTTACAAGACAATTTTTCAAAAATGTGCTTTACGACTCCTTAAAGCACATTTCGTGTTTTAACTTGTTTTCAAGCTTGGTTTTCTTGGGTAATTGATTTAATATGTTCATTAACATATTTATAAGGTATAGGTATGACCTTTAGGTCTTATACAAATTTATCCCAAGCTTAGAGCACATTTTTGCTCTTATTGACTTTAAGGCATTTATTTGTGTTTTGTTTGGTTTAATTGTCTACCAAGGTTTCCTAAGGACTTAATTAGCCTTATTAAATCATAATTGGATATTATTAAGTCTTGGTAGGCTCTTTGGGTCCTAACCAAGTTCACTCCTAGCTTAGAGCATGCTTTTGCTCAAACTGTATCTTAGTGCTTTATTGCATTTTACTATGGTTTAAATTGCTCACTGATGTTTCTAAGACACTTTTTAGCCTTTACATACCATAGTTTAATATTTAAACCACATATCAAGGTTTGGGGTATTTCAATCTACCCCCCTTAAAAGAACTTCGTCCTCGAAGTTCACACTTCCCACACATCATTAGATTAGAACACAAGAATCACTTGGAAATAAATTTCCATAACCAACATATTTTACATCACACCCTCGGACTTAATGGTCCGGGTAACACATTCACATCCATACATAACATAACATATTCACATGACAACCTCGGACTCAATGGTCCGGGTATCTTAACAACATTTACACACATAACAACCCTTAGACTCTCTGGTCTTAGGTAACATAACAACATTTAGACACATAGGTCTTGATAACATACACTTTTGGAACTCAAGGTCAAAAATAATTTATTACACATACCACACAACATGTCATAGCATGTATAACAATCAAAAATATCCTTTATATACACTGTGATCCCGCAGAACCCGGTCGCGATGGACACCTTCCGTCCCCGTGCCTTTGGGAGATCAAAACAATCACTTGAATTTGAAATTTTTCCTTGTGAGGTTAAGTAAGAGAACTTTATTTATGTAAAGTATCTATCGACGTTTTATAAATACCAATTCAAAATCCTTTTTGAAAACACACACAACTCCAAGTCCAACTTATGCTCTTTGCTTCTTTTCTTAGTGTGGTTATTTGTGACCACTTAAGGGGAGCTTCAAGAATCATCCAACCCTGATGTGATCATCATCAGTGTTGAACTATCCTTCCACCCCAATTTGTGTTCGGCTTCCCTTGATCTCATGATAATCAGTTTCACCTCCCACTTCAATTTCAAGCATCAAGTAAATCTCTCATTCCAATTTCCTATCTTTTTAATCATTCTAATCATGATCATAACATCTTCAAGGGATAGAACTTCGTCTATCAATTATTTCCATTCACTTTAATCCTGTTGCCTAGGGAATCTTATTCTCACTAGGTTCTATGTCGGTATCATGCCCTTTCATGAATCACTATATAATATATATATACACATATATTTTATCAAAATACAACACACAGTTTCACATTTGTACACTGTCGGGGTTTTTGTTCCCCCGGGAGTTTCTCTACTCCCCACACTTGTACTATCACACACAACTGTTAACAAATAAACACACTTATCACAATGGTATTCGCATCTTCTATGTGCAATTACCACAATTAAACCATGAATGAATGCGTATGTTTACGTAACACACGCACCAATCATCAAAACAAATTATTTGTGCTATGCACGACATAAGTCATGTACACTTGTACGGTAATACACACTAAGTTGTTTTGCGCTCTACCCCCCTTAAAAGGGATTACGCCCACGTAATCAATCACTAAACAATGTCTTAAAATGTTCTGCCGTCGTGAAGTATTTTAACTTTCATGCGGTCTTGTAACACCCCATCCAAAGCCTATCGTGGTTATCGCAATCTGAACACTTAATCGAATATGTCGCAGCGGAAATAAACAACTCCTGGACCTTGCCACGGTCTGATCTTTAGAAGATACCGGTTAAAATACTTACAATACTTATCCAAAAACAATTATCCAACTTACACGTCAACGTTCATAATACCACGACCAACCGAGTACTAGTATCTCAAACATAATCTCAACTTACAACAGTTTAATATCAACAGTCGGGTGCACAGGCGCAACCCGAACTCAAAATAAAAGTCCCCTCCTAAGTCTAACCGCTCCTACTCTCGTAGTGCGTCCTCATGGGCCTCTTACCTGCAAGTGTAAAAATAGCCCCCGAGGGGGTCAGCACGAATGCTGGTACACCCTCTCATGGCCCCCAAGCTAACGGGGCTACGACGACTAATTGTCGATAGCATGGAAATTGATTACATGCGCAAACATAATATGAAGTGCAATAACATAACCACCAGATGACATATATAATTCACACCAACGAACGACTCAAGCGTTCTCTTAACAAGTGGGTTGATAACCCCCTGCCTCAGTCCTCAGTTCCTTAATCTCAGTTCCTTAACTTACCTTAATCTTAATCTCAAACTTATACTTGCCAACCTCTCCACTATTAGATTGGTTAGCCCTTAATTGGTTGCTTATCTTTGTAGGGCTTGGTTAACCCTAGCCGGTAGCAGTGCACTATCCGACGATAAGCTACCTTCCTTAACTTATAGGGATTAGGCTTGATCCCTCCACGCCTTCCTTATGTGCCTCCCACCTCGAACAGTAGCCCGGGTGGTCGGGTCGATTTGTTGACCCTAGGCGACGAGTCTAATGACCAGTCTTATTTGGAAGTCGGATCTGATTCAGATACCGACCTCCCCCAATACACATGTGCCGGTACCATTCCGGATTCCTCACTCCCACCCCAAGTTATGGTTAGTGAAAGCCTTAGTTACCAAGTGTTAGTTAAACCTTGACGGGTAAAACCAACAATCAACGATACTTAGTTCTCAACCTTAACTCAGTAAGTACTAACCTTGGTTAGTAACAATCTCAAGCCTCGCGGGTTAGTGTAAATGTAACACAAACGCAACGAGAGCAATATAACCGGTTGCATGCTTTATCTTGTTTTAGTCATAGCAAATAAACAGATAGCACACAAGCCGAGGGACACCTCGTTAGCAAGCAGGTCACGAAAAGGATTGTACCGTTCACCGTCGTTCGTTGTTTGACTAATCTTCTTCGGGGTCCCAACTCACAAACCTAAAATTCATTCATTCTTAGGTTATTAGTTATTTGCACCTTACTTAACTCGCTTAGTCCCTAAGGACTTCCATTCAATAACCTCCAGTCTTTATCACTTAATCTTACAACTTAACTTAAACATTAAAACTTATACTTACTCTTAACTTAATTCCTCACGTTCTTAGGGTCCCAATCATTACTACCCTACCAAGGGCATACCTCATTACCCATTACCATTTTTAGAAATTAAATTTTCTTTTTTTTTTTTTTTATTTTAGGCTCGACCGGACTTACCGACCGGACTTGCCAAGTCCGGTCCATTCCAGTACCTTTTACCGTTGGAAAATTCACTCCGACCGGACTTACATGTCCGGTCCTATGTCCGGTCGATTCCAGAGACTTATAATCCGTACTAAATTCATGCCGACCGGACTTGACAAGTCCGGTCCCATGTCCGGTCCATTCCAGAAACATTTCCCCCTCTCACAAAACAAGCCCGACCGGACTTGTAGGTCCGGTCCCCCAAGTCCGGTCGATTCCAGAAACATTTTCCGGTAGTGTAACAGAGCCCGACCGACCTTGCAAGTCCGGTCCTAAGGCCGGTCGGCTCCAAAAACTTGTTTCTAAATTCCTTTTCAACTCCAAACTTGTCCTCATATATCCTCATATGTTATAACCTCATTTGGGCACCTCAAATACACCTTAAGCCCTCCTTAAAATACCTTAATTCATCCACCAAAATCCATCTTAGTCATTATGCATTTTCCTTGTAATAATGCCAACACTTGTAATGTTTTTTCCTCTAGGTTTCTTTGTGGTGGTTCATACCTAATGTAACCACTATGCCAAATGTTTCCTTCACCACTATAACATCATCTCCCAAGCATCTCTCACTATCTAAACTCTTTTAAACATTCTCTTAAGGTTCCTTAACAAGATTAAACTTCCATCATCATTACATTATTTCCTTCCTAGATGTGCACCAACATTTGCCTAAGTCCTAAATACTCCAATACATTCTCTTGATTCCTAAACCTTCCCATGGTGATACCTAAGTCATCATAAGTCATTAAAATACCTTAACTTCACCCTTTTCATCAAGACACCTATAGAACATTCCTAGTACTTCCTTAGTCATTAAATTCTCTTAGGATATCTTAAACACTTAAACTCTCCTTTAAATTTTGCCATAGGTTCTCTAGTATATAGTACCTCCTAACACATGGGTTTTCTCCACCAAACAACCAATACCACACAAATTCTCATCACAATAGCTTAACACCCAATTTGCACCAAAACCACACCACATCATCATATAGTGCTTAAACTCAAATGCTTGGCACTTAGGCCCTTAAATGACAATAATCTTAACCACTGAATTTCCACATATATATGCCTTCAACCTGCGAATACACTCAACAAGGCTCCCATTGAAATAAAATGCTTCTTGTACTTCACCTTTATATCCTTAAACTATCTCTTTTCTCATTTGCTCCTTAGTCACAAGTTCACAAGAGTAGTCATTGTTTCTCCTAGGTTTTAATAGCACCTTCCCAATATAAACTCTACACCAAACTCATCATATACCCATATCTCATTCCCTTAAACAACAAGACACCTTAAGGTAAGTAATTTACCTTGTTTTCTCACAAGCTTACAAGCTTTTCTCCTTAGGTTTTCTTTGTTCAATCTCGGTCACCAATGTGGTTCTCCTTGCCAATGTTCTAACCAATATCCAATGACTCCAATGAGTACTAGATAACACATTAACCCTAAGGGACAAACCCTAGGTTTAAAAATATGTTTTAAGGTATTAATGTGATTGTTTTACCTTGGTTTCTCAAGACAAACTTGGATGTGAAGCAAGAAGGACCTCCTCTCCCCTTTGAAGAGTAGAAACAAACTAGAACAAGGCATAAACATGGAGTCCCATGAGTATATATTTTCGGTCAAGTGAAGAAAATGGTGGAAACCTAGATTTTCTTACACTTTCTTTACCTTAAGAGAATGGAGATGCCAATGGAGTCTCCAAACTTGAATTTCCTCCTCTAATGGTGGTTTGACTTGGCACCAAAATGAAGCTCTTGAAGTTTTGAAAAGATAGAAAGGAGGAGCTTGAGCTAACTAAGAAGAATATCTATTTTGTTTTGGATTTGGAGCTTAAATGAGCAAGATGTGTGCAAGAGAAGATGGAGCTAGCATGGAGGTGAGCTCTACGTGAATGGAGAAGAGAAAGAGAGCAAGAAAACCGTGTGAACAAGGAAGAATGAAGAAGTGAGGAGAGAGAATCACTAAAGGTGAGATATTATGTAAAAAGGTGAATAGTTCCTTAGGCTTTAAAAGACTTATTTGCTTCCTTAATCACTTAATGAGTCATAAAGGTGGTGACTCACCCCTTAAGAACCGGCCCCCTTTTAGTGATGAGGGTAGTTTAGTCTTTATTGACCAAATGTCTCACTTATATAGACTTATGTTATAAACTAGCTTAATAAATTCACTATTCATCAAAAACAAGGCACATTGTTGTGAAATTTTTGATTTCCCATTGATATAGACCTCCAAATGTGATACTATATAGTACACATATTAATTAAAGAGTAATGATGGACATTTAGCCATTCAAAACTCATTTACAAGACAATTTTTCAAAAACGTGCTTTAAGACTCCTTAAAGCACATTTTGTGTTTTAACTTGTTTTCAAGCTTGGTTTTCTTTGGTAATTGATTTAAAATGACCATTAGGATGTTACTAAGGTCTTGGAACAATATTTGGGTACTCTCCCATATTTCTCCAAGCTTAGAGCACGTTTTTGCTTAAACTGCTCTTTTGGTGTTTCCTTATATTTTCTTTGATTAGAAATGTTTCTTAATGTTTCTAAGGCATTATTTAGCCTCCTTATATCTTAGTTTATCATTTAAACACCATATCTAAGTTTGGGGTATTTCAGGTCTATTATACAATGGATTTTGATTAGAGGATCTTAACCATCTTAGCGGTTTAGTTCCTACACCAAGAATTCTCATTAGAGTTTGCTTTAACTCATGACCGGTTTCGGTTCTGGCCTGTGAGGCTTCTAGGCACTAATAATTAGCCATTTACTCATATTCACTATGCACATTGTACACTTGACTCACTGGTTCACTAGCGTCTGCTGCGTAACTCTAACAACTGTAGGGCTTAGTTTGCCCCATTCATTATTCTCACTGTATTGTACACCTCCCATATATCACCTTTATCTTGGTAATAATGGTTTCTCAATCGACGTGTGGTATCTCTTACCGTGAGCGAATTCGGTGAGTTATAACTTTCTATCCACTTCCATAATAATTGACCGTATATATGTTACGTATTTCACAATGATTGACTTGTTTCCTTCCAACTTACTGTCAGTTGAGGTTGAGCTACTACCTAGTGTGTAGTGCTCTCTCAGTTATCACCCAACATTTGGTATATTCCATACCAATATTTGGTATTTAGTGCTACTATAGTCCCTTATTCTTAATCATGCCTCCACATTTGGTTTTGTACAAGTACTCTTTCATTGGTGCGGCCTTGCATTTCCTATGCATCGGCCATTATAGCATTATTCCTCCACAATTAACATGTTTCCAATTCCTAGCTATCCCCCTTGATCATTACTGAGCAAGTGCAATACCAAAACACTCAGTCATACAGAGTGCAGAGGCTAAACTCTTGGCAGTAAATCTCTCATGCGATTGCCATAGGAATTCACACTGTTTTTCCAGTGAGATTCTGATCTCGTAATACTGGCTACTGGCTTACCGCCTAGTTTGTTTATCATCACTTACCTTGCATCACCACTGAATTTAATTCATAACTGCTCTTATCTGCCATATCATTATCTAACAACACTTATACAACGGTCGCTGCTGCTGCGTACCGTGCTCTTACTATTGTATAACACCAACTTATATGGTATTTACGTCATATTAACTTCCACACATACTTACATCATTCGTATTATGGTTCATCACTCATTTGGATGACTACTGAATGCTCCTTGAGCATTGATCATTCGAGTCACAATCCGGCATTATCCAGCTCGGTGTTTCACTTTATACACACATACTACTAAGCTAACACTCTCTTTCGTAATAATATCGTCCATCCTTAACATATTTCTTGGACTTGATTTACATAACTACCGCTCTTGCGGTCTCACAATATCGAGAGGTATCCCCACTCTTAATGCAGTGGTTGGTTCTCCGCTCTATTCACTTATACAACATAGGCTTCTGCAATCAATCTAATTTACATAACACATTTTAATTGTGGCTTAAGAGCTTTACTGCTTCGAGCTCTGTCCATTGTGGACGGTTCACATACATGTACTTCTCTGTACAACATTACATGGTTTGGATATTATATTGAGCTCCATGACAAGGTCGTTGCATTCCGTTTCCTTTCATGGGATGCCCCTTAGGTTTGTCAGTCCGTCTCCTGACAACTTATGTCTAAACTGGGTGTTAGTTTCAACCCTTGTGTTTCTGTCATGTCATTTGTGCCATTATCGTTGATGTAAACACCCTTCAAGGATTGCTCCTGGGTGTTGCTAAGTTATTCCATTACATCAGATCAGGTTCGCACTTATTGGTATACTCATTAGCCACGCCGTTTGCGTTCTTAACTGCTTATTATCTTCTTCGTGAAGATCAACATTTCCTGTAGTGTAGGTACTCATTCGGGAGTTTCATCCCGTTCGTTGCACATTAATGTGTCCACATTAAGCATTTGCCTCGTCATGTGCAGGCTGGTCCACCATTCCAGTTATCGTTTTTCTCCCTGGGATCCTTCGACTATGCTATTCTTTTCATAACAGTTAGTGCCGTCGCAGCCTCCTGACTCTTAACCATTTCCTTGAAAGGATTCACTAATTCCTTTGGTCTCGTTAACTTACTGAGTTCCTCAACTTCAACCTCCTTGATATCCTTAGCTCTTGTTTACTTATACTGCTGACGCGTAGTACGGATCGCTACTTCCCTGTTCCGGACTCTACTCGTACTATGTGGGGTACCATGCTGATACATTGCTACTTACCCACTAACCCATAAGTAGGTCTGTCAGGCCCACACTCCTATCGGAGTGTCGGTCGTCCCACATTTCATTAGCACACTCTTAGTGTTCTCACACGCCTAGGTGAGTATTCTGTTGTCAACTCCCTTATATTGTCCCGTGACATATTTATTCCGTGCTTCCCAACTTAATCGAGGAAAGTTTATCCACTGTTGTATCTTTATCAACTGCCCTTAGTTTACTGGTTTGGTTTAGAAGAAGGTTAGAAAAAAGTGTTGGTTTGAAAGAAAATTGGTTTTGAAAGAAAAGAGTTGAATATACCTAAGTTGAAAGAAAATTTTCATGGTTTTCACAATGCCTTCTTCCCTTAACCAATCTAGCTTCTTGCTGACTGGTACTTCCAATTACAAAGGTTAGGCTGTTAAGCCCTTCCACAGTTATATGATCTCACTAAGTTCATGGTACTTTACTAAGTACTTTGTATTTGTTAAACTTCCCGAACAGCCCTGTCATAGCAGCACTTGCTATGCAAGTGCGCCATGCTAACTGGCTATCGGTTCAACACATACCGTTGTGGTATTGTTTTTACCCGCACTGTCATCAGTGGCCTTGTTGGCCCTCACTGATCTTATGTCTTGATAATAACCCTCTAGGTGACTTCTCACTGTCTTCACATGATAATCATCAACGGGTGTCTCCCATTCTTGGGGTCCCCTTTCTTTTTGTATTATTTCCTCTTCGTAGCCCGTTCCACGCATTGTCGTGGTTACTGAGACTTGTCTCAGGTTGGGCACCACGTTGTAGTTCCTTGTCTGTTGGTGTACCGTTGGTGTATCACTTAACAATTGTGGTTCCGTAGACACTTGTCTCGGATTTCATGGCTTCACTTTTTGCCTATGCACGGTTAGTGCGTTGCAAGCTGGCTGTTCTCGACTGCTCGGCATGTCGACCCAGGTTGCCGGAAATTCTATTCTCTTATACATAAATTCTTCATTCTTCGCTGTTAATGCGGTCAACATTGTTCAGATGGAAAACCGTCTCCGGGATTCCCAGTTTTCGGGATCTACCGTATGACAGGTTCTCCGTACTTACAGATATGCTTTACAACAGCCAGATCGGGTTTTTCCGAGTATGAGAGAACTTTCATCTCCCTGGCGTTCTTCCCCGAGTTATAAACAGGGTTGTGGAGGGCGGGTTGGACACTGTAGGTTTCCAGTACACACTGGTTATACCTATCTAGCGTATCTCTCACGCTATCACTCAGCCCCTTTACCTAAAGCCTTAAACTCCTAACTCGGTACTTCCTAAGCTCGGTAATTCAGTCATCAGAGCGATACTTCGCTCTGATACCACTTTTTGTAACACCCCATCCAACACAACACATAACAACATTCTGCAGCGGAATATACTACTTCACAATACTTAACTCGTTGGTGTTACACGCCGTTAACCACCCACGTGGCTAACAAGGCTATTACATAAACATTGTACCGGTCTGATGACTAGATTCCCGAGCGCTACACATTATTATCCCTTTCCATTAACAACAAACATACACATACCTTCCAACTGTACCGAGTATTTACAAAACTGATGCCGATAACAATTTCGGTCTTACTACACCTACTGTATATATACACTTAAATGATTACCCATGTACAACGACTACCCCTCCTACTCTCAAACGGCTTCCAGCTCTTTGTACCTGAAATAGGAAAAGAAGAGAAAGGGTGGCCCCTAAGGGGCTCAGCACCTTTGCTGGTATGGAATTCCCGCAGTCCGCATGCTACCGGGCCACGCACAACTAATTGTCGTTAGCATGCGGTTGATTATATTTAAATCATGCATGTAACTTAAAACACACAGCACGAATCATTCCGCCTCAATGGGCTCAACAAACAGATAACATATCCATACTTGATAGGTCACTCATGTATTCATTACCCCTAGATGTTTTCTCCTCTAATGGAACTACTTCCTTTAGACGACAACTACCCATTAATCGGGTTATCCTTAAACACCTCTTATTACAAACTGGGATTCATATCCATGATCCACATACTCCACATTTTACAACATATAACATTCATCACATAACAACACATAACACTTTTCACGTTTCAACGTGCACATAATAACATCGCAATAGATATTGCATCATCACAACAATACATAACATAACGGGTACGGTTCCCTTTTATGAACCGGCCCAAACATAGCAGTTCACTTGTAGCCTAGAGAATGTTGCCAGTCTCGTGATAAGCTCATTACATAACTCGTTACCGTCTCGTTAAATGAACGGATAACTTAACACAAGGTGTCCGATATAGTGACCCAAGCACACCGAACAAACATAAACATAGTATGCCCCTGTGGCCCGACGTGAGTCAGTAAAAATAGCCTTGGTTAGCTAAAGGGAAGGTTGGAAACCAAATTGGAAAACAACCATAACATACAGAGAGGATCGAACCTGATATGACAACGACCCCCATACTCACACTGTGGCCGGAATAGACCGGACTCCTCACTTCCCCCGTTAGCACTTGTTAGAAGTTCAACATTGAACTTAATTAAACAATCACAACATTGGGTTAAGTCTTGTTAGACACACACAAAGGGAAGTGGAGTCAACTTTCACACACAAACATCACACACAAACATCACATAACTAACTCACGCATAGCCGTGGTTAGAACGTTCCTTAGGTCAGAAACGTTATCACCGGATACCGTTCTCTTACGTTTACCTAATAGTGGTTAACTAGCCCTTCAAGCGCATTCGAGGTTACCGGTATCGACACGTAAACATACAACAACAATAACGACTGTAAACTCGTTTCATGATTTATCTTATAACGTGGCAACACACAAAAAACACATTGGCATACAAGCCGGTGTAATCCGGTAGGACACAGGTTGCAAGAAAACCATACCTGTCACCGGAGTCCACTTTATCATGTCCACTTATGTTCCTCGAGCAATTCTCAAACAACTGATAACATTACATGTATTTTTATTAACATCGGGGTAACATGATTGTTGAAAGTCTAATGCTTATAAACTTTCCCCGTTAACTTAGTTACATAACTTTACATTTTAACTTGTTTTACTTTTACATTTTGATACAACTTTTTCCCTCACCAAATTGTCATTATAACTCACTTAACATGTCCTTAACAATCTTATAACATCATTACTTAGTAAATCACCATTTTTAGGCAACTTTTCCTAACCTTAAACAGCAATTTTTTTGCCAAAACGTGGCATGTCCGAACTTGTGTCCGGACTTCCCAAGTTCGGACACAAGCCGTGACTTAATACTGAAAACAGACGCATGTCCGAACTTGTGTCCGGACTTCGGAAGTTCGGACATGGGTCGAGGAAAATTAAAAGTAGAATCTCATCTGTCCGAACCTGTGTCCGGACTTCCGAACTTTGGACACAGTTCGAGACTCTGAGAATTCTTACGCAACAGGGCCTGTCCGAACGTCCATGTCCGGACGGATGTTCGGACAAGCCAAACACTCACTTTCCAAGCCTTTAAACACTTAACCAATTTCCACCAAAATCTCTAACACTTAAAGTATTTCCTCCTTAGGTTTCTAAGTGGTGTTTCATGCCTATTGTAACCATTATACCATATATTTCTTCTCCATTTGAACATCCACTCTTAAGCATCTTTCTTACAACTAAATTCCTTATGTCACCCTTGTAGTCCTTTTACAAGTTTATTCCTTCTCCTTGTTTTCCAAAGTTTGCCTAAGTCCTAGAACAACTCCTTTGATTTCTAGAACTTCCAAGACAATGTCTAAATCCTTAGTACTCTAAACACCTTGATACCTCTTTCTTTACCTAGTAAAACACTTAATCATTCTCAACACTTCCAAACTCACCAAAACTCTTTTAAACACTTAGAACTTCTTATACATCATCTAAATTTTGCCATAGGTTCTCTTAGCACAATGTCATACCAAAACACATAGCTTTCACATTCATTAGGCATTCAAAACACCTAAAATCCACCAAGAGTATTCTCACACACAAACACTTAGGTTTTCACCCTTTTACAACCAAAAACACTTAATCATCTAATGCACATTCCTTACACACAAACATATTGTTTTTCCTCCTTTAACCATACAAGACACTCATCTTCACAAAGAATGTTCTTTACACACATCTAAATCCTTAAAATACACTACATCACAATATAGTGCATAAACTTAAATTGCTTGGCACTTAGGCCCTTAAATAACATGGCTCTTAGGCCCTTAAGATGCATAAATCATACGCCTTTTAATAAGCCCTTGAGAGCATTTTCTAGGTCATTCACCTTTGGCTCCTTAGGTATTTTATTAAGCAAATCAAGCTCATTTTCCTAAGGCATTTAAACTACATTGAGATAGTTTGTTTACCTCTTTTTCCTCACAAACTTCTTTCTTGTTTCCTTGTAAAACCGGTAAGGATGTTTGGTTGTTTGTCAACTTCTAAACAATGTACAAATAATAGAATGAGTATTCAAGCATTATGCTTCATCTCATTGTAAACCCTAGGCACATATATTGTCTTAACACATTAAGGTAATTGTTTTACCTTGGAATTGGAAGAGAGCTTGAATAAATATCAAGAGAGGACTCCCCCAAACCCTTTGAAGATTGCAATGAAGCTATGGAAGAACAAGAGAAGACACCATTAATGGTGAATTTTCGGACAACACAAAACATGGAGGAAACATGGATTTTCTTTGAGTTTCCTTACCTTGAAGCAAGGAGAACACAAGGTGTGAAAAGATGAAGTCAAGCTCCATCAATGGTGAATCTCCTTGGTACCGAAATGAGGCTTTTGAAGATTTGAAAAGATAGAAGTGTAGAGCTTGCTCCAACTAGAAGAATGGTGGTCTTGAAATTGAATTTGGACCATGGAGCTAGGAGTTACAAGCATTCAAAGATGGAGTTCTTGTGTGGAACTATAGCAAATCGTAAATGGAAGGGAGGAAGGGAGCTTGAAGACGTGTGAAATGAGAGGGAAGAAGAGAATGAGGTGAGAGAGTACACTTTGTTAAGATATTTATGTTATAAAGTAACTTTCTTCTTTTATTCACTTTTCCTTCCTTTCCTTAATTGATTTCTTTTACATGTTGGTGACTCACCATGATAAAAACCGGCCCCCATCTCTACCTAGGGGTATAATAGTCTTTGTTGACCAATAAACTTACTTATATTGACTTATGTTATAAATTTGCACATTTTGGTTACTATTCACAAACTAAGGCACATATTTGTGAAATTTTTGATTTCCCATTGATATAGACTTCCAAATGTGATACTATATAGTACACATGTTAATTAACGAGTAATGATGGACATTTAGCCATTCAAAACTCATTTACAAGACAGTTTTTCAAAAATGTGCTTTAAGACTCCTTAAAGCACATTTCGTGTTTTAACTTGTTTTCAAGCTTGGTTTTCTTGGGTAATTGATTTAATATGTTCATTAACATATTTATAAGGTATAGGTATGACCTTTAGGTCTTATACAAATTTATCCCAAGCTTAGAGCACATTCTTGCTCTTATTGACTTTAAGGCATTTATTTGTGTTTTGTTTGGTTTAATTGTCTACCAAGGTTTCCTAAGGACTTAATTAGCCTTATTAAATCATAATTGAATATTATTAAGTCTTGGTAGGCTCTTTGGGTCCTAACCAAGTTCACTCCTAGCTTAGAGCATGTTTTTGCTCAAACTGTATCTTAGTGCTTTATTGCATTTTACTATGGTTTAAATTGCTCACTGATGTTTCTAAGGCACTTTTTAGCCTTTACATACCATAGTTTAATATTTAAACCACATATCAAGGTTTGGGGTATTTCACAAGCTTAGCCCTCGTTTTGTGGGTCCATTTGAGATCCTGGAGAGGATCGGACCGGTTGCCTACCGTCTAGCTTTGCCACCGTCGTTGGCTGGTGTCCACAGTGTGTTCCATGTGTCTATGCTGAGGAAGTATATTCCAGACCCGTCGCATGTGATTGACTTCAGTTTGCTTCAGTTGAGGGGGGATTTTACCTTTGAAGCAGCTCCTTCGAGGATCCTAGCTCGAGATGTTCGTAAGCTCAGGAGTAAGACCATGCCCTTGGTGAAGGTGCAGTGGTCAGGTCAGTCAGAGGAAGAGGCGACCTGGGAGATCGAAAGTGATGTGCGTTCTAAGTTTCCCGCCCTCTTCGAGCAGTAGGTATGTTTTAATTTTGAGGACGAAATTCTTTTAAGGGGGAGGTGATGTTATAACCCAAAGTTCGTTACCATTTTATTTCGTGTAACGTTGTCTTACGTTGAGATATTTCATTATTCAGGACAAAGAGGTCCATTCTAATTAAGCTGGGGACGAGGAAGTCTTTTTCCCTTCCCATTTGATTTTCTGGTGAGAACCTATTATTAGCCCATAATAAATCATCCTTAATTACTTTCCCTAACCACGTTTCTCACCACGCTCTCACTATCTAATTTCCCGATCAGTTTCAACTGCTGAGACGTTCTCTCTCTCTCTCTCTCTCAACCTTCCTCATCTTCTTCATCGATCTGTCAAGACTTCGTGTGTTGCGCTACGCTGCTGGTGAATCCTTCTGTTGTCACGCTGTCTCTGTTACAACCAGGTTGGTCTTGTGGTTTCTATTGCAATTCAGTTTTGGGGTTAGGTTTTGGGGGCTCTTCCAATCCCTAATTGTTCTTCGTAATCTGATTGCAACCAGCGGTGGTTCTTGCGTTTCCATCAATCTGTCTCTACTGTTGGCTTCGTCTGTGATTCCGCTGTCAGATTCAGGTAAGGATTTTAGTTGTGTTCATCATTGGTAGTTTCTGGACTGTGAGGCCTCTCCGTTTTCTGAATTGGGAGTTCCTGCAATTGTGTTTTGTTCAGTGAATTGGAAATACGTTTCGGTCTGTGTTTTGGTGTCTGCGTTGGCTGGGTTCTGCTGCTTCAGATTTCGGGTTTCGTCTGCTGATTATTGAGGTAGGTGGCTGATGGATTCGATTAGTGTGTTCAGCCTTGGGGAGTTTCAATTTTGGTATTGATTGTGTTCTGTCTCTGCTCTGGGTTTGCGAATTCGTCTGTTTAAGTGTTGTTTAATAATGTACAAACCCCCAAGGTTGTTTTCTGCAAACTCATAATGTTTTGACATTGTTTTGGTGCTTCAGTTTGTGTGAAATCGCCTCTGTTTTCTGAGTTTTTCGGCGCGTCCGAACTTCCATCCGACCTTGGAAGTTCGGACATGCCCTTCTGCGCCTTGAATTTCTGAACTTTTTGACGTGTCCGAACTTCCGTCCGAGCTTTGATGTTCGGACGGGGTGCGAGGACGAGTTCGACTTACAAGTCTCGAATGGTGTCCGAACTTGTAAGTCCGGACAGAAGTTCGGACACACTGTTCTCATTCTTCTGATTTTGCTTCGACTTGTGTCCGAACATTGATGTCCGGACACAAGCTCGGACTCTACACGTATTTGTTTTCCGAAAAGCATCCGAACATCAGTCCGAGCTTTGATGTTCGGACACCTCTGCCTCCGCTTCTGTTTTAAGGTTCGACCTGTGTCCGAACATTGATGTCCGGACACAAGTTCGGACGAGCTTCTGTTTTGACCATAACTTGCTCGTTTGAGCTCCGTTTTGACTTCCGTTTATGGGGTTGGATTCCCCTTCTGATTTCCAAGCTGCCTATGTGCTTTCTGGTGCCTTTGGTGTGCATGTGCTTAATTGTTTTAAGCTTCTGTTTTGGGACCTAGTTATCTCTATGTCTGAACCTTTGGATGGCTGGTCTCGCTGTCTCGTAGCGCGCTATGTAGGATCCTTTTGTTCACGGGTGATGTTCCCTGTTCTGTTCACAGGTGTTTCATCTGTTCTGTTTACGGGTGAGGTTTCCTCATTCTGTTCACGAGCTGGCTTCGTTCTGTCTGTATGCTGTGATCAACTAGTGTCCCGCTCTGTTTTCTGCTTCCGTCTGCTTCTGACTCTGTTTAGTCCTCTATTGTATGGACTTCTGTTTCTGTTTTCCATCATGCTTATGGATTCCGTCTATTCCTTTTGATTTGATAATGTTCTGTAAAATGTTTTGAGCATGCTGGTTGATGAAGTTTGTCATCTACTGGGCATAGTTGTTTGCTCATTCCCCTACTCTATCTAACATTGCAGATTGATCAGCGAGGGTCACTTGCTCAGCTCTGGAGTTTAGTTTGTTTTGTTATTTGAATTCTTTTGAGACATATGTATTTGACTTTGAGCCTTTGGGCCTCTTTAGATAGCTTCCGCTTTTGATATTCGTTTGGTGGGTTTTGTGATGACTTTTGGGATGTTACGACATCATTTTGATTATACTTTATTCAAGTATTCGTTTGGGCCTTGTTTGATTATCTATTTAAGTTCGTTTGTTAGAGCCTTGCGTTATTATGTAATAATACGCGGCGTGTAATACCCCTAACTCCTAGGCCAGTGTTTGGGGGTGTTACAGTATGTATTCACACAGAAGGAACTCAATTTGAGACAGAGGAGGTGGATGGAGTTCCTCTCAGATTACGACATTAACCTCCAGTATAAAGAAGGGAAGGCAAACATTGTAGCCGACGCCCTGAGTCGTCGAGCACACTCGCTCCATTCGCTACTCGCTTCTTCTAGCTTGGTTGACGAGGTGCGAGACGCTCAGCTGAGCGACCCTTACTTCACAGAGATCAGATAGAAAATCACAGATGGTACCTTCGAGAGCCGAAAGTACGACTTCAAATTGCATGAAGATGGTCTGATCCGATTGAATGGCAGATTATGCATTCCCCGAAGCAATGCTGAGCTAAGGGATCGCATTCTGCGAGAATCACACTGTTTTACATTGCATGTTCATCCGGGAGCCTCTAAAATGCACAAAGACATGAAGAGGTACTTCTGGTGGTCAGGAATGAAATCCGACGTGACTGAGTATGTTCTGAGGTGTCTCACATGCCAAAAGGTGAAGTTCGAGCACCGAAGACCGGGAGGAATGGTGCAATCTATGCCCAATCCGGAGTGGAAATTCCACGATATCTCCATGGATTTTGTTGTTGGACTCCCACCTGCTAGGAGAGGACTCAACATGATCTGGGTAGTAGTCGACCGTCTCACCAAGGTTGCCCGATTCATACCGATGAAGGACACCTGGAAGGTGGCAAAGCTCGCGGAGCTATTTGACAAGGAGATCATCCGACACCACGGAGTCCCGAAAACCATAGTATCTGACCGCGACACCAGATTTCTTTCGAGATACTAGAGAGCGACACGAGAAGTGCTTGGTACTGAGTTGAAGCTTAGCACCGCCTTCCATCCTCAAACCGACGGTCAGACAGAAAGGACCATCCAGACACTAGAGGATATGCTTAGGGCATATGCCTTAGACTTCCAGGGGAGCTGGATTGATAAGCTTCATCTTATCGAGTTTTCGTATAACAATAACTATCATGCTTCGATTAAGATGTCGCCATTCCAAGCTTTGTATGGTAGACCCTGTCGTACCCCGTTGTGTTGGGATGAGTCAAGCGAAGCGGTCATAATAGGACCGGAGTATTTAGAACAAGTACAAGCTGAAGTTCAGCTAATCCGAGCAAATATGAAAGCAGCCCAAGATAGACAGAAATCCTATGCGGATGTGCGACGACGCGACTTTGAGTTCGCCGTGGGCGATCAAGTGTTCTTGCGCATTTCACCTATGAAGGGCGTCTTTCGATTTGGCCAGAAGGGCAAGCTGAGCTCGAAATTCGTAGGCCCGTACACGATTACCGAGAGGATTGGAGCCATAGCTTATAGGCTAGCATTGCCTAAAAAATTGGGGGGTGTTCATGATGTCTTTCATGAATCACAACTCAAGAAACACATAGCCGATCCCTCTCATGTATTAGAACCCGAGCAACTATCCCTTGAGCCGACGATGAGGTATGTCGAGACTCCATTGTGAATCCTTGATACGAAGACAAGAGACACTCGCCATAAATCAGTAAGAATGGTGAAGGTCTTGTGGTCTAACCACGATGTAGAGGAAGTGACTTGGGAATTAGAAGACGCCATGAAGGCGAAGTACCCAAATCTATTTGTAGACTAGATGTCTAGTATCCGTATAGTACGGAGGGTACGGGGCGTACCCCTTTTAAGGGGGGTAGAGCCTTCTTGCTTTTGCATTGCTTTGGGTTAGCATTGCATAGTATGTATGTATTGTAATTGTATTTTGTTGGCACATGTGTGCTAATTGTATTCGGTTGACACAATGTAGTGCTAGTAGTATCTAGTATGTAGTACAATGAGTATGGTATGTGTATGTAGGTGTGTAATGAGTAATGCATTTGTGTTGTACAGTATATGACACGAATGACAATGTGAAGAGTATGGTGAATGGTATTGTGAAATGTATTGTGGAATGTGTGAATGGGATAGCGTATTGTGTATGGTATTTGAATTGTGTATGCTTGTAGTGCAAGAATTGTGAACACCTTGTAAGGCGGTAGTAAAGTTCATTGTGGCAATTGGCTTGCCAAATGAGTAGAAATAGTAAACCGTAAACCTTGAGCAACTTTAAGGGCAAAGTTCCTTAAGGGGGGAAGATTGAAATACCCCGTAATTAAAAACAGTGATTAATTAGGTAATTCTAATTTTAAAGACTTAATTATATCTAAACAAACATGAGGGAACAAATCCCGAAGAAAACGGACCTTTAAAATGGGTTTAAAGCATAAATGAACCTTAAAGCGCGTTTTTCGAGGAAACCGGGAAAACGCGACTTTAAGCGAGTCAAATAGACTCGTAACGATTTTGGGTCAACCAAATAGCCATTAATAAACAGTAATAAAGGTTGGGAACCAATAAAATTAATTAAACGAGAAAATTCCAGAAAACGGGTTCTGATTAGTAGAAAACTGTAACAACCGAGAAGTTGCGGGGTGGGAATGTAAATAAGTAAAGTTAATGTGTCCACTTTGAAAATAAAAATTAAAAATCTGTAGAGGTGTGCATAGGGGGTCGATTTTCCCTCCTCTCTCTCACTCTCTTAATTCTTTCTTATTTGCTAAAAGACAAACCTATTAAGTAAAAAGCAAAAGGAAAAAAAAATACACTCTCTCTCCTACCACTCACCCTCACTCACAGTTTCTCTCACCCTCTCTATTCCTTTTCTTCCTCCTTGGGCGACATCAATGGGGATTTGAAGAACCCACACAAAACTCACCTTCTCTCCTCTTGTTAACCACTTAATCCTTCTCCAAAAATTACAAAATTAGTACCATTAGAATCCACACATCAAGGAGAACACCTTTCTCCTTTCAAAAATCAAAAACACTCATTTTCACCTCCATGGGTGTGCTGCATTTGGAGATTGAGGACCACCATTAGTAGCACCTTCACCTCCTTGTCATTTTGAGGTAAAAATATTCTCGAAAACTCATCTTTTTCTAGCCCTTGTTGGCAAAACGAAAATTCAAAGTAAGCCTTGTTTTGTTCCTTGTATTCCAGCCTATTTTGGCTTCTCCTTGGGCTAGGAATCTTGCTCTCTTGCTAGTCAATAACCCCACTCATTGGTTGGGAGGTAATGCTCTTTTCTAAACCCTAAAAACATCTAAATTCTAGGGTTAGTTAAGGTTAATGTGCTAAACTAGTATTGGTATGTATGGGTTGTTGTAGCATTGCCCATTCCTTGAACAAAAACCGAGAACAAGAAGAAAGAAAGAGGAAAAGAAGAGAAGGAAAGGAAAGAAAGAGAAACTAGCAAGACAAGGTAAAATACTCTTACCTTGAGTTAGTTTGTGTATTATATTGTAACAGTTTTTTAGTGTTAAAAATAAGTAATGTATATGATAATGAGTAATGTATGTTGTAGTATAATGAGGAAAGATAATGTAACAGTTTTGAAGTTTTTAAATGATGTAAAAGCTTTGGAAAACCATGGGTAGTATATGTATATGTGCAGGAAAATTGGTGTGTTGTAGTGTGTATAATGATGTGTGAATTGGTATGGGAATTGTGAGCTGAGATAAGTGTGGGCAAAGTTAAAATTATAGGGAGACTATGCCAAATTTTTCCTAGAAACGAGAGGCTTAAGTGTTTAAGAAGAAGGAATAACCTAGGTAGTAACTAGGTGTATTTGGAGAGTGTAAAGGGAGTAGTTAGTATCTTGAACCAGATTTGGAGAGGAACTAGTTAATGGGATAGAATTAGGATATAAGGTAATGTATTTCGAATGCTAGGAGTGGCATTAGTTGAGGAAGTATTGGAGGATAGAAGTTAAGGTGAAAATCTGTAGCACAAGAGGGAAGAACAAAAATCTGTAGCATTAGTGAAATGAAAACTAGTATAAGTGTTGGGATGAAATGAGGAAAAATGTGTAAGTGAATCTAGGATTGAGTAATGAGTTTGGTGGATGAACTAAGGTGATTTAGAGGGTTTAATGAGTGTTAAACATGTGGGGAATGTATTGGTAAAGGTTAGGGAAGCAATGGGAAAGTAAAACACCAAAAACAGATTTTAAAACTGAAGTACTGGGCCGGACCGACCTTGGGACCGAACTTGCAAGGTCGGTCGAGCCCTGAATTACAAAGACGGAAACATACTGGAATGGACCGACCTTGGGATCGGACTTGCAAGGTCGGTCGGACCTAAAATTTTCCCGTATGAAACCTACTAGAATGGACCGACCTTGGGACCGGACTTGCAAGGTCGGTCGGTCTGAAATTTTCATGTAATGTAACTCACTAGAATGGACCGACCTTGGGACCGGACTTACAAGGTCGGTCGGGTCTTAAATTTTCGAAACCAGAACTTACTAACTTGGACCACCTTGGGGACCGGACTTGCGAGGTCGGTTGGGTCTGAATTCTTCAGTAACGAAACTTACAGACTTCACCGACCTTGGGTCCGACCCTGGGTAAGGTCGATCGAGTCAAAATAAAAAAAATGTTTTATAATATGATTATAGTAATCATATGTATGTATATACATATATATGTCTATACACATGTATGCATATATATGTAGTAGTACACCATCAATGAAGTAGTAAAGGTAAGGAAGTATACAAATGAGTAAGAAAACAAGTTTAAGAAGTAATAAGAGAAGCATGGGTTTTATAATCTAGTATGAATGTAAAGGAGTAGTAAGTATACATTAGGAGTATTAATGAAGGAATAAGTTGGATCAATAATAGATCATTGATCATACAACTTCATGTATGTATAGGAATCAAATAGTTGAACACCGAAGGAACCCGGTAGTACAAATACGACGGTGAACGGTATGATTTCTTCATGCCCTATATCCTAACTTGGTTACCCCGATTTGTGTGCTTATGTGATCACTCAAATAAGATAAATGCATGAATCGGACTTTTATTGCACTTAATCGTGTTTGAACTATATTGTTCTTGTTGTATTCTCTTGAACATTTAGTTTGTATAATTCATGAAATACATGAATGAGAATGAAGTGTATGTGTATGTGATGAGTACTTGTGTAGTGTGTTGGTGTATGGTAAGGAAGTAATGACTTCTACTAATTCCTAACCATCTAACTCCTAACATGAGTAATGAGTAAAATGGAATGAGTAGAAGTCCGATATAGTTTCGGCCACGCGTGAGGATAAGGAAACACAAGAGGTTGGATCCGAATCCTGGCTGTAATCTTTTCCATGGACCAATCCCCTTGAACGGGTAGCATCCTGGATTAGTGGGCCACCCTAAAGCCCGGTGGTGGGATGTAGTAATCCCTGCCCGGAGGTCATACCGACTTGACTTGAGTAAAGTAAGCATGAAGTAAAGTATTGTAATGTATTGGTCTTGACTATTGTAAGTCATTGACCTTGAGTAAAAGAGTATTGTACACCCGATTAACCCGGGTGTGTGAAGAAGCTAACGAACCTTATGTATGTATTGGAGGAGTGTATCTCTGTATTGCGGTGAGTATTTGGTAAGTATGATTGGTGGTCTTGTAATGTCTTCCTTGTATGCAATGAATGGATATGTTGTGAATGGTATGTATTGAATTGTATAAGAGCATGTATGTATGTATGAATGAAACGAACCGCATGTATTCGACCAAATAGTTGGCGTACCCTCGCTAGTACGCGGGGTATGCGGTTATCATATGCAGCGTAAGCTGAGCCCCTTGGGGCAACATTTTTATCTTACAGGTACCCGCGAGGTGTGATGGTCGAGTAAGGACCGGGAGTGAACTCTTTTTGGGGTAGTTAGTAGATTGGAACGGTGTACTGAGTTGTACACGGCTAAGGTCTTTTTGAGTAGCCGGTGTACCATGTGGTACACCTTTTTGGGAAAATGAATTATGATTGGATAGGAAGGAGTAGATGTATAAACTCTTAATTTTTGGAAATGGACTTGGAATGTAATTTATATTTTTGGATACTCGGTAATCAAAGTGTAAGTAAGTACTTGGCATTGTAAGGTACGTAGTATGTATTCGGTATGTCTAATCGTCAGACCGTTACTGTATGTAGTAGTACCCTCATTAGTCTTAGATGGCTAACGACGTTGTATCACCCGCCGGGAGTAAGTAAGTAAGTATTCCGCTGCAAGTAAGGTAATTATGGGACTGATTAGAGGATAATGGGAGGATTAGCGGTTGGGGTGTTACAGCTCGACACCATTGCGTTTTATTTTTACGCGAACGTCTTATGACTGGAAGTTATACATCTAAACTTGAACAAGACTAGATGACCTTTACGTATTACGAGAACCTAACTGACGGTCAATTGTCATAGTCTTAAACTCAAGGATTGGATCTTGTATCATTGACTAAAAGGGCTAACTTACAAAGAGAGGAATCCAGTTAGTTTCGACTATTTGGTTGCGCAGCGTGATCACTACGAGGGACTACTATCAAGAGTTATTCAAGGGAATCCATCGTCCACATTCGATGATGGCAGAGGGCACTACTGTTGGTGCAGGCTTCGGCCGAATCGGATGCCTTTAAGGCAAACAAGAAATCCAGGGCCAAAGGGTCAGCTGGCAACGGTTCCATTGGAACCCAGGGGACTACTGTCTCAATAAGTTATTAAGGGTTTTCATAACATGACGCCCGAGGTGGAAATTAATTGGAAGGTTTAAATGGTTGGTTGAAAAGGATAAGGGCCATGAGGCCAACTAACAAGTACGGTTAATTAATACGCGTATCTTATTGGTTATTGGTTATTGGTTATTGGTTATTGGTTGTTGTTTACTGATTATGTGATAATATTGTTGGGTGAATTGTTATGTGTCTATTTAAACATTTACAGTTGTTACTATTATTGTAAACCGGTACATCATGTAATGAATCTAATATCAAGATGGCTCAACGACTTAAGGGATCCAAATGATTTAAGACTACATTTAGCATACCAGCATATAGTTTGCTGAGCCCTTTAGTGGGCCACACATTTCAGGTTACTGAACGAAGTCACGAAGCCGGAGAGCGGGACGTAGGGTAGTTGATATATTTTCATAAAGACACCTTTTATTCTTGTTACGTACTGTATTATGGAGTTGTGTTGCATGGGGTTTAGTTGCTCATTTGTTTGGTTTGGATTTGGATTGTAATTTTAAGATTGCTCGGCATCTGGTCATCACTGCGGTTGGGAGTTGGTGGTGATTGATGAAGTAAGGTTGCCTTGTTACTCACGTGGGTGAGTGATAGCGTGTAACACCAAACGATAGTTAGTTTTATTTTCCGCTGTGAATTATATTTTGTTTATGCTACGACTGGTGATAATATTACGAGATTAGGAGTAGGGGTGTTACAAGTTTTCATAGTGGGATGAGTGCTCCCCGATGGCGGTGATGTGGCCTCGTTACACGAAGAATTTGACGAATGACGAGAGGCTACGTTTCGTGAGGGGGCAGCAGGACACGATGTCCTCCAGAGGTACGAGTTGGTTAGCAATTGTAGTAGTAAAAAGTTGTCATGTGTCGTATCATCAAGCATTGTTTCCCATTTTAGTTGTTAATTGTTTTTCATTAAATGAAACGTAGGTTGATTGGTTGCCGTTCGGTTTTGATGGTACCATTGTATCACACGGCGCTCCTGGTTCTATGGCACCTTGTAGTTCTTGGATATTGCCGAGCCGTATATGCTTGAGCGGTGTTTGTGACAGTTTGGATTCATGCAGACTATCCCTCCTCAGCCTATCAGACCCGACACCCATTATCTTCCCCAGCACGGGAAGACGTACCTTGCTGCGTACGACTACGAGACATGCGTGTGGGACAACACAACAGGGCCCATGAGGTGGAGGTTTCCTCTGACGCGTGCATAGATGCCATGGGCCATGGACCCGGATTACATCTGTGGTTCCAGCGTCGTTCCATCCTCAGGTGCATCCCCTTGGAGCGGACGTGGCCCCAGTACACGGCGAGAGGATCAGCTCCAGGTATATAATTTGTCTTGTTAAATTTAGTTGTTGTCTCTAATTGTTTTTAAATACTAATGTGAAATTTATACTTTACTGCAGTATTGGGATGAGACAGCTCGATTATCATGAGCATTGCACCGGAGAACAACTCGAGCTGGCCTACCGGTGTCTCCCTCTGGATTGCTGATAGGCTGGAGATGGCCTTTGAGTATTTCCGGCTTAACGTCCCAACCATCCCTGATTCGCCCACACGTCATAGGAACCCTAACCAGCCTCGTGTTGGCATGGAGTGGTACTTCGCGGGGTCGCACCAGAGGACTTAGGCTTAGAGGGGAGGGTATGTACCATAGGCACATGGAGCAGGCACGTCGTCATGGGGATGATGGTGGGCTCGGTGATATATGGGAGGACGTGGTGATGGGAGGGGTGGACGTGGTGATGGGAGGGGAGACGTGGCGATGGCAGAGGAGGACGTGTTGATGGTGGTTCTGGGTATAGCATGGGTGAATATGGTGGGGGAGGGTATAGTAGGGGTGAGTATGGTGGGGGTGGGTATGGTAGGGGTGGGTATGGTGGGGGTGGGTCTGGATATTTTTAGACTTATTTGTTGATGTTGTTGTTTGAACCTTTTGTACTAATGCTTAAACCGGTGTGGTGATTGTATGTTTAATATTTGTTTATTTGCTTTTTAAATAATTCATTCTTGTTTATGTCATTAGGATGTCAATTCCCTTTGCAATTCACGTGAACCATTACACCACACTCAATGAATATGGGCACGGTTCCAACGTGGTTCGCGATGGGCAGTGAACGATACAGAAATTGGAACTCCAAGAAGTGTTAACCATCTAACATCGTCATTAAATCAAATTGTCAGATCACATTTTGATAATCATCAGCTCCACATCTATTCCATTGTCTATCTTAGGATGGACCAAGATCTGTAAAATGACTCTATTGCCCACATACTAACCGATGCAGACGTACGCATGATATTGCAGAACTACTTAGACCTTGGATGTAACGCCCCTACTTAACATATTTATAGAGAAATAAAATACTAAAGGCGTAACAGACCATCGGGTTCCAAACACCTGGCACCAAACCTCACCAATTACAACTTTAAAAGATTACAACAGTCACGGTCTGAACCTCGAGAAAACTTAACAAAAATAAAACAGTAATAAAACACATTAACTCTCCACAAAACTAATCCCACCCCAATCACTCGTTCTCTTCGTGGCCACCTGAATAATAACTCGTACCTGCAAGATAAAACCAAGCAGCCCACCCCGAGAGGGGTGGGTCAGTTCCCTGGAATGGAACTGGTACGATCCTCCAAAACAAACTTATAATACAACTCTTTAATAAAATAGCTTGAATACAATCACTTAAAACCACATAGAGGAACAAGGCACTTTAAAAATCACCAAGTCAAGATAACAAGTTGCGAAAGAGACAAATAACAGAAAGTTAAAGTTAGTCAATCAGAAGAAATCACACCATAAGTTAGTGAACATCCATTGTTTGTGTTAGATTCAGTTCCTGTTAGGAGTATGAAGACCCATAGTCACAAGGACTAGGAATGAAAGAAGAGATCCAAGAACCCATAACTCAAGAGTGGAATAAAACCCATTGGGAGAGATGGCCCCCACCGCCAGTCAGTTGTCATAAGGACGAGGTAAACAGACCTCCGCTGTCAGTTGTCCATATGGACGAGGTATAGCAGACTTCCGCTGCCACCAGCCCGTTCTCAGTCATCGGTGAAAAGTGTGTGCACCACTTAATAACAAGAATCCATACTCAGTACCAAGATTGACATTTTCCCATATTCCCATTAGATTATTAGCTGCACAAGGGCAATACCAAAACACCCAGTCCTACATAGTGCAGAGGCGTAAACCCTCAATAGTTAATTTCTAGTAGAAAGAATCCATTCTCATTAAAGCTGATCAAACTCGACTCTTGGATGAAACAATACCCATAGTCCAAAGGAAGAATTTACCAACAGTAGATATTTCCTATATTCCCAGTTACCCCACTAGATCATTAACTGCACCAGAGCAATACCAAAACACTGAGTCCTACAGAGTGCAGAAGCGTAAACCATAGGCAGTTAATATCTAGTGAAACAACTAGATAGGAGGAACCAATAACCAAGGAAGTTATACATTCAAGGCTCAGTTAGTCACACAAGCTGAGTTAGTCACACAACCATTTCCTTTTAGAAATCCATTTTAGCTCAATTAGCATTTGTCAAAAACATCCCTTAAGTCTTGTTAGCAAAGCATAAGAGTACGAGAAATCGTACCTGGTATGTGAAGAACAATAATTAACTCGAATGAGTGATCCCCCAATAGTAACCTATAATTAAGGTGTTCCAAGTGTCGATTAGTTAAGGGACTTATAAACTAATCATCCTCTATTCCTACTGATTTATAGTTCCAGGTTTAGCATTCTTCTCTCACAAAGGTTTGGGCTTGATTTTGTTAATTAAATCCTTTGTTAGGCCCACTTCGTTTAATTTGGAATGATTTAGGATTTAGCCCCGAGAGTGGCCCAAACTCTCTTTGAATTGTTTAAGTGGGCTTTTGGAGTTCATAAACTTGGGCTCAGTAGGTTAGCCCAAGACCGTGTTACGTTTGCGTCGTTTAATTAAACCCTTAAGTTATCGTTGATTATTTTATTACATAATGATTAAAATCCTAAAGTTTAATATCCATATTCTTCTTATTATATATCCCACAAGGAATGTATTTCCTTCATCTATTTAATGTATTATATACATATATATATCTTTATGTATTAAGACTTATCCATAACATTTTTAAGAAATTTTATTGTATTTAATTATGTTTAATAACTTTTAGGCATATCCCCAACCGATATATGGTTTATTAAATAAAGTATTTTCCCTTATTTATTTAATATTTATATGCATATACATGTATTAGAATTTATTTAAGTCATTTTATGTAGCTTATTGAATTTAAATTATCTTTATTAACCTCAACATTTATCTGCATTCCATGTATGCTTTATAAAGTATTTCTTTGTACATTTTAGAATATTAGCCTCTATAGTATTTAGTTAATATAAGTGTTGATTTATTTAGCCCCTTGTTTTAACCCAAGTTACTATTTAATTCCCTTTTATATATGTGTAAATATATATATTTTTCCTTAGTTTTAATTAAGAATGTTGACTTCCATATTATATAATAATTAAATGTAGATTAGTTTAGTTCCTTGATTTAACATCAGTTTCTATTTTTATTTCTCTCATATAAGTATATATATAATTATATATATGTAAATAATTTTTACTTCACTTAAAAGTTAATTCCCAAAATATTTATAAACATACTGTTACTAAATTTTAGTCTAATCTTTTCATTATTTCCGAACCTAAAAAGTTTATTAATAAACTATACTTTAATTTTTGTTACATTAAAAACCATATATTATAAGTTATTCTTATGAAAAATTCATAAACACAATTTCTAAACCCATTTACCATTGTCCAAAAATTCCCAAATTAAGTATATAGTAGCTATAACATTTTAGACATATTATAAAATTTTATTTCATAAAAATATATTTTTTTATTTAACCAAAGAATTCCATAATACCGTAACTTGCAAAAATCATAACTTACGTTTAAAAACTCCAAAACCATATTAATTTACATTAAAATAAACTAGCTTTTATAAGGAATCTATGGTTAAAATTTCAAGTCAAAATACATTCGGGAAGGCCATTAAATAAATTCAACAAGTTAGGGTTAAATTCTGGAATTTATAAAAACCTAATATACTCTTAATTTCCCACGATATAATCTCGGCCGTCCGTTTCCTTAAATCCCGATCGGATGACCCCTGAGTGTCGAGTTCATCAGCGAACTCCAAACAGAACTCGCGTACTAATCTGTTGATTTCTCTCAACTCACAGAACCAAATTGGCTGATTTTTGTTTCGTTGAATTCGTAATTCGATTTCGGTTCTAATGATACCGATTTCTCCACATATAATGCAGTATTCTATGAGTTTGATTTGGGTTTAACTCGATTAGGGTTATGTCAGTTCGAATTCGATTTTGCCAAATTCTCCTAACACAATGCATAATAAGTGAAATTGAAATGTGGGTTTTGTCGACAATGTAAAACCGATTAACAACATCGGAGGAATTGAAAGAGAAACTCACCGGAATTGCACAAATCGAAGGAATTTGATTTCGTTTTCTGGAAAAAAGGTTCGAACTTGGCTGTTTCGAGGGGCTAACTTTGAGGATCTATAATTTACAGTACAGATCGAATTAGACTACGTGGGTGGGCTTACTCGAAAGAGGAATTATAGATCTACAAATGGATAGCAAGAACTTAATCTAACTTGCATTATACGGAAAGAAATTCATCTCGAAAGTTACGAGTTTATTACCTGCGGTTTCTGTATGATTTTATGTATGTGACAAAACAGTAACTTTAGACGCCTCGTTCTTCCAAATGGTTGGGATTTAGCCTTAGTTGTAAACATAAGAATTGTATACGGGTTAGAGATATACACAACGAGCTAAAGAAATCAAATTTTGGATGAGAGACGAAGAAGTTATGATCGAACGAAAGTGTCTTACCGATCACGTTTTTCTGAGAATCTGGGTTACAGCTTTGCAAGGAGGCAACTTTGGATCACTTTTCCGGTGGATGTAGGAAGGGTTAGGTTATGTGTGAGCTATGGTTGTAAAGAGGAGATTAAGGAGAAGAGAATGAAGAAGACGGCACTGGAAAATTCAAAAGGATGAGTGAGATATCGGTGTTTAAAGTTAGGGCAAAAACACTGATGGAGGTTAGAATACTCAGCGAATTTTATGCTAAGTACCGGCGAGCTGTGTGAGCTTGACACGTGGCAGTTTTCAAATTTTTGACTCTAAACTTCATTCTATCATAACTTTGGCTAGGATGATCCGTTTTTGACGTTCTTTTTATCAATCTTCTTTGTTTTCCATAACCTTTTTATTGGTATAGGTTTCATGGGCTGGTTTGACCATTCTCAAAAAGTCAACCCTAGCAAGGCTTAATAAGCTTTATGGTTTCCATTATTTTATATTGACTTTTATGATTCAAATTAATGTTCCAACTCTTTCTAAAATCTTTATAATATACTTGGAGTGTTTAGAAATTTTTCCAAGATTTATTGACTTATAAATCTTATTATTAAATTCATAATACTATATAATAATATATAGTAATCTAATATTTATTAGTATTCTTTAGGGTTAAATAGAAGAAATCCCCTAATTTAATTCCCATAAGTCCATATAATAATATAATAATTTATTATTCATAATTCCATACCATAATTTACTAATTAATAGTATTATTTATGGTTTAATAAAAGAAATCTCCTAAATTAATTTAAATTAATTTAGGGGTATTTCATTGGAGAAATAATGGAAAAAGTTAGGATTCTTGTGAAGTATGAAGATGATTCAGACTTTGAAGACCCCGGTATAATACGAAGCAAGGCTGAGGCGGACCATAGAGAATACATTGCACGCTACAGGGCTAGTACAAGGAGACGACGTCCCCCGACTTGATTAGTACAACCACTTTTGGATGTCATGTATTGGTAGTCAATGTAAACAAACTTGATAATTGTTCTGTGATTTTAAATGATGCGGGTGTCGAATAAGTTGTAACATTATGACAAATGACGCGTGAATAATGTTGTTTAAAAATGAAACTTCAAAGTATAATCACTTTTGAAGTCCTGAAAATATGTTTCAAAGACGTTGATCTATTCATTAAAAAATTCATTTTTTGAGCAATCTCCAACGACAAACCAATCTCATTGTGAATAAAAAGTAGTTGATAATGATATCAGGAGATCTACTGTCGTACATGAAACATGAACTGCTTGAGGATTGTGGAATGCATTTCGGGCATCAGTTGTCGTAGTATAAAACTCCGAAGTAGAATCGCTTTTGAAGTCCTGAAAATATGTTTCAAAGGTGTTGATCTGTTCGTTAAAAAATTCATTTTTTGAGCAATCCCCGATGACAAACCAATCTCATTGTGAATAAAAAGTAGTCGATAATGATATAAGGAGTTCTACTGTCGTACATGAAACATGAACTACTTGACGATTGTGGAATGCATTTCGGGCATCAGTTCTCATAGTATGAAACTCCGAAGTAGAATCGCTTTTGAAGTCCTGAAAATATGTATCAAAGATGTTCATTTGTTCGTTAAAAAATCATTTTTTGAGGCAATCTCCGCGACATTTTGAGTCGATTTAGGCGGAGCAAAATCATCTTCCAGCTCAAAAATCCAACGGTTCGTCCATAATGTAATTGCGTCATCAACAGATAGCCCTATATGATCATGATACTCATGGATTCTATTTAGATAACATTCAACTTGTTTGAAATCGGTGGAAATGATATACAATATTGTGTAGATGGAATTCGTTGATGTTTAAAATTGAAGAGACATTTGTAGTCGGTTTAGGCGGAGCAAATCATCTTCCAGCTCGGAACGGTTCGTCCATATGTAATTGCATCGTCAACAGGATAGCCTATATTATATCATAGATACTCGTGGATTCTATTTAGAGAACATTCAACTAGCGTGAAATCAGTGGAAATGATAGACAATAATTGTCTAGATGGAAATTTGTTGATGTTTAAAACTGAAAAGAGACATTTGTAGTCAGTTTAGGTGGAGCAAAATCATCTTCCAGCTCGATGGGATAACCCTTTAGTATCTTATCACTCTCATGGATTCTATTCAGAGAACATTATATTAGCATATCTAATATCTGTATAGATCTTTAGCTAAGCAAGAATTAGCACATTAGCTTTGCAATAGACTGTATCTACGATGAATTTGTTTTATAAGATAAAGTATATTGCACATACACGGTTTTTGATTAATGCGTGCGTTGAATAAATTGTATGGATTATATTCATAGAACATTATATTAGCCCATCTAGTATCTGTATAGATCTTTAGCTAAGTAAGCATTAGCACACTAGCTTTGGAACAGACTGTATCTGCGATGAATTTGCTTTTATTAGATAAAGTACATTGCACATCCACGACTTCAGATTAATGTGTGTTTGACTAAATGGTATGGATTCTATTCATAGAACATTATATTAGCCCATCTAGTATCTGTATAGATCTTTAGCTAAGCAAGCATTAGCACACTAGCTTTGGAACAGACTGTATCTACGATGAATTTGCTTTTATAGATAACATCCACGACTTCTGACTAATGTGTGCGTGACTAATTTGTATGGATTCTATTCATAGAACATTATATTAGCCTACTAGTATCTGTATAGATCTTTAGCTAAGCAAGCATTAGCACACTAGCTTTAGAACATACTGTATCTATTGTCATACAAGAATTCAAAAAAATTTCAACAATCTAATCTCTAAAACCATTGTTCTTGATCCACTAACCAGGGGAAACAATGTAAACTATTCTTCGTTGCGCGGCATGTATTGATCCAGATAATGTGTAACTACGGGTTCATGCCAACGTCGCCACATGGGATTCATGCATGGGACTGGACAATCTTCGACTGTTTGCACTCTAATGAAATGAGATTGGTCACTGACACATGCAATGTAGACCTCTGGCGGAGGGAGACCCAATCCCCGATCGTCATGTAGCGGTTGTGCGACCAAGCCTCCTGCCTTACTACGTATACCTGTTGCAAAACTAATAAGCACAATGTTGTACACAGTCGACAAGATAAGACCAAGATCAAGAATTTCAATCCAATGTCGCGTTGGTGTAAATGAGTCTTCCAACCCAATTTAGTCGTGCATACTGTCTGTCGTACCAATGTCGTTCACATCGCTCCAACCACCATCTCTTTACTCTCCAGGTCATCAATGCATGCACATCTAACCGCTTTCCATTGGTTTTCATCATTGTACTCAAAATCAGAAATAGCTTGAAAACCACAGTTTCCATCACCCACTATCTCCCTGTAACCTGTAATATAATCAAGTAATATCGCATCAAAGTTAGTCCAATACGACAAGGAGTTCCAGGGGCTCTAGTATGTCCAATGTGGTGAATGTTGTTACGGTGGATTGTGTTGCATTGTCGGTCCTTCTCCAGCTTGACTCATTCGCCCAGATGACCATCACTGTGATTGACTGTGTTGCATTGACGGCCCACGATCACTTTGACTTTCGGGTGATGTAGAGCGTCGCTGAGACTGCGAACATCGTAGGGGCGGGCCACGGTTTCCAAGACCTAAATGCTTGTGGTCGGACTTGTCCCTAGTGTTTGGCCTTTTTTTTTTTTTTGGTAGTGGGCCTACCCTTAGGCACCTTCACCTCTAGGGGCTGTAAACCAGTGTGATCATCCGGGGCTTCCATATTGGCTTCCACGCATTGAACGTTTGTTCGATTATCGTAAGATCAAACCGCTCAGATAGATCCTCATACCACAGACCTACACACGAGAGTTGTTCCTCTATGGTGTACAACACATCGCATGTTTGGCGTTGTGCTTCAAACTCTTGCTGTTGGTCATATCTGAGTGTCCGCCAGAAGATATGCACTTCTTCAACTAGTATATTCAAACTGGCTTGAATGTACTGATACATACGAAATGCGCATGGTAATCCCATTGTTGAAGTAAACGCACAAACATCTTCGTACGATGTTGTGTGATCAATATTGCAACGGCCGTTTCTCAGCTTAATCTGGAGTATTTCCATGCATTTAAGGCTCACTTGATTGACCAGAAACAAAAATGGGACTTGCTAGTCTTCCAAAACCCTTCTATCAATGGAAAACTTGAAGTCTTGTCTAATGTGGAAGTGTTGCCCTTCAATGAATCTATGTATGCTCTTGAAGCATGTGTCTAGAGATCCAGTGGATGTATGAAGCCAACACTTTAGAGCTGAGTGAGCGCTCTCTGCCCTATAGATTGAAAGATAATTAGTTACAGATGAATGGGAAACCTACCAATACAAACGACAGAACATGTTGACATTTGAAGTTAAGCTAACCTATTGGTAGATGTGTTGCCGAAATACATGAATCTCTTAACCCATACCTCATAAAATTTCTCTTGCTGATGTAGCCATGTCATATTCAAGTACGCAACGAAAGGATTGTTGGCACCGTAAGAGTGTAACAATTGTCCGCACTGTTCATCGTACTCCGTGATAGTGGAGGCGTAAACTATTCGCTTCCACCGATACACCATTACTTCGGCTCTCTAAGCGTCAACATTCATTATCTTGATCACTTCGGCAGCCACATTCCTACATATATGCCATCGGCATAGAAGATGTGGTACATAAGGATATGCCACTGAAAGGGCTTTCACTAGCGCCTTCTCATTGTCAGTGACAAACACATATGGAGGATAGGTCAACACCTTCATCAGCTGATTAAGCATCCATCATGTGTATACATACTCGTCCTCTCTAACTACAAAACATAGTGCTATACTGAAGTTCTTAGCGCACGACGTCACTCCAATGAACTCCACTAGAGGCATCTTGTACATGTTCGTATTGTAAGTGCTATCAATGAGCACTACATAAGGAAACATCTTAGCGAGCGTCAGCGAAAAAGGGTGCACAAACAAGACAAGACCAAGCCTAGATGCATTCCCTGCAAAATGGTCATTTAATTAAAACAAACATTTAAAGTGATTAGCATCCAAAAAACCTGACACTAAACAGATGTGCAAACACTTACTTGCATCTTTCTTGGACCACCAACTATAATTGTGTTCATCTAATGAGTGCATGAAGGACGCTACATCTGTACGTCCGCCACAATCCTCTCTTCTGAATTTCACAATTAGGTTATGGATTGCTGTCTTGTCTGTGGTACTTTCGGGGTTCTTGTCATTCAAATGGGCCCACTTTGCCTAGGCGCAACACCACTCCTGTGCAAACTTTTCATGCTTGCTCTTTCATCGACACTAAAGCGAGGCCTTATGAAGTGAGATTGCGGGTTACTAGCTAACTCGTGGTTGTGCTTCGGGACCATCACCAGGATAGACCAGCCCGTACGTTCCCCATCCCTGATGCTTAGGTGGAACGGATAGTTGCATTTCTTCGTGCCACGCCACGGCCTTTGACTAGATGATGATGATTCTCCTGTACTAACCCGTGGCTTATGCTTGGCGTACCTGTCACACGTTAGTACTAATTCACCGTCGTCTCTCTTAGTCTGTGTGATTAGATAAATATTATTATACTAGCCGATGCGAAGCGCATGACTAACCGCCTCCTCTTTATCCACAAATATTATGCTAGTACTAAACACATGACCTGTGTCTACCTTCACGTCATCGAATTTAGCATGGTTCTCACCCTAAGCAGAAAAACGCCATTCATCACAAAATACTACTCGTAAACCCTAATACTACGTGCTTTTGAGTAAAACACACATAAGGCATGCAAATAATCAACAAAGTATATCATCGTAAATTACACGAAAATACAAACGCAACGACACAAACGGATCAAAAAACGGAGCAATAACAAGAAGATACAATGATTTGAAGAAACGGGCACCGGCGCAGGTACCGATAGAAAGTGGCCGACGCCGGCGCCCACGGAACTGGCCGCGCACGGGCGCGCGTTAGAAGGGGCGGCGCGGCCGCGCATATGAAGGGGGCGGCGCTAACGCCCATTAGGAAGGGGGTGCCGGCGCCTGCTGTACATGGTGGGCTTTGGAGTCAGACGTTGTTTGCAACTTCAAAACCCGTTTTTTGCTTTTCTCATTCATTTTTGTACAAACTCTAGCTACGTTTGTACATAAATTGCTAAAATAACAACAGAAAGTACCTCAGAATGGGCCCCGCGTGAGTACTCCTCGCTGTTAACATCATCTGCATAATCGTCATGCATTTCCGGAACACCACCTTCGGCATTTCCTCCATCTTTTTTACTCTTCTTACCGATGAGTTTTTTCTTCAAACTTCCGAAAGAAACCATTTTCTCTCTTTATCTCTCTAACTTTATCTCTCTAAGTTTATCTCTCTAACTTTAGGATCTCTGATTTTGAATATGATTTCATATCGTATTCACTTCATTTATATAATGAAATTTGGGGTCACCTTGTAATATGTCACAAATTATGGGTAAATATAGTAATTTTTGAAAAATATTAAAGTAGGGGCAAAATGGTCATTTTCCGACTGTGCGAAGTGAAAACACGACTGAGCGTATTGACCCTCTTTTATTTAACCCCGCGCCACATCAGTGACTCAGCGAGACGGAATCTGTCAATCAAACGTCTCTTTGTAGTGAGTGAGGACATGCGTCGAGTGACTGGTCACGTCAAAGTCAACCTGCCAACGTGCAGTAAGCGGTAGAGATGCAGGTTGTAACACCCCTACTTATTCGGCTCCTAATTGTCGTATAAACGCCGTACTTAATAATTAAATCGCAGCGGTAAATAACAGACTGTCGTACTATGGTGTTAACATTACCACTCGCTCATACGAGTGATGACGCGTTACATGATAATCAACATACGAAACGTATTCCCGCAGTGACCACAAGAGATAGATAGGAGTTTAGATAATACCAAAATAAATACAACATAATACTGTCTTATACATACCTCCGTACACGTGAGCATCTAAATGAATGTACACCTCGGTTTACAAAACCCAAGTCCAAAATAATCACCGTATCAGTTTGTACCAAAGTCTATACCCAAAAGTGTCGCGCCCCACGTCGACAAACAGCTAGTCTCCTGAAAATAAACATGGTTGTGGTATGGAATCAGCCCCTGCTGAGTATTTTATCACATGCCCCGTCATGCCTCCTCAAACCCCTCAATTAATTGGTCGAGAGCATGAGATTCATTACATGCAATACCGTTTTAATATTAAACTGTAAAACAATAACAGTAATAACCATACAACCAACAATAAACACAACCATTATCATGCATTTCACACAACATAAAACCACGCAGCTTAACCAATGAACAACAAGGCGGAACAACGTGAATTATAAACGAGTATAAATTCCATCTTTGGCATACAAGCCCAATACTGTTCACCAAATGTACGAGCTAACAAGCTATTCGTAATTGTTCAGTTATGAAATACCCCAAACCTTGATATGTTGTTTAACTATTAGACTATGGTATATAAAGGCTAAAAGTGCCTTATAAATGCTATTAAGTGAATTAAACCATAGTAAACACAATAAGGTACTACTAAGACAGTTTGAGCAAAAACATGCTTTAAGCTTGGAATGAACCTGGTTAGGACCCAAAGAGCCTACCAAGACTTGATAGCATGCAATTATGTCTTGAAAAGACTAATTAAGTCCTTTGGAAACATTGGTAGACAATTTAAACCAAACAAAACACAATAAAACACCATAAAGTCAATTTAAGCAAATACTTGCCCTAGACTTGGTGTAACCTTGTATAAGACCTAAAGGTCATTCCTAGACCTTATTTACATGTTAATTGACGTGATAAATCAATTCCCAAAGAAAACCAAGCTTGGAAACAAGTTAAAACACAAAATGTGCTTTAAGGAGCCTTAAAGCACATTTTTGAAAAATTGTCTTGGAAATGAGTTTTGAGTGGCTAAATGTCCATCTTTACTCTTTAATCAACATGTGTACTACTTAGTATCACATTAGGAAGTCTAAATCAATGGGAAATCAAAAATTTCACAATTATGTGCCTTAATTTGTGAATAGTGCTCAAATAGTGCTAGTTTAAGTTATAAGTCAACATAAGTTGTTTAATTAGTCAACAAAGGCCATATATATATGCTATATTGAATGGGGCACGGTTTTTAGAGTGTGAGTCACCATACCAAGCCAGCCAACTAAAGAAAGTAAAACAATAAAGTAAAGTTACTATTTACCTTTATAAGTCAAATATCTTAACAAAATCTTACCTCTCACCCCCTTTCTTCATTCTCTCTTGTTCCCACCGTGTTCTTCCTCCATTCTCCCAACCAATCTCGTTCTTGCTACAGCACCTCTCTTCTCCAACTTCATTTGCTCACCAAATGTTCAATATTGCTCCAAATCAAAAACTAAGCACATATTTGTCTTAGTTGAGTCAAGGCCTTTCATCCTTTCTTTTCAAAATTCCAAAAGCTCAAGTTTGATTCCATGGAGAATCTCCATTGATGGAGGAAAATCTCCATTTCTTGCACCTTGTTGTTCTTCTTGGTTCTAAGGTAATAAAAGTCAAAGAAAACTAGCATTTCCTCTCATTTTTATTCATGGCCGAGAATCACCTTGTAATGGTGTCTTCTCTTGCTTATTTTTAGCTTCATTTCAAACTTCAAAGGACTAGTTGGAGTCCTCTCTTGCTACTTAATCAAATTCTCATTCAAGTCCAAGGTAAATATCCATTTTAGTGTTTAAAACACTTATGTTGATCTAGGGTTTATTCATGAGCTTAGGTATAATGCTTAATGCTCATTGCCCTTATTTATGTGTTGGTTAGAATGTTGACAAGTGATCAAGCTTCCTTACCGGTTTTCACTTAAGAATGAACAAAGAAAAACAAGTGGGAAGTCTTGAAAGAGAAGAGGTAAATAACCTAACCTAATGTAGTTTTATGCCTTAAGAAGATGAGCATGAATTGCTTATTATACCTACCTAAAGAGCCAATGGGAAATGAGATAGTAAAATGTCCACAAGGAGGTTATTAAGGGCATATGTAATGTTGTGTGTATTTGCAGGTTAAAGGCAATTATTATGTGGGAAATTCAGTGTTTAAGATTAATGCAATTTAAGGGCCTAAGAGCCATGTCATTTAAGGGCCTAAGTGCCAAGCAATTTAAGTTTATGCACTATATTGTTATGTAGTGTAGTTTAAAGGTTTAGTTGTGTGTAAAGAACATTTCTTGTGATGATGAATGTCTTTGGTGGTTAAAGGATGAAAAACAATATGTTTGTGTGTAAGGAATGTGTATTAAGTGATTAAGTGTTCTTGGATTGTTTAAAAGTGAAAAACTATGTGTTTTGGTGTAAGGTGATACAAGAGAAGCTATGGCAAAATTTATTTGGGAAAACAAGAGTTTAAAGTGTTTTGGTGAAGTACTGTGACCTAGGTTGTACTAGGAATGGTTAAGTGCTAAAATTGGGGAAAACAAATGAATTTAAGTGTTCATAGATATTAGAATGACTTAAGCATTGTTCATGGACATTTAGAGTCTAAAGGAGTGGTTTTTGGTATACCAAAGTAATGGTGAGAGTGTGGTTTAATCTTGTGCAAAGTTTGGTGAACAATGGAAATGTAATGCCTTGTGAAGGTTTAATTATGAACTTGTGGGAAAGACTTGAGGAGTGTGTGTAAAGGGGATGAGTGTGATGCAAAGTGATGCTTTAGGATTGGTTATCTTGTTGTGGAAGAACACTTTGGTTAGTGGAAGTCTTAGGCAAATTTACAAGTTACAAGTGTAAGGAAAAATGTTCTAAGTGTTAAGGAACTAAGTAAAAGTTTGAGTAAATGTTTAAGGAGTTTGTTGGATGATTTAAGTAGGTTTTAAGAGTGTTTAAAGTGTTTAAACATGTTTATAAGACATGTAAAAAGGATAGGGAAGAAACGGGAAGAAAAACGGAGTTAAAACGAGCCCAAACGATCATTTCTGAATTCGACCTACCCAGGGCTCTAGGTCAGTCGGTGGGTCGGTCGGGCTGTCTAGAGTTTCTGACTTCGACCTTCCCAGGGGTCTGGGTCAGTCGGTGGGTCGGTCAGAAAAAAAAAATTTAATTTAAATTTTAAGAATGTTAAGTGGTATTAGTGGTATGCCATTAAGATGGTGTTGATGATTAGAAAAATAATTTATAAGGACTTAAGAGATTAAGTTAAGTAAAGTGATTTAAATGTTTAAGGTTATAAAATGACATGTAATGGAGGGAATTGTTAGGTAATGATGTTATAAGGTTGTTTAAGACATGTTAGGTGAGTTATAATGACAATTAAGTGGGTGAAAAGTTGTAGTAAAATATGAAAGTAAAACAAGTTAAAAATGTGAAGTTATTTAACTACTTAACGGGATTAACTATGGCACACTAGTCGTTAAACAATCGTATTATCCCGATGTTAATGGAAACAATTGTAATGTTACCAGTTGTTCGAGAATTATTGGAGGAACATAAGAGGACACAATAGAGTGGACCTTGGTGACAGGTATGGTTTTCTTGCAACCTGTGTCCTACCGGATTACACCGGCTTGTATGCCAATGTGTTTTTCCTGTGTTTGCCACCTTGCAAGAATAAACATGTAATGAGTTTATAGTAATTCATTCATGTGGCGTGTTTAGTTCCAATACCGTTTAACCTCGAAAGTGTTATACAATACCTAACCAAATCTAGGATCACATAAGAGATTGGTATTTGGATTGAACGACCCAAACCATGGGAACGTTCTAACCACGGCTATGCGTGAGTTAGTTGTATGTTGTTTGTGCATGTAAGTAAGTTTGCCTCCCTTGTGTGTTTAACCCGGTTGTAATACCTTATGGTGTGTGGATGTGATAGGTTCCATAATGGAGCTCTAACTATATATTTATAAATATATATGTACTAATGGGGGGTGAGGAATCCGGAGTGTTCCGGTCGCGCGTGTTGTTTGGGAGTTGATGTATACAGTTTCTTTGACTCCCTCTCTGTTATGGTTGATTTCCTTCTTGGCCTTCAATCTCCCACTAGCTTAATCCAGCTTACCTACTCTGACTGATGATCGGTCTAGGGGGAATCATGTGTAAAGTTTGTTTGGGAGTTGATGTCTATATTCGGTTCGACTTCCACTCTGTTATTGATTGTTTTTCCTTCTTGGATTTCAATCACCCACAAGCCTAAGATCAATGGCTTTCCTACCCAATTGTTGTTTCGGCTAGGGGGAATATGTATAAGAAGTGATTGGGTCACTATATCCGACACTTCTAAATAAGTTGTGGTGTATGGTGTGTTCGGTTCTATATAAAGACCGACACCTCTAAATAAAATAATGGTGAGATGGTGTGATCGATTCTATACTAAGACCGACACATTTAATTATGTTATCTTGTAACGAGCTTAACATGAGACTGAAATTGTTCTCTAGGCCCACTAAGTTGGCTAACTAATGCTCGGTTCGTTTCCCTCAAAGGACTCGTTCCTAATATGTATGTGTGTTGTTGATGCTATGCTTGTGTGTGTTGTATGTTTGTGAATGTGTTATGTGTTTATAGTTCTCCCATGCATGATTTAAGTATAATCAACCGCATGTTTAGACGGCAATTAGTTGTGCGTGGCCCGGTAGCATGCGGGCTGCACGATTACCATACCAGCATTGCGCTGAGCCCCCTGGGTGGCTACCCTTTCTTTCCTATTTTCAGGTACAAGGAGCTGGAGACAGTTCGAGAGTAGGACGGGGTAGTTAGTTTGTATTTTTTTTTTTGATAAGTGGCTGAAGTTCAGCTTAAGAGCGATACTGAGGTTCTAAATGAACCTTTCTCGCATACGGTAGTGTGTTTTGAACCCAGAACCTTTGGTCAAGGATACCACTCCACTACCGACCAAGCTAGGGCTTGTGGGGTAGTTAGTTTGTATATGGGTAGTTCATTTAAACACTTATGTATTGTAGGAGTAGTAAGACCGAAATTGTTGTCGGCATTAGTATGTTAATACTCGGTACAGTTTGAATGTATATGTTTTAATTGTTGAAATGGAAAGAGATTGTAATGTGTAGTTGCTCGGGGATCTGGTCCATCAGACCGATACAATGTATATGTATTAGCCTTGTTAGCCACGTGGGTGGCTAACGGCGTGTAACACCAACGAGTTAAGTGATGTGATGAGATATGATTTCCGCTGCAAATGGTTATTAAGTGTATTGTTGTAGTTGGGGTGTTACAAGTTATACCTAGTGACAATGTCTCATTAAAACGACTTCTCTAAATTACCCATATATTATGGCGGGTCACCCACGGCAGTAGCCACTCCAGCGATAGAGTCTCTGACCAACGAACCGTTCTAGTTCGCGGGAAATTTCTTGATACTTGCGGACCCGTACGCGGACATCCTAGTATCGTTTTTGTGATCACAACGCGCACCAAGAGCCACATCCTCCTGGCTTTATTCATCTATATCATCGCATCGCATTACCAATTTTTCTAACAAAGCAGACTAAGGTCGTTAGTCCAATCCGAATTATGTAAACTCGGGATCCAGTGTTAGATACGAGAGCAGCATTAGAAAAAGGCCAATGCTCCGTGTTTAAGTCTCAGATAATATACATATCTTATTATCCTAGTGCTACAACGTTTATGACGTTCCTTATATTACACATATAAGATAGCACCATAGCCGCTCGTTCGTTTTTATATAGGTTTATATATACGAACCAATACTGTTATCGTAAAAATAGTAAATAATAAGCAGCTTAAATATACAGTTCATGCATATTTATTCACACATTCAGACATTCAATATTATCACAGAATTCACAGAAGTCTGAACTGAGGAAGCCCTTAGAGACAATCAAGGACACGTAACACATACGTACCACTCCCTGATTTTAGAACGGTGGAGTATGAATCAGCGAGATCCGATGCTCCTCGAGTCATCTCTAACAGTCTAATAATACGTATAACACTATAGATTAGTATCCATATAACAACAACGGTACCTCGTACCGTCGCTAATCCCTCCCGGTTCATTCCCCGTTAATTACTAACAACGTTTGTCGGGTTTTCGGTTTAACTCGGGATTAGTAAACACTATATTACATGCATGGTCACGTCGTGGTATATTAATATACTTAACTTAAACGTTCGTTATCGCATGTAATTTAATATACATTTGTATATTAAATAGTTTGTCACTATATTGCATGTATAATCTTGATCATATATTAACATCTCACCTTAGTATTTATTTTCCTAAGGTTAGTTTTTCCAAGTGTAATGTTGTATAATCCATATTTAAAATACTTTGAATTATATAACTCCTTATTATTCCATGTACAACATAACATTAGAATTTCCTTAACTAATGTTTAAATTATTTTCTCCTTATCTTATATCATTTTAATTATGATATTATATGGTTATTGAACCATGTTATATTTGTCACTCCATAACATATATTATTTATATATATGTATATGGGGCATTTATTATATGGTAATTCTTTATAATATATTCATTCTTCTTTAATGAATATTTCTTATATTATAAATGTTACAACCCTTATAACATTATAAACTATATTATAAATTCTTATTCTAAAACACTTATTATTACCGAGCAACACTTATGTTCTCTAATATTTACAAAATCCACCACATTAATTATATAATGTTACATTATAGTTATATAACATATATTATGATATTTATATCATTAAATCATTTATAACCTATAGTTATAAAATGTTATAAAATACCAAACAGTCCTTATAGCTGTCGGTTTTTATTTAATTCAACCAAAGTTTCAAAAATTACATAATTGCCCCAAATATTATTTCTTTGTTACACTTATAACATATACCTTATATTATTACCTTTAAACCTTAATATTATTATAACCTATGGTTATAACTCCTTAAAATAGCCAAACAGACCCTATGGTCTGTTCTATATTAATTTCCACCACTTAACTTTCTATAATCACCAAATCACCCCATTTTATAACATATAGTTTCTAATGTCATTAAAACTATATATTATACACATATCTTATTAAAATCTCTTATATTATTCTAAAAATTACCAAACTATACCAAAAGGTTGTAAATACTATTCCTAGCCTTATACTTTTAGTTATTATAGTTTTTTAACCCATATGTTACCCAAATGTAACAATGATATAAAATACCATATATTATACTTATATAATTCATCCTAACTCCAAATTTAACCAAATAAATTCCTAAAAATTCCTAATAACCCAAGGTCTGTTCTAAACTCCATTTGGTACCCATAACTTTCGGAAATTACCATTTCACCCCAATATTTATAAATCTTTTACAATTTCATACTTAACTTATTATAAGTTAGTATTTAATTCCATAAATTCCCAAACTTGGTCAAAGTCTCCTATATAGTCAATATTGACTTCTATATTCAGTTTGAAGCCCAAGTTTTCAGTAATTACAAGACCAACCCCAAAATTTCCAATATTTACAATTTTGGTACAAAACTTTATAATATGTTATAATTTTTATTTAAATTCATTTTAAATCCCAAATTTCATTCTAATACAGCCCACAACTTTATATTTTTTTGTAATTACCTTTTGACCCCAAACTTAATGCTAAATGCATAAAATATATCAAATAAGCTTTTAAACTTAATTAAAATGGCCTAATGACATGGCCTTATTACAACCTTGAACTTGTAAAATAAATTACACTTTAAATGTCTCAAAAATACTTTAAACTCTCGGCCTTACCACAAAATTCTCCATATTTACCAATTTTCCACATAATGTCTTAATTTGACCATTATGTTAATTAAATCATTTAAATGACTAGCTTATATCAAGTAAGTCATTTCTGGTCACACTTAGGATTAAATTAAACATTTTAACCTGTCCACTCTCGGCACATATATATATATATATATATATATAATATAAGCTTAAAAACATATAATATATAGTTAAGAATGTTATACCTTGGTTTATAAGCTTTTTAAAGCTTGTATGGCCACGGCAGCTTGGGGGCTTTGTTTAGACAACTTCTAATTAAGTTCTAACAGCAAGAATAAGATATAGTTAGGTTCCAAAAATTGAACAAACTATAAGACTAATTTTAAGCCATGAAAACCTAGATTTTTCACCTTAAAAATGACTTTAATCCACCTTTCACTCCATGTACTGTCACGGCAGTTTGGAGGTGTGTTTATACACCTCTTTTCATGCATTGAACAGAGAGGAAATGGTATGGCTCAGCTTAAAGCAGAAACTAACCATAAGAGTCATTAAAGGTCTTACAACAAGGATTTTTACCTTAAAATTTGAAGCTATTCCCAAGTTCCACAGCCCTAACATTTCCTCCCTGTTTAATGCACTTATTACTTTTTTGTAAATTAGTCTTTTTTGTATTATAATTAACTTTCTAATTCTAACTATATGTACATATATGTAATCTTACTATGTAATACCATGCTTATTTACTTATTACGATGTTTTAATACTTATTATATTTTGTATGGGAGTGAACGTAAGTTAGAAAAACAGTTAGAAACTCAATTACTAAAAGATTATGTTATAAATTTACATATATGTGTTTTGTTCATAAAATAAACGAATTTGATGCACTAGTCTAGTGGTTAAGGGTGTGTGCGTGGGATTTACAAAGGGTTGTGGGTTCGAATCCAGACACCAACTCATATTACAAATTAATCTAGGCGCATGAAACTAAATTCAAATCTTTTTACATTCAGGAGCTTTAAAAGACGATTTGACCAAACCGTCGTTTAATGTCATCTTAAAAGACGGTTCAAAACCGTCATTTTGAGCTGTTTTGACCGTGTTTTTTACTTTCGTCCGCAGTAGTGACAACTCGTAAAATACCACACGTGGCCGTCACCCAAATAGTCGAACATAGCATTTTGAACATCATCATCATCTTCAATGGGTATCACTATCCAATGTGGATCCGTCATTCACTGACTGACTCGTCGACCTCTATGGCACTTTCACTTCGTGGGTGCACATGTTGATACCGAAACGACGACCACCAATCTTAGCAATAAGCTGCTTATAATTGGTGTCAAACACTAACTAAGAGGAGCTTCTTCTTCCCACCCTCTTAATCATCTCCGTTTACCCCATGCACAATTTTGCCATTAACATGACACAACAACTGGATAAAGGCGGACATATCCACTATTTGAGATCACCATTAAATAATCACATATTTAATCAAACATTTCCAATAATTGGCTGACTGCAGACACAATTACCTAAACAAAAAAAACCAAAATAATAAATAACATTATAATTTGTAAAACACTAGAATCATCAACTAATACTATTATTCAACCTTATCAACTGCATATGATTCATAAACACTTCAAACAATCAATTATGACTATAATTTCATAAACAATCATAATTTCCTATTATTCCCTAATTTCACAAACAACCACAATTTCCTAACATTCTAATTTCACAAACATTCATAATCATTAAAATTTCACAAACAAACAATCAACTCCACTAAAATTTGAAAAAAACTACATATAATCAGTTAACTAATACTAATTAGTCAATTTCCAAATTGTAACACCCCCGCTAATCCTTCCATTATCCTCTAATCAATCCCATACTTACCCTTCTCGCACCGGAATACTTACTTACTCCCGGCGGGTGATACAACGCCGTTAACCCTCCAAGGTTAACCAGGCTACTACTACTTACCGTTTCGGTCTGATGATTAGAATGAAATACATACATACTACTTACTTTACAATACCAAATACTTAACTTGCATTTGATTACCGAGTCTACCGAATATATGATTTACATTCCAATACTACTTCCCAAAAATGAAGAGTTTATACATCCTCTCCTTACTATCCAATCAAGAACTCAATGTCCAAAAGGGTGTACCACATGGTACACCGGCTACTAGAAAGGGCCTTAGCCGTGTACAACTCAGTACACCATCTAATCCTACTACTACTCCAAAAAGAATCACATCTTGACCGTACCTTACCTTCACGCGCTCGCGGGTACCTGTGGAGTAAAAACATTCCCCCTAGGGGGTCAGCTTACGCTGCATATGATAACCGCATACCCCGCGTACTAGCGAGGGTACGCTAACTATTTGGTCGAGTACATGCGGTTCGTTTCATTCATACATACATACATGCTTTATAATACAATACAATACATTTATTTTACCAAGCATACATACATACAATACATACAAGGAATGCAATACAAGTCATTCATTCATACTTACCATACTCACCGCATCACGGAGATACAATTCTCCAATACATACAAAGGTCTTGTTAGCCTTATTACACACCCGGGTTAATCGGGTGTTCAATACTTTTACTCCGGGTCAATGACTTATAATAGTCAAGACCAATACAAATACAATACTTACTTCTTACATACTTTACTTCCAGTTAAGTCAGTATGACCTCCGGCAGGGATTACTACATCCCACCACCGGGCTTTAGGGTGGCCCACTAATCCAGGATGCTACCCATTCAAGGGATTTGGTCCAAGGAAAAGATTATAGCCAGGATTCGGTTCCAACCTCTTGTGGATCCTTATCCTCACGCGTGGCCGAAACTATATCGGGCTTCTACTCATTCCATTTTACTCATTACTCATGTTAGGAGTTAGGTTGTTAGGAATTAGTAGAAGTCCATACTTACTTCCATACATACACACAATACGCAAGTGCTCATACTTACACATACACTTCATTTCCATTCATACATTTCATGAATTATACAAACTAGATGTTCAAGAGCATACAACAAGAACAATATAGTTCAAACACAACTAGGTGCAATATAAGTCCGATTCGTGCATTTATCTTATTGGTGATCACATAAGCACACAAATCGGGGTAACCAAGTTAGGATACAGGGCATGAGGAAATCATACCGTTCACCGTCGTAGGGTACTACCGGTTCCTTTGGAGCTCAACTATGGGATTCCTATACATACATGAAGTAGTATGATCAATGATCTATTTTTGATCTACTTACTCCTTCATTGATACTTTCAATGCATACTTACTACTCCATTACTTTCTTACTTGGTTATAAAACCATTCTTTCCTTTACTACTTCATAAACTTACTTCCTTACACATTTACTTACTTTCTTACCATTATCACTTCATTAATGGTGTATTACTACTTATATATGCATACCGGTGTATAGGCATATACATATACATACATATGATTACTATAGTCATATTATAAAAACATTTTTTTTTTGTAAGTGTTTGGGCCGTCCGACCCACCGTCCGACCCAACCCTGGGTCGGACCATTCCAGTAAGTTTTCGTCCTCTGAAATTACTCCCGTCCGACCCAGCACTATTCCGTCCGACCCATACCCTCTGGGTCGGACCATTCCAGAAGGTTTCAGTTTTGTCATCCAAGCCATGTCCGACCCACGTCCGACCCAACCTCTGGGTCGGACGAAGTCAGAAACTTCGATGAAGAAAATTTTTGCCTGTCCGACTCACGGCCCTGGGTCGGACCATTCCAGAAAGATTTATTGTCGATTATCAAGGCCCGTCCGACCCACGTCCGACTCACGGCTCTGGGTCGGACGGTTCCAGAAGGTTTATTTTCGCTCTCCAGGCCTTGTCCGACCCAGCGTCCGATCCAGCTGTGGGTCGGACAGTAGCAGAACTTTGCTACAGGCCTTGTTTTCTTTTCCCAATTTCACCCATTGCTTCCCTATTCTTCCTACATGCATCCTAACATGTTTTAGTACTATTTAGACACTCTAAACCATGCTAATTCATTCCTTAATACATCACACAATCCTATGCTTATTTATACACTCAATTTCCCCAAGTTTCAACTCAACACTCCCATTGTTTCTTCCCTTATACCTTATGCTACAGATTGTTCCCTCTACTCTTATACTCCAATACCTCCTCATCCAATGCCACTCTTAGCATCTTAACTACATTAGCTCACAACCTAATTCCATCTCATTTACAAACCCATATTCAAATCTGTTACAAGGCACTAATATTCCTTCTAAACTCTCCAAACACTTCCTCTTCTTAAACAACTCAAGTCCTCTCCTTTCTACACAAATTTTGACATGGTCTCCCCTATAATTCTTACTTTCTCCACACATTATCTCAGCTCACAATTCACCTCCCACAACCTGTTTATACAACCACTATACTCACCATTCAACACTACTACACACATTAAAATTCCTGCACTTATACACATGTTACCCAATGGTTTTCCCAAGCTTTTAAACTTCATTAAAAACTTCAAAACTTTTACAACTTCATTATTCACCATACTAACAAATTACTCATTAAGACAATATTCTCATTACTCATTACTCAATTCACACTACATTTTACTATTACTACTACTCAAAAACTGCTACATACAATACAACTAGCTCAAGGTAAGAGGCTTTACCTTGTTTTGCTAGTTTTCTTTCCTTTCTCTTCCTTCTCTTCCTTCTTCTCTTTGTTCTCGGTCCCAATAGGGTTCCACACACAAAGTGCTACAGCACATAATACATACACCATACCATTTAGCATTCATTTTATACTAACCCTAGAATTTAAGTTTTAGGGTTTAGAAAAAGAGTGTTACCTTCCAATGAGTAGATGGAGTTCTTGACTAGCAAGAGAACAAGATTTCTAGCCCAACAAAAGAGCCAAATCGGCTGGAACAAAGAGGACCAATAGTTTCAAAACTGAAAATTCTTAAATGTCAATGAGAGCTAGAAATGATGGATTTTCAAACTTCTTTTTACCTCAAGATGATAAGGAGGTGAAGGTGCTTCTAATGGTGGACTTGAATCTTCAAATGGAGAATACCCACCGAAATGAAAGTGGCTTTTTTTGATTTTTGAAAGGAGGAGAATGTTCTCCTTTGCAAGGGGATTCTAGTGGTATGGTTTTTATGATTTTTGGACAAGGTTTGAGCCTTCAAAAAGGAGAGAGGAGGAAATTGAGTGGGGCTTCTAGTTCTCCATGGCTGTCGCTGGAGCAAGAAGAAGATTCAGAAAATAGAGAAAGAGAGGGAGGGAGTGCGTGAGGGAGGAGAATGAGGAGGAGAGAGAGTCTCACCTTTTTGCTTCTTCCCACTTATTTTTATTGTCTTTTAGCACATAACATGAATAAAGAGAGGGGGAGGCTAGTACAATCGGCCCACATATGCACACACACCACATTTTATTTTTTATTTGCAAAGTGGACACACTTAGTTTGTTTATTTGCGCTCTCTACCCCACAACTTACCGTTGTTACAGTTTTCACTAACCGGTACCCGTTTTCCGGAATTTTCTCGTTTAATTAATTTTATTGGTTCTAAAGCTTCACTAATATTTATTAGTGACTATTTAGTTGACCAAAATTGTTACGAGTCTATTTGACCCGCTTAAAGTCGCGTTTCCCCGGTTTCCTCCTCGAAAACGCGCTTTAAGGTTCGTTTATGCTTTTAACCCATTTTAAAGGTCCGTTTTCTTCGGGATTTGTTCCCTAGTATTTATTTTAGTGTAATTAAGCTTTTAAAAGTATAATTAGCCTAATTAATCACTGTTTTTAATTACGGGGTATTTCAATCTACCCCCCTTAAGAAACTTTGCCCTCAAAGTTGCTCAAGGTTACAGTTTACCATTTCTACTCATTTGGCAAACCATTGCCACAATACATTCTACTACTACTACCACCTTACAAGGTGTTCACAATTCTTACACTACCAGCATACGCAATTCAGATACCAAGCCACATACTTAGTTCAAATACCATACGCAATACTCAATCCATACACAATACTTCATTCAAATACCATACACAATGCTCCATCCAATTCATACAATCCACAATACATTCGCAATACTTCACAATGTCATTCGTGTCATATACCGTACGACACCAATGCATTACTCATTACATACATACCATACACATCGTACTACATACCAAATACTACTAGCACTACTTTGTGCCAATACACTTAGCACTACATGTGCCAACCAAAATACAATTACAATACATACATACTACGCAATGCTAACCCGAAGCAATGCAAAAGCAAAAAGGCTCTACCCCCCTTAAAAGGGGTACGCCCCGTACCCTCCGTGCTATACGGATACTAGACATCTAGTCTACAAATAATTCGGGTACTTCGCCTTCATGGCGTCCTCTAATTCCCAAGTCGCTTCCTCGACATCGTGGTTAGACCACAAGACCTTCACCATTCGTACGGATTTATGGCGAGTGTCTCTTGTCTTTGTATCAAGGATTCGCAGTGGAGTCTCGACATATCTCATCGTCGGCTCTAGGGATAGATGTTCGGGTTCTAATACATGAGAGGGATCGGCTATGTATTTCTTGAGTTGTGATACATGAAAGACATCATGAACACGCCCCAATTCTTCAGGCAATGCTAGCCTATATGCTACGGCTCCAATCCTCTCGGTAATGGTATACGGGCCTACAAATTTCGGGCTCAGTTTGCCCTTCTGGCCAAATCGAAAGACACCCTTCATAGGTGAGACACGCAAGAACACTTGGTCGCCCACGGCGAACTCAAGGTCGCGTCGTCGCACATCCGCATAGGATTTCTGTCTATCTTGGGCTGCCTTCATATTGGCTCGGATTTGTTGTACCTCAGCTTGTACTTGTTCCAAATACTCCGGTCCTATGATGACCGCTTCGCTTGACTCATCCCAACACAACGGGGTACGGCAAGGTCTACCATACAAAGCTTGGAATGGCGACATCTTAATCGAAGCATGGTAGCTATTGTTATACGAAAACTCGATAAGATGAAGCTTCTCAATCCAGCTCCCCTGGAAGTCTAAGGCACATGCCCTTAGCATATCCTCTAGTGTTTGGATGGTCCTTTCTGTCTGACCGTCGGTCTGTGGATGGAAGGCGGTGCTAAGCTTCAACTCAGTACCAAGCGCTTCCCGTGTCGCTCTCCAGTATCTCGAAAGAAATCTGGTGTCGCGGTCAGATACAATGGTTTTTGGGACTCCGTGGTGTCGGATGATCTCCTTGTCGAATAGCTCTGCGAGCTTCGCCACCTTCCAGGTGTCCTTCATCGGTATGAATCGGGCAACCTTGGTGAGCGATCGACTACTACCCAGATCATGTTGAGTCCTCCCCTAGCAGGTGGGAGTCCAACAACAAAATCCATGGAGATGTCGTGGAATTTCCACTCCGGAATGGGCATGGATTGCACCATTCCTCCCGGTCTTCGGTGCTCGAACTTCACCTTCTGGCATGTGAGACACCTCAGAACATACTCAGTCACGTCTGATTTCATTCCTGACCACCAGAAGTACCTCTTCATGTCTTTGTACATTTTAGAGGCTCCCGGATGGACATGCAATGTCGAACAATGTGACTCTCGCAGAATGCGATCCCTTAGCTCAGCATTGCTTCGGGGGACGCATAATCTGCCATTCAAACGGATCAGACCATCTTCATGCAGTTTGAAGTCGTACTTTCGGCGCTCGAAGGTACCATCTGTGATTTTCTGTCTGATCTCTGTGAAGTAAGGGTCGCTCAACTGAGCGTCTCGCACCTCGTCAACCAAGCTAGAAGAAGCGAGTAGCGAATGGAGCGAGTGTGCTCGACGACTCAGGGCGTCGGCTACTACGTTTGCCTTCCCTTCTTTATACTGGAGGTTGATGTCGTAATCCGAGAGGAACTCCATCCACCTCCTCTGCCTTAGGTTCAATTCTTTCTGGGTGAATACGTACTGTAAACTTTTGTGGTCGGAGTAGATGGTGATGCTTACCCCATAGAGATAGTGTCGCCATATCTTCAAGGCGAAGACAATGGCTCCTAACTCTAGATCATGTGTCGGGTAATTCTCCTCATGCTTTTTCAGCTGGCGAGAAGCATAGGCTACTACCTTGCCATGCTGCATGAGTACGCATCCCATGCCCTTGCCCGATGCATCACAATACACCTCAAATCCCTCTGTGCCCTCTGGAAGTGTGAGAATTGGCGCTGAGGTCAATGAGTCTTTTAATTTCTGGAAGGATACTTCGCACTCCTTTGTCCATACAAAGGGTGCATCTTTCTTCATCAATGACGTCATGGGCTTAGCGACTTTTGAGAAGTCCTTTACAAACCTCCGGTAATAACCGGCTAAACCAAGAAAGCTCCGGATGTCGGTAACAGTCTTAGGTCTAGGCCATGATCGCACTGCTTCGATTTTGGATGGATCTACTGAAATGCCCGCGCTCGAGATGACATGACCGAGGAATGATACCTGATCTAGCCAAAACTCGCATTTGGAGAACTTCGCATACAGCTGGTTCTCGCGCAGTGTCTCAAGTACTCTTCTCAAATGGTTTTCATGCTCTTCTGGTGACTTCGAATACACAAGGATGTCGTCAATGAATACTACTACTGAAGTGTCCAGCTGATCACTGAATAACCGATTCATTAGGTCCATGAATTTGGCTGGTGCATTAGACAAACCGAATGGCATCACCGTGAATTCGTAGTGGCCATATCTTGTTCGGAATGCTGTTTTCTGAATGTCTTGCTCTTTGATAGCAATTTGGTGGTAACCGGATCGGAGATCAATCTTAGAAAAGACGGATGCTCCCTTCAACTGATCGAACAGGTCGTCGATGCGTGGCAATGGATACTTGTTCTTTACAGTGACCGCATTCAATTCGCGGTAGTCGATGCAGAGGCGGAGACTACCGTCCTTCTTCTTCACGAAGAGGACCGGTGCTCCCCAGGGTGATACGCTCGGGCGTATAAACCCTTTGTCGAGAAGATCATGTAGCTGTTCTTTGAGTTCTGCCATTTCTGCCGGTGCCATACGGTATGGTGCCCTAGCAATGGGACCAGTACCCGGTACAAGGTCGATTTCAAATTCTACCGCCCTCTGTGGTGGCATACCAGGTAGCTCTTTCGGAAAACATCAGGAATTCTGAGACTCTACGCTACTCGTCACTGAACTCTCTCTCTCTCTCTAGGTCTTGCACTGACATAAATACACTTCATGTCCCTTTCTGAGCTCCCGATACATTGCCATGGCGGAGATGACTGTAGTTGAAGGCTCTCTCGGTCTCTGGCGGTATGAAACAGTGACCCCAGATGGACTCTTGAGCAGCAATCGGTGCTCGGCGCATAGGATTCTCCCCTTGTGCCGCTCCAACCAGTTCATTCCAATATTAAGTCGAATCCCAATCCGTTGAATTCAATGAAGGAAATGGGAAACGCTTCACCTTTGATTTGAATGGTGGCTGATTTGTAATACTTGGTACACTGTACCCGCTCCTTCGATGGGAGAGTAACCAAGAAGTTCGGTAGCTCATCCGCATCTAGCCCCAACTTCTTCGCAAGAGATGGCGATATGAAGGTGTGAGAGGCGCCGGAGTCGAATAATACTGAGGCTTCGATGCCGTTTACTGGGAAGGTTCCCGTTAGAATGGTGCCGCTCTTGCCGGCTTGTTCTTCGGTGAGGATGCTCAGGTTACCTTCGGTACCGAGTCCACAACCTATTGATTCATGAGATTATAAGTAAAGATGGTGGAACGCAAGTGGAATTTAATAACCAACACTGCTTTTATTGAATAACCAACCATCATACATACTGTGTCTCTAATACACGTTACTACTGGATTACATGCTACTACAAGATTAATACTTTCTAAAGGTAAGGTTCAGGCGTCCTGGTATCATGTGTGTGGCATTGATTATTGCCGGTGGTGCCGTATTCAACTTGATCTTCTGGATCCCGTGATACAGCAACCTTGATTTTCCACCCATGATTAGAACATCTCCTGATCTCAATACCAATTTCTCTGCGAGGTCCACACGCTTCCGCTCGCTATACAAAAATACGGCGTCATCACCAATGGACCAAGACACTACGGGCACTCCTAGTTCAAGAGATTCCGCTGTCTCGTCCTTGTCTTGGTGTAAGCCAAGTCGTCCTTCTTTCTCATAGAAGTTGACGATACATAGATCTGCTTCAAGTGCAGGGATTGGTTCATCTTCACTGTTGTGCAATTTCTACAGCTTGTGTGACAAGCGTTTGGAATTCTGGGGGTATTGCTGGAGGTGTTGCTCCGTCTCCTGCTCGCGTTGTTTGGTATGTCTTGGTATAAGGGTTCCAGTCCTTTCCCAAGCACATCATTTTCAGCTTCATTGTAGCTCCACCGGGGAATTCGGGTGTATAAAATCCTCCTGGACCCGTTCCTAACTCGTTGCATCGTCGGATGATTGAAATTTGTGCTTCGGGTGTCAGGTATCCTTTTAATAAGATCATACCTGGGCGGATGACCTGACACTGTTCGTTGTTGAAGTGGTGGTTGGCGATGTCGGTCTCTTCATGAGGTGAGTTTGAAGGTATTGGGTAACAGATATGGAATTTCCCTAAGGTGGTAAATTCATCTAGAATGAGTTCTAGGCTTACTAATTCATTTCATGCTCAATACATACTTCCAGGTTACTTACTCATGCTCAATTTCATACTTCAAGTACTTACGCATTCATGCTTTCATTCATACAATTACTTTAATACTTAGTCATGCTCTTCAAGGATTAAAGGTTACAGTGGTTACCTGGGCCGGACTTAGTCCCGGTCCCATCACGGTCTATGATGTGTAAGGCCGGCTGCCTCTGCGGTGCGCCCTCTTCTGCGGACCTCGGGACCCCTGTCCCTGTGAGGTGTGCTGGGCATGAGCATCGCCAGATGCAACCTCCTTGCCCTCACGCTGCTTGTAGCCCTGGTAGTTGCCCTTGGGCTTAGAATTCTCCGGGCATGCATTGGCACGGTGGCCCGGTTTCTGGCAAGTGAAGCAGCGGATCTCCCTTCCTTGGCAATCTGTGCCGGGATGATCCTTGTTGCAGTTACGGCAGATGTAGCTGCGGCCATCAGATTGGTTCTTTCCTTGGCCAAATCCAGAACCTATAGCTTTCAATTAGCAAGGTTTGGTATACTTACAATACTCTATATACATACAAATTCACAAGTGTACTAATTCGGTTTCGGTTTCTTACCCCTGTAGGGCTGAGACCTCAGTGGCTTCGCTGCCACTGGTGCGGTGTAGGCAATCTGTAACGGCTCAGTTGCCTTGCCCTTCTCAGCATGGGCACCGCCGTCTCCGGATGTATTCTTCTGATGGGAGTGCTTCCCCTTCCTTTTCTTCCAGGGTTGGATTGGTTTTGATCATCGGAGGGGTTACCCTTGCCGCTCACCTTGCGCTTCAGCGCTTGCTCCTCATCTCTTAGCTGGCAGGTGATCTCAACTCGAGATGCAGCGTGGTAACACTCCTGAATTACTTAGGCATTAGGTTACATTTACATACGGGAATACTAATTCACATTACTCATGGCTTTTTAAGGGTTCAACTTGTTTACCTGAAGGGAGGTAAACCGTGTGAAGCCCATGCCATACCGGAGTCGATGGCTCAATCCGCCGTAGAAGCGGTCGACCAAGACTTGGCCGGTATACCCAAGGTCGGGTAGAAGTCGGAGAAGAGAGGTGAAGGTGCGGTAATATTCATCAACCGTCATCTTCTCGGTCATTTTTAGTGCATCGAGCTCAAGCCTTTTCTTGGTCTTGACATGCTCGGGGTAGTACTTAGATCGGAGGAGAGAGGTGAATGCTTCCCATCCGAAAGCGGGTCAGCTATGTGCTCGGCCTTAACGAGCTTCCACCAGTCCATAGCCGCGTCTTTGAGGTAGTACGCAGCTATCCTCACTCGAACTCCAGCGGGAGTCTCAAGTGTCTCGAAGGCCGTCTCCATCTCGGAGAGGTAGGCCTCGAGCTTGGCGGGGTCGCTCTCGCCTCTAAAGCATGGAGGTCGAAGGTCGGCGACAGCTTTTACCCAGTTTTTTCTCACGGGGATGAGGTGGGTCGGGCTGCTGCTGCTGCTGCTGTGTTGCTGTGTTTGTTGTACAGCCGTGATTACATCCGGTAGCATCTGTGCTACCGTGGCGGCGACGATTTCGGCTATCGTCTGCGCGCTTGGTCCTTCGTTGCCCCCTCTCCTCTGGGACGACCTGGACCACGTCCTGACATCTGAACAAGTGTGGATTACATTAGATGTCGTGATACTATGACCTCATGGTCTTCATTCAAACAATGGTATCGTCTTGCAGACGTTAGTGGTATCCGTTATTGCTAACGGTAGTTCCTAGTTAGGTTTCTAAATATCCGTCTTAAGACGGTTGAAATCCTAACTCGGTAATCACTACTCTTAAGATTCTAATCATCAGAGCGATACTTCGCTCTGATACCACTTTTTGTAACACCCCAACCGCTAATCCTTCCATTATCCTCTAATCAATCCATACTTACCCTTCTCGCAGCGGAATACTTACTTACTCCCGGCGGGTGATACAACGCCGTTACCCTCCAAGGTTAACAAGGCTACTACTACTTACCGTTTCGGTCTGATGATTAGAATGAAATACATACATACTACTTACTTTACAATACCAATACTTACTTACATTTGATTACCGAGTCTACCGAATATATGAATTACATTCCAATACTACTTCCCAAAAATGAAGAGTTTATACATCCTCTCCTTACTATCCAATCAAGAATTCAATATCCAAAAGGGTGTACCACATGGTACACCGGCTACACAAAGGGCCTTAGCCGTGTACAACTCAGTACACCATCTAATCCTACTACTACTCCAAAAAGAATCACATCTTGACCTTACCTTACCTCACGCCTCGCGGGTACCTGTGGAGTAAAAACATTCCCCTAGGGGGTCAGCTTACGCTGCATATGATAACCGCATACCCCGCGTACTAGCGAGGGTACGCCAACTATTTGGTCGAGTACATGCGGTTCGTTTCATTCATACATACATACATGCTTTATACAATACAATACAATACATTCATTTTACCAAGCATACATACATACAATACATACAAGGAATACAATACAAGTCATTCATTCATACTTACCATACTCACCGCATCACGGAGATACAATTCTCCAATACATACAAAGGTCTTGTTAGCCTATTACACACCCCCGGTTAATCGGGTGTTCAATACTTTTACTCCGGGTCAATGACTTACAATAGTCAAGACCAATACAAATACAATACTTACTTCTTACATACTTTACTTCAGTTAAGTCGGTATGACCTCCGGGCAGGGATTACTACATCCCCCACCACCGGGCTTTAGGGTGGCCCACTAATCCAGGATGCTACCCATTCAAGGGATTTGGTCCAAGGAAAGATTATAGCCAGGATTCGGTTCCAACTCTTGTGGTTCCTTATCCTCACGCGTGGCCGAAACTATATCGGGCTTCTACTCATTCCATTTTACTCATTACTCATGTTAGGAGTTAGGTTGTTAGGAATTAGTAGAAGTCCATACTTACTTCCATACTACATACATACACAAGTACTCATACTTACACATACACTTCATTTCCATTCATTCATTTCATGAATTATACAAACTAATGTTCAAGAGCATAAAACAAGAACAATATAGTTCAAACACAATTAAGTGCAATATAAGTCCGATTCGTGCATTTATCTTATTGGTGATCACATAAGCACACAAATCGGGGTAACAAGTTAGGATACAGGGCATGAGGAAATCATACCGTTCACCGTCGTAGGTACTACCGGTTCCTTTGGAGCTCAACTATGGGATTCCTATACATACATGAAGTAGTATGATCAATGATCTATTATTGATCTAACTACTTACTCTTCATTGATACTTTCAATGCATACTTACTATACTCCATTACTTTCTTACTTGGTTATAAACCATTCTTTCCTTTACTACTTCATAACTTACTTCCTTACACATTTACTTACTTTCTTACCATTATCACTTCATTAATGGTGTATTACTACTTATATATGCATACCGGTGTATAGGCATATACATATACATACTATGATTAACTATAGTCATATTAATAAAACATTTTTTTTTGTAAGTGTTTGGGCCGTCCCGACCCACCGTCCGACCCAACCCTGGGGGGTCGGACCATTCCAGTAGGTTTTCGTCCTCTGAAATTACTCCCGTCCGACCCAGCACTATTTCGTCCGACCCATACCCTCTGGGTCGGACCATTCCAGAAGGTTTCAGTTTTGTCATCCAAGCCATGTCCGACCCACGTCCGACCCAACCTCTGGGTCGGACGAAGTCAGAAACTTCGATGAAGAAAATTTTTTGCCTGTCCGACCCATGTCCGACTCACGGCCCTGGGTCGGACCACTCCAGAAAGAATTATTGTCGTTTATCAAGGCCCGTCCGACCCACGTCCGACTCACGGCTCTGGGTCGGACGGTTCCAGAAAGTTTATTTTCGTTATTCAGGCCTTGTCCGACCCAGCGTCCGATCCAGCTGTGGGTCGGACAGTAGCAGAACTTTGCTACAGGCCTTGTTTTCTTTACCCAATTTCACCCATTGCTTCCCTATTCTTCCTACATGCATCCTAACATGTTTTAGCACTATTTAGACACTCTAAATCATGCTAATTCATTCCTTAATACATCACACAATCCTATGCTTATTTACACTCAATTTCCCCAAGTTTCAACTCAACACTCCCATTGTTTCTTTCCCTTATACCTTATGCTACAGATTTTTCCCTCTACTCTTATACTCCAATACCTCCTCATCCAAGGCCACTCTTGGCATCTTAAATACATTAGCTCACAACCTAGTTCCATCTCATTTACAAACCCATATTCAAATCTGTTACAAGGCACTAATATTCCTCCTAAACTCTCCAAACACTTCCTCTTCTTAAACAACTCAAGTCCTCTCCTTTCTACACAAATTTTGACATGGTCTCCCCTATAATTCTTACTTTCTCCACACATTATCTCAGCTCACAATTCACATTCCCACAACCTGTTTATACAACACACTATACTCACCATTCAACACTACTACACACATTAAAATTCCTGCACTTATACACATGTTACCCAATGGTTTTCCCAAGCTTTTAAACTTCATTTAAAAACTTCAAAACTGTTAAAACTTCATTATTCATCATACTACAATATTCTCATTACTCATTACTCAATTCACTACACATTTTACTACTCCAAAAACTGCTACAATACACAATACAAACTAGCTCAAGGTAAGAGGCTTTACCTTGTTTTGCTAGTTTTCTTTTCTTTCTTTTCCTTCTCTTCCTTTCTTCTCTTTGTTCTCGGTCCCAATAGGGTTCCCACACACAAAGTGCTACAGCACATAATACATACACCATACCATTTAGCATTCATTTTTATACTTAACCCTAGAATTTGAGTTTTAGGATTTGGAAAAGAGTGTTACCTCCCAATGAATGGATGAAGCCCTTGACTAGTGAAAGAACAAGATTTCTAGCCCACAAAGGAGCCAAAATCGGCTGGAACAACAAGGAACCAAGGGTTCAAAAACTGTAAGTTCTTAAAATGCTAATGAGAGCTAGGAATGATGGATTTTCGAAATTCTTTTTACCTCAAGATGAAGAGGAGGTGAAGGTGCTTCTAATGGTGGACTTGAATCTTCAAATGGGGAACACCCACAAAAACGAAAGTTGAGCTTTTGGATTTTTGAAAGGAGGGAAATGTTCTCCTTTGCAAGGGGATTCTAGTGGTATGGTTTTTATAATTTTTGGACAAGTATTGAGCTAGAACAAGAAGAGAGAAGGAGTGGGTTGAATGAGTTTTCTCATTTCTCCATAGCCATCGCAGGGGAAGGAGAAAAATCAGAGAAAGAAGAAGGAGGGGGTTACGTGAGAGAGGGGTAGAATAGGAGAGAGAGTGGGTCTTGTTTTTACTTATTTCCCTTGTCTTTTAGTTAATAAGGAAACAATAAAGAGAGTGAGAGTGAGAGGGGAAATCGGATCCCACACCCACACACACACATTCTTATTTTTATTTGCAAAGTGGACACACTTAGTTTGTTTATTCGTACTCTTACCCCACAACTTACCGGTTGTTACAGTTTTTACTAACCGGTACCCGTTTTCCGGAATTTTCTCGTTTAATTAATTTTATTGGTTCTAAAGCTTCACTAATATTTATTAGTGACTATTTAGTTGACCGAAATTGTTACGAGTCTATTTGACCCGCTTAAAGTCGCGTTTTCCCGGTTTCCTCGAAAAACGCGCTTTAAGGTTCGTTTATGCTTTTAACCCATTTTAAAGGTCCGTTTTCTTCGGGATTTGTTCCCTAGTATTTATTTAGGTGTAATTAAGCCGTTAAAAATATAATTAGCCTAATTATTCACTGTTTTTAATTACGGGGTATTTCACAAGGAAACAAGAAAGAAGTTTGTGAGGAAAAAGAGGTAAACAAACTATCTCAATGTAGTTTAAATGCCTTAGGAAAATGAGCTTGATTTGCTTAATAAATACCTAAGGAGCCAAAGGTGAATGACCTAGTAAAATGCTCTCAAGGAAACTATTAAAGGGCATATGTGTTGTTGTATGTAATTGCAGGTCAAAGGCATTATTTATGTGGGAAATTCAGTGTTTAAGGTTTATGCAATTTAAGGGCCTAAGAGCCATGTTATTTAAGGACCTAAGTGTCAAGAAATTTAAGTTTATGCACTATATTGTGATGTAGTGTAGTTTAAGGATTTAGATGTTTGTAAAGAACATTCTTTGTGAAGATGAGTGTCTTGGATGGTTAAAGGAGGAAAAACAATATGTTTGTGTGTAAGGAATGTGCATTAAATGATTAAGTGTTTTTGGTTGTAAAAGGGTGAAAACCTAAGTGTTGGTGTGTGAGAATACTCTTGATGGATTTTAGGTGTTCTTGAATGTCTAATGGTGAAAACTATGTGTTTTGGTATGACATTGTGCTAAGAGAACCTATGGAAAAATTTAGATGATATATAAGAAGTTCTAAGTGTTTAAAAAGAGTTTTGGTGAGTTTGGAAGTGTTGAGAATGATTGAATGTTTTACTAGGGAAGAAATCATGTATTAAGGTGTTTAGAGTGCTACAAGGATTTAGACATTGTCTTGGAAGTTCTAGAAATTAAAGGAGTTGTTCTAGGACTTAGGCAAACTTTGGAAAACAAGGAGAAGGAATAAAATGTAAAAGGACTACAAGGATGACATAAGGAATTTAGTTGTAAGAAAAGATGCTTAAGAGTGGATGTTCAAATGGAGAAGAAATATTATGGTATAATGGTTACAATAGGCATGAAACACCACTTAGGAACCTAAGGAGGAAATACTATAAGTGTTTGAGATTTTGGTGGAAATTGGTTAAGTGTTTAAAGGCTTGGAAAGTGAGTGTTTTGGCTTGTCCGAACATCCGTCCGGACATGGACGTTCGGACAGGCCCTGTTGCGTAGAAATTCTCAGAGTCTCGAACTGTGTCCGAACTTCGGAAGTCCGGACACAGGTTCGGACACATGAGATTTTACTTTGAAATTTCCCTCGACCCATGTCCGAACTTCCGAAGTCCGGACACATGTTCGGACATGCGTCTGCTTTTAGTTTTAAGTCACGGCTTGCGTCCAAACTTGGGAAGTCCGGACACAAGTTCGGACATGCCACTATTTTGGCCAAAAATGTTGTTTAAGGTTAGGAAAAGTTGTCTAAAAATGGTGATTATTAAGTAATGATGTTATAAGATTGTTAAGGACATGTTAAGTGAGTTATAATGACAATTTAGTGTGGGAAGAGTTGTATTAACATGTAAAAGTAAAACGAGTTAAAAATGTGAAGTTATTTAGCTAAGTTAACGGGGATAAGTTGTGAGCATTAGACTTTAAACAATCATGTCACCCCGATGTTAATGAAAGTACATGTTATGTTATCAGTTGTTCGAGAATTTCCCGAGGAACATAAGTGGACATGATAAGTGGACTCCGGTGACAGGTATGGTTTTCTTGCAACCTGTGTCCTACCGGATTACACCGGCTTGTATGCCAATGTGTTTTTCTGTATGTTTGCCACGTTGTAAGATTAAACATGAAATGAGTTTACAGTAATTCATATATGTGGCGTGTTCAACTCCGATACCATTTAACCTCGGAAGTGATAACCTTAGTTAACTGAGTCTAGGACCACATGAGAGTTCGGTATTCGGATTAAGCGACCTGAACCATGGGACGTTCTAACCACGGCTATGCGTGTGTTAATTGTGTGATATTTGTGTGTGTGTATGTAAGGACCTCTCTCGTATGTTTAACCCAGAAGTAATGTTGTATAATGTGTGTATGTGATAGACTCCATAGTGGGGCTCTAACTATTTATCTACAAGTAAATATGTACTAACAGTGGTGAGGAATCCGGTTAGGCCGGTCGCGCGTTGTTTGGGAGTGGGTATCCTTCTTAGCCTTACCCTTCTCTCTGTTATGGTTGTTTCCCTCATGGGTTATGATCTCCCATTAGCTTACTCCAAAGCTTAGCTATTCTGACTTATGATCGGTTTAGGGGGAACATGTGTTGTGTGGTGTGTTCGGGTCACTAAACCCGACCATCTTAACTTAAGTTACTCGTCCGACTATTAGGACGGTAATGAGTGTTGTATAACGAGTTTATCATGAGGGTGACATCATTCTCTAGGCTCACCAGTGAATTAACAATGTTTGGGTCGGTTCCTAAGAGAACCGCTCCCGTTATGTTATGTGTTGTTGTTGTAATGCAATTTCTATTGCGATGTTGTTATGTGCACGTTGTAACGTGAAAGGTGTTGTTATGTAGTGTATGTTATATGTTGTAAAATGTGGAGTATGTGGATCATGGATATGAATCCCAGTTTATGATAAGAGGCGTTTAAGGATAACCCGATTACTGGGTAAGTGTCGTCTATTAAGGAAGTAACTCCATTAGAGGAGAACACTCTAGGGGTGATGAATACCATGAGTGACTTATCAAGTAAGGATGTGTTATCTGTTCGTTGAGCCCATTGAGGCGGAATGTTATGTGTTGTGTGTCTATAGTTGCATGCATGATTTAAATATAATCAACCGCATGCTAAGACGACAATTAGTTGTGCGTGGCCCGGTAGCATGCGGGCTGCGGGATTACCATACCAGCAAAGGTGCTGAGCCCCTTGGGGGCCACCCTTTCTCTTCTTTTCCTATTTCAGGTACAAAGAGCTGGAAGCCGTTCGAGAGTAGGACGGGGTAGTCGTGGTACATGGGTAATCATTTAAGTTGTATATATACAGTAGGTGTAGTAAGACCGAAATTGTTATCGGCATCAGTTTGTAAATACTCGGTACAGTTGGAAGATATGTGTATGTTTTGTTGTTAATGGAAAGGGATAATAATGTGTAGTCGCTCGGGAATCTAGTCCATCAGACCGGTACAATGTATATGTATTAGTCTTGTTAGCCATGTGGGTGGTTAACGGCGTGTAACACCAAGAAGTTAAGTAATGTGATGAAGTTGTTTTCCACTGCAGTTTGTTGTTAAGTGTGTTAATGTTGGATGGGGTGTTACAGTGTATAAGTAATTACTCCTTCCTAATCCAATTTTGCTTGAGGACTAGCAAAAGGTAAGTGTAGGGCCTTGATAAGCCACAGACTTATCATATTTTATGGGCTAGATTTAGTATTATATTTATCTAAATAAGGTTAAATATATGTTATTTATGTTTATTATGTGTTAAAGTATATTATTTGTACAGACTTATGTTTTTATGAGTTTTCTGTGCAAGGAATGATTTTTCTAGGCAAAAGTACATTGATGCCCGACTCAATGCCGGACTAATCCTGCATGGCATGAGCGTAGAACGGAAAATGAGCATTTCCGGATGCGATGCCGGGTAAATTCTATCTAGCATAGGTGTAAAGTCGCTTCGGTTGACCAGACGACAGCACATGTGTTCCACGTGATTTCCAACCGCTGTCGGGTATGATGCCGGGTATCTCCTACCCGGCATATGCACTGTTTCGCGCGGAATTGGCGGTTTCGACCGTTAACAGTTGGGCACATTTCCCACGTGTGCCGGCTACTGACGACCCGGCACGACGCCCGGTAAGAGACATTTTGGAGCCCTATAAATAGGCCGTGAGTCTACATCTTCTGTAACACCCCATCTCCAAATACAATGATCGTCGCCCTAAGTCCATCTCGTACATTAACAACGCAGCGGAAAAGTTCTACTAAATTGGTGTTACCGCCGTTAGTCACCCACGTGACTAACTAGGCCTATTCTCTTACAAGTCACAGTCTGACTAACCGGTAATTACTCGAGCATCTATACAATACAAATCATACCACAACTTATACCGAGTATCTCATATCCTAATACATCATACTAACATCTCATCAATTACTAAACGAGTGTACATGCACAACTCGTGTAACAAATGTAAAAGCAACCCGAAGTACTCTACCCGCTCCTACTCTCAGGTTGAGTCCTCGTCTGGCACCAACCTGTAAAGTTTAAATCACAGGCCCCAAGGGGCTCAGCACATGGCTGGTACAGAAAATGTGCAGCCCACAAACTAACAGGGCTACACACGACTACTTTGTCGTTTACATGCAATTGTTTATTCACAAATAATAATAAGAAGTACGATAACAAACAACACATTTATGTGAAACATTCACAGCTCAAATAAATCGAACGTCGTAATGGACGCCCATTAATGAGTAAGTTAGATTCCTAACTCATGCGGCTTGAGAATTGTTTAGTTCTCATGTTTGACCATACCTTATAAGTGTCAACCGTTCTCTTAGAAGAACTGGTTGTTCTCTAATTGAATTGTTTATTTTTGCCGGGTCAAGGTAACCCTAGCCAATGAGTTATTAGCTCATTGGGTTAATAAACACAAATTCTTAAGTTATGAGGGGTGTAGGCTTGACCCTCCCGCGCCTCCTGAATTTGCCTCCCATCTCGAACTGTTCACTCGAGCTGGTCGGGTCTGTTTGTCGACCCTAGGCGACAAGTCGTAGACGAGCCATATGCGGAAGACAGATCTGATACAGATGCCGACCTCCTAACCTAAACATGCATGACCGGAGTCAGTCCCGGATTCCTCTCCTCCCAAGTTCCAGTTAGTTGAAGTCTCATTGACAATTGGTTAGTTAAAACCTCTCTCGGTATTAACCTATAGACACACAATAACAATACAGTGAATCGGTTTCATGCTTAATCTTGTTTGGTCGTATCACAATAACACTTAGCACACAAACCGAGGAAGACCCCGTTAGCAAACAAGCTACAATAATCCCATATCGTACACCGGAGATTGGCTAGCTCTTAACACCACTTTCGCCTATTCTGTCGAACGCCTCCGACTATCTAGATCTGTAACCAGAACTAGTATTAGTATTTTGTGTCTTAGAACTAATTTGGTTCTCTTTTCAACTTAAACCTCTTCCTAGGTTAACCCGGTATAATAGTATACCGCTAAACGGGTTTGTTCATTTAGGAGCGTTTTCAAGCTCATACTAACGTCATTAGCAGTTATTTAGTTGCACAGGTAGCAACTTTAGACTTATACGGACCTTGTATTAGGTTTTAGTATTTTTCACTATTCATCCGTATTTCACTATTCATTTATACGGTCTCGTATTCTACTATTCATTTATACGGCCTCATATTTTACTATTCACCATATTTCACTATTCATGTATATGTATTTTACTATTCACGTATACGTCTCATATTTGACTATTCATATATACGTAGTTACTATTCATGTATACGTATTTATTATTCATGTATACGTATTTACTATTCATGTATACGTATTTACCATTCATGTATATGGATACTATTCACGTATACGAGCACTATTCATGTACACCAAAATTTTCGTATACGTCCGTATGATACGGAATTTCTTTTTCCAATGTAACTTGTATTTTCATTAAAAATACTTTAAGTATTGATTTCTCCTATACTTATTAAATTATGGGTACACCTCTCGTATACCTTAAGTTATATACGGGTCTCGTTTAACCCCGTCTTAACTCTATTTCTTTTACAACTTGTTTCTAAATTCTTTATTTACTTCATTAACCTTCTAAACTCATAAAATGTGTTATTTACATTACTTACCCATAGTTTTCTCTTAATCTCTATTTTACTCATAATAAGTTCTAAACTTGTTATTTTTATTTCTAATTTCTTCCAAAGTCTTACTTAATTAATTTCTTTTATACTTTTGGTCAATTACCAAAATATACCCAAGTTTGACCAGTATTTTATGGTCAAACCCCCTAACTTTCCATATTTTACAATATTACCCCTAAAGTTAATTTAACTTAACTTTTTATTCCTTTATCCTTTTAATATCTAATCTTTTGCTACAAATTTTATTCTAGCTCCTCTAAACATTTTATAAACTGTCATTGACCAAGTTTGACCATATTTGACCAGGGAAATTACCATTTTACCCTTGTGGTCTTTTCTTTTATTTAGTAACCAATTTATCTCCAATTAATTTCTAATTTTCGTAATTAATTTACCTACAGATTTTTGAACATCAAAAATCATTTTAAACATCTCTAAACCACCAGATTTAATTATCTAATGTTATAGTAGATGAAGATGTAACAGAAGTTACTCTCCCAACACAATTTCCACACCGTGATGTATAGTGGTTCGGCCAACAATCCGGCCTACGTCCACTTCTAGACAGAGTTATTATTCATTATTTGGTTTACAACTCTAGAGAGCTTTTGGGATGTGAGCTCCCTTTTCTAAACTTGAGTCCCTTACAAATGAGCCCTTCTACTTTTATTTATAGACTTTCTATGGTCAGGTTACCCTTAAGCCCCTATACATGTGATAGTATCACATAAACATAACTGTCAGTCCTTTTACGGTCTCCGGACTGAAATACTGCTTCCGCAATGGACTAACTCTTCCGGACCGTCACTTTGACAATAATCCCTCCGGTAGTTACTCTATCGGTAGCGATCCTTTAGATAGCAGCTCTTCCGGTAGCGAGTCCTCCGGAAGTAGGGCTTCCATCGATAGGCCATCCGACAATTGGCCTCCGGTAGACTCTCTTGGTAGATCCTTCCGCATCGGGGCCTTTCGGTAGCAGGCCTTCCGACAATTGGTCTCCGATAGTAGTCCTTCCGCTAGCAGGCCTTCGGTAGACACTTTAACCTTCCACATGGTATATTTCATACCATTACATCAGTCCCACAAGTTCTACTTTTTAGCACTAAAAAGTGGAACTTATAAAAAGAAGATAAAATTTACACTTTGTACTTTTTTCTTTTCTTCTATATATCTCCTAGTCCCACAAGTTCTTTTTCTTTTGCCTAAAAAAAGGAAACGAACTTAAAAACTTTGGCCTGCATAAGAGCTTGTCTTCCGGTCACCAAGAAGTCCCACAGGTTCCGGGGGTGACGAAGTCCCACTTGTACTCCTGAGAAAAGGTCTCCGCTCCTTGAACGTGCCATAATAAGGAATCCAAAGATCTGGAATTCCGAAGGGCCATAATAATCCCAGAAGACCATAATAATCTCAAGAAGTCCGAGATAATAATAATAATGGGATATTACTTCATAATCAGATTCCCGCTTGAATCACTTTATTCCTTGTACCTGCATGTCTAATTTAACAGATTAAAAGATATTTGTCTTTTGGGCTGCCCGGAGCGACCGGACTTCCCAAAAGTTTTTGTTAGTGAGTATATTAATCATGGGGATAAAAACCCAAATATACAACCTATAGGTTGCTTAGAGCAGCCTGACTAAGTACATGGATAGCACAAATCTGAAGTGAACAAAAGGAATTACTATAATTCTATTGCTTCTCAAAAGTTGGAGATTCTTATAATGAATAATTTTTAGACTGCTCTTTTGTTTTTTTTTTTTGCCAAGATCTCTTTTGGTAACCCCTTAGTTACACTTTCATGCTTTCACACTCTACCACTGTACACATGGTGAGATCGTCGATTTAACACTCTACCGACTTTGAGCCGGTGAGATCGTCGGATTAACACTCTACTGCCAGGACGCTGACAGTGAGATCGTCGGATGAATTACACTACCATCGTTGATGGTAGATCGTCGGATACAAATCACTCTACCATGGCCAATGGTGAGGTCATCGGATACATTCTTTTTCTTTCTTTTTCTCTTTCTTTTTTTCAAGACTCGCTGGTCTTCGTTTTAAGTAAATCAGAAATTGTTTTAAAATATTTCTCTTTTGAAAAACTAGAGGGTGATCAATCCTCTAGAGAAAGTTTTGTAAACTTCCGGTGGTAAAAGAATACTCATAATGATATATCAAAAGTTGGTACCCACCCTTTTTTTTACCCGTTGGACGTCAGACTGCTACCAGGACCAAACAACTATCTCCGACGGTTACCAAATTATATTCTTCCGGAGGTAGCTTTTCCTCACTGGCGTTACCAAAAGTCCATACGAAATTTCCCGAGCCTCATCTACCGGTAGACCTCACGGAACTTTCATTATACTTCTCATGTTTCCGTAGGTTTTGTTCTAGCATTTTGCGGGAATTTCCTTGTGAAATCAGGGATTTGCATTCTGCGCCCCCCCTAACCATTGTTTTTAGCTTTGCCAAAGATGTCTGAAACACCCTTCCGGTGGGCTTATATTAAGCCGGCTTCGCAGAAGCGACTGAGGTGCTTGGCCTGCACTATGCTCTCCAGCTTGCGTGCAGGATCGGTGGGCAGTCTTCTACCGGAGTGTAGTAGTGTTGAAAATACTTTGAAAATACTCCACCGAATGACGTCTCTGGAGGATCTTATATTACCCATTTGTTGTAGACGTGGCTCCATTAAGTTACCAGAGATTTGCAGAGTGCCATATTCTTTTACCTATGACAGAAGTAATCAAACTAGAATAAATATAAACAAAACCGGGTGTAATATGTTCATGTTTGAAGCTTTAAACAGGGAAATGCCTACTTTAAAACAACTGTATATGGTCACGTAAGCTTAAAAAACAGAAGAGTTCATAAAAGCTGAATCAGATAGGAGTTTTAGAAATTAAATTATCACAAAGCAACACTCAAAAGATATGTACTTGTATACGCCTAAAGTCGGAGGAATCAGCCATTTTTGTATTACACCTTCGGGTTAGCCATTTTGTATTACACCTTCGGGTTAATCACAGTCAATATATGTGTACCTTATCATTATAATTAGGATCAAAGCAAAATGAAGCTTTTAACAGGATAAGACTAAGCAAGAATATCAACAAAAACAGATATATCTTCCGACTTGTTGGAAACTTCCTATTTAAATGCTTTGATTTGTTTTCAGATATTACTGAGTTTAAGACTTGAAAATCAGGAATGTCGAAATCACAGGACTACTAAGTGATAATTGAAAACTTATCTGGATGCCTTTTCTCAGCTTCGATCGCCTCCGGAGTTCTTTTCCTTCTCCGGTTGATGGCTTCCAGGACCAAATTGCAGATTCTCGAGTCTTTAACAGTCTCCGGAAGATCCCTTTTCTTTTCGTAAGTCATGGACTTTTCCTCCATGCTTCCGGTAGAACGTAAGCCACAGCCGCGCAGAGGACGCATAGGGTCGTTGATTCTGCTGCTTCCAACCTTCTGCTCTTGTTCTCTATTTTTTTCTTAAATTGATCTACAAGAGTTGTTACTTCTCTGGGAGTGCAGACGCGGGTTTCGAGTATTCACTGTCTCCTAGATCGAAGAGCAATTTTCATTACTTTCGAAAATTTGCTTGTACCGCAGATCTCTAATAGACGAACTCTGCCTCTGCCTCAGATTGTGGTTAACTCTTCATTTGTCGATTTCTTGTGATGTTTGCTCTCGCGCTATGACACGCATATCGTTTTGATGGATATCTTTGAAGATTCTATCGGTGGAGAAATCAAATCGCTATCGGTGAAGGTACCAAACTGTTACCTCTACCGGAGAGGATATCCAAATTTCTACCGGAGGGGATATCCAAACTTCTATCGGAGGGGATATCAAGATTTCCGTTGGAGCGGATTCTACCGGAGGGGATATCAAGATTTCCATCGGAGCGGGTATTCAAATTTCTTGGATGCTGCCCCGTGCTTGCTCTCGCTAAAGTTATGGAATCTTTGAACTGGTTACTCGAAGATTGCCACCTGGTCTTGTTAAGAAGTCTACCACCGCACAGCAACGGAATGTTTCCTCCGGAACTTCTTCTGTTCTTTGGGGCCACCGGTCGATTGATTTGGATTCGCCTCTCTATTCCCTTGGTTGCCTTTTTTACCGGAGTCGTCCGTCTCCCCATTTCTGTTTCTCAGTACCTGAGCCATACTGTCCGAGAGGTTTGGATGTTGTAATGCGTCCCGATAATACATGCTTCCATGGGATAAATACCACCGGAAGGTGAAGCTTTCGAAGACGAATGCTTCCGGGCAGCAAAGCTTCAGTTGGTAAATTCTTCCAGTAGCAAAAAGGGGGAAATACAATGATGTTGTATGCGACAGCTGGAGTGGATAATTCTTGTGCTTTTTGAAATCTCTTTGAAACGAACTTCCTATTGGGCTGGGTACAGCTGAAGCTTCACTCGGGGATCTGCGCAAGATGACACCTGGCGAGTATGCTTCTGTTGTTCTTCGTTGATGGTGATAGTGCTTGAATGATAGCGTTCTCCAAATGGTGGTTGTCTACTGGAAAAAACTCTTTACAGAGACTTCCCCTTCTTCCTCCCTGGTTGATTTATTGTCCGAATTTCAAGCTATAACCCTGGCCACAATGTTCCTCGTACACTCGCAAATGAATTTTCAATCAGTAAAAGACAATAAGTGCTGACCGTACTGCTTCAGCTAATATTGATTACCAGACCAGGGTCGTCAGTAAATGGCACATTCAAGAAAGTGAAATTCCTGCCTAAACAACTTTATGAATGCAGTCACGATAATGCTCATATATAGAAAAGCAAACAGAAGTTGGATCTGGAGCAAGAACAGATGGGTTGCGCTTCTTTTTTTTAGTAGAAGCGTATAAAGAAAGGTTGATACGCGGAAGTGCGAAGCAACAAAACCGAAAATCAAAAGAAGACTGAGTGCTTGCTAAGGAGTAGATAGACGCAAACGTGCTTAGCAATGAATTATCACAACTATACACTGCCCTTAATAAGTTTCAAACCTCTTTTTCAGATTTAGACCAAGAAATGCTATATTCAAGCATTTGGGAGGTCAAAAGCCGATGAAGCGTGCAAGACCTTAGTCATGGGAATTTGACTGCTGATTCAACAAAGTTTCACAAAAGTGCTACATAGGCTATGAATAACACAGAAGCCAAAGCACAACATGCTAGCTATAAATTGGTGGAGTCGGATACACTAAGAAGTAGCATAAAACGTTACTCATAGTAGCAGTATAATGTAGAAGAAGGATTTAGTATTGATAATACTCAACACAAGGCCAAAAGTTGGGCCGGAAATGTATATTAACTTCAATCACAGCAGCAATAAAATAAATAGTAAAAAATTGTGTTAAGACGTGTTCCAATTGATAATGTACTACGCCTCATTTTCATACAATTGTGAATGGAACTTTGAAATTACTAGCTGTGACAATTTTCCAAATGGTCAGCAAGCAATCTTAAGAGACAGAAAATTGATCCACGGGTATGCAAAGATGTAAATATCATCCTGATTTCAGAAATAGGCCAAACGATGATCCCATCAAAGTCGCCCCTGGTCATGTCCCTGATATTACTGTGACAATTCTCTACCATTGGTTTAATCAAATAAAGGCTTGGTGCTTAAAAAATCTAAGTCGTAACTTCATCCAGAGGGTAACTATGAGATCAGTATATTTAGTGTAAAAAATGGATCTTGAAGACGTGTACAGTACGAAACTCAGAGATATGACAATCTGCTAGTTAGAGAACTAGAATATGGGGACACCTTGACCGTGACAGTTTAGACAATGCTATAGGCAGACAAAAATCAAGATCGTCGCCAAATAAGGTCTGAAGCAAGTCTTATGTACCGGAAAGTATGACTTATCAGCAGATAACAGGAGTAGTAAAAGAAGCTTAGATATTACCGGTAGTCTGATATTTCCGATAGTTTGACGTTACCGGAAGTTTGACGTTACCAGCGGTAGTAATATGCAATTTGAAAAGCGTACCGGTAGCTTTCTGCTGTCAGGTTTGAACAAAAATGTTTACCGGCGTCTTGCGATCTTACTTTCAAGCTCTGGAGTTAAGATGCCACCCCAACCAAAGCCGCCGGGTAGAAGTCTCTACACAGGGCCTTGTCCTTCCGCCGGTAGCTAGTGCATTTTCTGATGGCTAGAGGCTACGCCCGGTCTTTAAATGAAGAACGTGGCCAGGTCTGAATTTATTTAGGAATTCCGTCCTGAATTGATATACCGCTCATATCAGGAATTCCATCCTGAATTGCTATACCGCTCATAGCAGTAGCGGTGCCGTCACGGATCTGTGAGATCTCGCTGTCGACTGGTCTCGTGTTTCCCTGATTGAATTTCTGCGTAGTCGTTCGCCTTCCACATTGCGCTGGATTCCGTTCCAGTTTTCTTTAATACTTAATCTTCGTTCTCAGTCCGCAAAACCGCTTATCTTCTTGCTCTATATATCGAGAAGCGACATTGAACTTCGGACAAAAATCTGTCCCTCGAAATCGATGCGGCAGTTATCGCAGTCGCTTTCGTACTTCATGATCATCGAAAATCAACTTTTGAGTTGATTCCTTCGGGATTTCCTGATTTGTATGGACAGGTCGTGGATCGTGGTTTTCGATCTTGCGAAGATTTTGAGGTTCTTTATTTCTTAATGAATAGCACGGTATTCTTTGGTAAAAGGCGAAAGAGTAGTTCGCCTCTGAGCTTATCGCAGGGCTCCGTCGATTTTGAGGATCATTTTTGTGATCTTCTTCAATGCGGTTGCGCTGAAGATTATGATCAACGACCTTGTCGAATTCTGGCTGAATCGTCAATTTGGATCGGAGATGAGCAAGAGCGTGGTTGAATCGTGGTTTGATGTTTGTTCCCACAGACGGCGCCAATGAAGATGTAACAGAAGTTACTCTCCCAACACAATTTTCCACACCGTGATGTATAGTGGTTCGGCCAACAATCCGGCCTACGTCCACTTCTAGACAGAGTTATTATTCATTATTTGGTTTACAACTCTAGAGAGCTTTTGGGATGTGAGCTCCCTTTTCTAAACTTGAGTCCCTTACAAATGAGCCCTTCTACTTTTATTTATAGACTTTCTATGGCCAGGTCACCCTTAAGCCCCTATACATGTGATAGTATCACATAAACATAACTGTCAGTCCTTTTACGGGTCTCCGGACTGAAATACTGCTTCCGCAATGGACTAACTCTTCCGGACCGTCACTTTGACAATAATCCCTCCGGTAGTTACTCTATCGGTAGCGATCCTTTAGATAGCAGCTCTTCCGGTAGCGAGTCCTCCGGAAGTAGGGCTTCCATCGATAGGCCATCCGACAATTGGCCTCCGGTAGACTCTCTTGGTAGATCCTTCCGCATCGGGGCCTTTCGGTAGCAGGCCTTCCGACAATTGGTCTCCGATAGTAGTCCTTCCGCTAGCAGGCCTTCGGTAGACACTTTAACCTTCCACATGGTATATTTCATACCATTACAGTAGATAAATACCATCTTGTATTGTATACCTTAAATATACCAAAAACCTTATAAATTCCTTATAACACTTATAAAATCTTATAAATTGTAAACTTAATTCTACAATTATTTTCTCATCACTTAAACTCTCAAAATACATTAAACTCATATATTTTTCGGCCTTGATATTAAGTAACCAAAACTTCTCAAATTTTACATATTACTCTTAATTATACTAATTCCTTCAATTTAACTTAGTTAGATATTTTTCTACCTCATATATAACCTCCTAATTTTTGACCACCATATAAATTATAGTATATGAATTTTTCTTGCATATTATGATAGCTTATATTGAAGCTTATATCTTAAGGGTTATAAATCTAACTTTAGATTTATAAGATAATAACATTTAAGGTGTCAAAAATTAAATCTAACACCTAATAAATTCGGCAATAATAAACAAGGTAAAAATAGGTTAGATCATATATAGATCAACAATTAGAACCTTGAATTAGGTAGTTGTAGTATTTACCTTGTATATTAACCTTTAGCTTAATATTAAGCTTGTTTTCCTTAGAAATTTTGACAGCAATTTGCTAGAGAAATTGGCTCCAAAATCATATAACAAGATAAAGAATAAGAAGGGTTAGTAACCCTAGGCACTCGGCCTTGATGAAAATCAAAGAAGGGAGAGTTTCCAAGAAGGCAATGTTTTACCTCGAGAATCAAAGGCACTTCTTCGTGGTTTTTCCTGAGAATCTGGGAGCTCATGAGCTATGGTTGTAAAGATCTTGGAAAGAGGATTCCAACGAGCTATCAAGCTGTGATTTGGAGTTAGGAAGAGAAAGTTATGATTTCTACAAGGCAAGGTGTTCTTTAAGGCACCAAACTAAGAATATTGGAGTTTTTTGTATTGTTTCTTCAAAGAGGGGAGGAGCTACGAATTTGGGAGCTCTCATATGACAGGTAAGTGTCTGATTAATGATTTACTCGGGGAACAAGATGATTAGGCAACCAAGGAAGTCTTAAAAGGTAATGTTATAATAATATAAAGTGAATAGTAATGTCATGACTCATTAGTTGCTTTATGTAATTGATTGAGCAAGCTGGCCTCTTATCCCCTGTAGCTGCCGACTTCACTCAGCAAAGGATGGTCAATTTTGACCATTGACCATTCTTGGTCAATATTTGACTAAATGGGCACTATTTGAGGTTACTACTCACATTAAATATTATATTTGTAAAATATTTGGTAAAATCTTCAATTAAATTCCTAATATGATATTTGAAATACCCAGGAAATTCCAAGCTAGGAATAATATAGTATATGGTAAGAGTGACATGTCTGAGGTTAGTTAAGGCCCAGGGAATTAATCTTTCTCCTTAAAGTGTTTATGAATATTGGTAACGTTTTGCATTAATGGATTTATTATATTTCGAATACTATATGATATAGTATTATTTCCTTCTCCTAATTTCCCTAAGTTATTTAAACTCCGAAGTACTATTCCAGAATATTCTTTCCAACTTATTTTAAGTATTCAGAGTTCGAATTCTATTTGACTACTCAAAATATTATTCTGTTAACTCTCCTTATTCTTCTCTCAGTAATTATATTACTGGTTTCTTCATTTATCTTTTAACGAGTTGTTCTTTTCCTTTGTTAAACCTTAAATTATTTACAACATATCTACCCTTTTCTAAATTATCTCCTTCCAAATAAAATGTTTATTAATTGACCTCTTGATATTGTTTCTCGTTTCTGATTTATTCTTTCCTGAATTACTTCATCAATCCTCTTTTATACTGATTTCCCTAACTTAATGGGATCTATCCTTTGGAGATATTTTAAATTCCAAGAGTTAGAACTCTTTCTTACTTATTTTATGTGTATTTCCTTTTAGTATAAATCTTAATTAGTTATTCCTTTTCATTATACAAATAATTCTATTTAAGAGTTGATTTCTCTTCATTATTCTCCATCCTCAATACGCCGCTCTTGCGTTTACACTCTGCCCATTATTTTCACGCTCTTTCTCTTCAAACCCTTGGTGAATTCTCGCTAGTTCCGTCGAGGTCTGATTATTCCCTGGTGTCCAGTTGGTAGATTGTCAGGTAATGTATTCTACTTAGTGGTTTAGTTATCTACTCGTTGCTCGATGAATTCTGATTGTTAATTTTGGTTATCTAGACGCCGATTACATCGACGAGTGCTATCATTAGTCCGGATCAGTTGGGCTCTTGAGGGATTTGGTTGTTCCAGGTAAATTCTATGCTCAATGATCGGTTGACTGATGTTTTGTAAAACAATTAGAAAAGGTTCCGCTGTGTTTTATGAGTTCTCGATTCTGGTTTTGAGGATTTGGGATTGTTTCCCACGTTTTGGAATTGAGGAATTGGATTGAGATTATGGTATTTCGATTATGGTTTTGGGAGTCTTTCACAGGTTGCATTCTATTGTTTGGGAGCCCACAGGTGCTCCCCATAATTGTTATTATTTGTGCTGCACGCATCGTTGCAGTTAAGCCCTTTGATCTACTCTATGTTACTGCTGTCTCATAGGGGGTGTGCACACTTAAGGACTTAGGGTGAGGTGGTTGGTGACGGTCCCATAGGTGACTGTCCTGGAATTGTTGTTTGGGGTCCCATAGGTGACCCGTGTTTGGAATTGTGGTTATCTCCTGTTGAAAGCTCCCTACTGCGGTTTGGTATTGATATGCTTTCTGGAAAATCATCAACTGTTCAATAAAGCCTTTTCATCTGATTATTAAAGGCAAATGAGTTCTAAAATGTATTTTGCAGTTTGAGGTGGAATTTACTCGGTTTTCTGATTTGTGCGATCCTTTCTGTGTTTTGTCTATGTTTTATGATCGCAGGTATGGATGACTAATTGTGGGGATCGGGACGGTGAATCACATAGTTTAGGGGCTTCGAATAATTAAGGCGATGTTTCAAATTTCAGTGATTGAGAGATGTTGTTATGTTCTCAAAGTTTTATACATTAAATGTTTGTTTTGCTTCCGCGAAACTTGAAAGTTAACTTTTGTTTTTAGTGTTATTTAGTTCATTAGCCTGAGCACCCATGGGAATTGGGTGTGGCGGTAATGCCCTGGACGTTTTGAGATCCGCTGCTGTGTTAAAGGTTATGTTCGTTTGAGTTTTTGGTTAACTGAGTTTATTGGCTTTTATGGATCAGTCTTATTAAGTTTGAGGTTGTATTGAGTATTTATTAATGATTTCATCCGTTCAAGAGGTTCTCTTGTTGTTATTGTGTTTTATATAAGAGTTTCTAATGGTTTTTGGTTTCTATTTGCGTTTTTAAAATCACACTTAAGGACCTGTCCGAACGTCCGTCCGGACATCAATGTTCGGACAGGCCCCGAAAGTTTCAAGCATTTTCAACGTTTGGCTGTGTCCGAACATCTGTCCGAACTTCTATGTTCGGACAGCATACGAGGACGGGTTCAGCATGCAAGTCTCGACCCTATGTCTGGACTTGCAAAGTTCGGACCAATGTTCGGACCACGTAAGGATTTTTCCGAAGTTTGTAGCTCGAGCTGGTGTCCGAACTTCAAAGTCTGGACACAAGTTCGGACGTTTGGTTTTCCACAGTCTATTTCTCTTCGGCTTGTGTCCGAACTTACCATGTCCGGACACAAGTTCGGACCAACTATGTTTGCTCTTTTAGGACTCGTTTGAAGTCCGTTTTTAATGCCGTTTGCGCCGTTAGATTTGTATTTTCATAAGCTATGTTTTGAGGTAAAAATCCAGGGTGTTACAAGGTGGTATCAGAACTTTGTTTTCGAAATAAGATAAAACTTGAGTAAACTGGATTAAAAATTTGGGTAAGCCGTTTGGGGAAGTTATGATGGATTATGTGTTATTTTGTGAGCTGTGGAGTTATATTGGACATCTTGGGGTGATGTTTGAAGATTATACAGGGATTGTTGTTTACTATCCAATTGTTGACTTGTATCATACTTATTATATATATCATTGTTATATCTGAATTATCTACCCGTGGATTGGGGTAGTGAGATTGTAGTATAACTAGAAGGGGATCGTTATGGGGGATTTAAGAGCCTTTGAAATTTTTGACTCATAATCAGGAGTCCACCTTGAGTAGGGTAGACTGGCAGACCGACTGAATTTCCCCTATAACACCAGAAGTCGAAGCGGGAGGACTACCATGACAGCCAACGACCCAATGAGACCGCTTCAGGAGCTTGCTTTGAACCTGGGCCAGATTGTGCAACGCCAAGCCCAGCGAGACAATGTGCCAGAAGACTACACAAGAGGATTGCCCACTTGAAGCCGACTGCATTCAAGGGGAGGAGGACCCAGTACTGCTGGAGGATTGGCTGCGTGAGTTTGACAAGATCTTTGAGGTAGTCAACTGCCCTGCTGATAGGAGAGTCAACACCGCTGTGTATTACTTCAAGAGCGAGGCTGACATCTGGTGGTCTGCCAACAAGGATGCTCTTTTGGCGGGACCTGACTTTGGATGGGAGGCACTGAAGGAGGCCATGCGAAGGCGATTCTACCCCGAGCATGTCCGGATGCAGAAATACCTGGAGTTCTCTGAGCTCAAACAGCAGGCCCGGAGTGTGAAAGAGTATCACTCCAAGTTCCTAGAGCTGGCGAGGTTCGCGCTGACGATGGTCCCGGACGAGGCGTCGAAGGTGCAAAGATTTGTGGGGGGACTCAACTGGAGTCTCCAGGAGGCTTTGAGCGTGCTGACGATACCCACCCTCCAGGACGCATATGGAAAGGCTGCTAACCTGTATAGGGTGCAACAGAAGAGGATGGAGGTACAGGCGGGCCAGAAGAGAAGATGGAGGACGGGGAAGAATCCCGGAGACGAGACGACCGAGATCAAAGGCCCCATCAGTACAAGAGGTGGAGGCCTAACTCAGATGATGGGAGGAGGTTCGATGTGAATCAGAGGATTGATCAGAGGCGAATGATAGGCCCCAGGGGCAGGCTCAGAGAGCAGAGTACGGGCGTAGCAGGCACTTCCACTGCAGGAGATGCCACAAGGATCACCCGGGGAAGGACTGTGAAGGAACCTGGTGGCGTGCTTCCGGTGTGGCAAGAAGGGCCACAGAGCTTTTGAGTGCTTCCAGGATCCCCAAGGAGGCATTCAGCAGAAGGGAAATGGCGGAGACCGGACCTACAGACCAGCAGACCCTAGTCTTGAGGCAGAGATCAGCACTAGGGCCAGAATCAGTGAGGGGATGCTCCCCAACGTGGCAATGGCGGGGGTGGAAACGGAGGTTACCGAGGTCTAGGGGAGAACCGAGACAACAGTAGAGCTCCTGGGAGGATCAATGTTATGAGCCGGGCCGAGGCGGAGGCCGAAGCAGAGGTGTTAGCAGGTACCTTTTCTGTTCATGGTACTTCTGCCCGTGTTTTGTTTTATACTGGAGCTTCATATTCCTTCATTTGAGAAATTTGTTAAGAAACTGGGTCTAGAAACTTGTAAGACTTTTACCATATCAGTATCTATACCCTCGGGGCGGGTTATTTCTTGTAATCATGTATTGAAGGATGTAGGGGTAGACATAAAGGGGGAAACTTTTGTAACTGACCTGATCCAGTTCGTCCTCCCCGACTTCGATATCATTTTGGGGATGGACTGGCTAAGCAAGTATAAGGGGAAGATCGATTGTGGAGAGCAGAAGATCATCCTGAGAGGACCAGCGGGCCGAAGAGTCTCCTACAGTAGCGTGGAGAAGAAACCGGGAGTAAAGATAGTTTCAGCTATGTCAATTCTCTCCCAAGTGAAGAAGGGACAGCAGGCATACCTTTGCCATGTCCAGGATCTGAGCCGAGCGCCGAGCCCATTAGAAGAGATTCGGGTGGTGAATGAGTTCCCTGACCTCTTTCCAGATGAGATTCTTGGTATGCCGCCAGACCGGGAGGTGGAGTTCAGCGTCGACCTTGTGCCAGGAGCAGCGCCTATCTCCAAGGCCCCATACCGTATGGCATCATCAGAGTTGAAGGAACTGAAAGTCCAATTGGAGGAGTTACTGGAGAAGGGATACATTCGCCCGAGTGTATCACCATGGGGAGCTCCTGTCTTGTTCGTGAAGAAGAAGGATGGGAGCATGTCGTTGTGCATAGACTACCGGGAGTTGAACCAGATCATTGTGAAGAACCGGTATCCCTTGCCCAGAATCGATGACCTCTTCGACCAGCTTCAGGGTGCAGGAGTCTTCTCCAAGATAGACCTGAGGTCGGGATACCACCAGCTACGTGTTGCAGAGAAGGATATTCTGAAGACTGCTTTTAGGACCAGATATTGGCATATTGAGTTTCTGGTGATGCCCTTTGGATTGACGAATGCGCCGGCAGTCTTCATGGACCTCATGAACCGGATCTTTAATCCCTATTTAGACCTTTGTGGTGGTATTCATAGACGATATCCTCATCTACTCCAAGGATGAGGAAGAGCACGAGGAGCACCTGAGATCAGTCTTGAAGATTTTGAGAGAGCAGCAACTTTACGCCAAGCTAACTAAGTGTGACTTTTGGTTGGATCGAGTGGCATTCCTAGGCCACATCGTCACCAAGGACGGAATCTCAGTGGATCCAGCCAAGATCCAAGCAGTGAAAGAGTGGCCAAGACCGAGCAATCTGACGGAGGTTCGTAGCTTCTTGGGTCTAGCGGGGTACTACAGAAGATTTGTGAAGGATTTCTCAAAGATAGCTAGACCCCTCACAAACCTCATGAAGAAGGTGACCAAGTTCCAGTGGGATTATGATTGTGAGAAGGCGTTTCAGACATTGAAGGAAAGGTTGACCGCAACCCCAGTGTTGACCTTGCCTTCGGGGACAGACGGATTTGAGGTTTTCAGCGATGCTTCCAAGTATGGCTTGGGTTGTGTCTTGATGCAGCATGGGAAAGTCATAGCCTACGCATCGAGACAGCTGAAGGAGTACGAGACCAGATACCCGACGCACGACCTAGAGCTTGCAGCAGTAGTCTTCGCCCTGAAGATTTGGAGGCACTACTTGTACGGTGTTTCCTGCAAGATCTACACCGACCACATAAAGCCTCAAGTACATCTTCACTCAGAAGGAACTAAACATGAGATAGAGGAGATGGTTGGAGCTGATCAAGGATTATGATCTGGAGATTTATATCATGAGGGGAAGTCTAACCTAGTGGCCGATGCTCTGAGTAGGAAGAAAAGCCGTTCTGTGAATTCGATGTGGGTTCTTCCAGACAAGTTAGTTCGTGACTTCGAAAAGCTGAACTTGGAGGTGATGGAGGCGGTGGAGTAGAGCGCGAGGTGAGGTTGTACCACATGAGTGTCTCTTCCGACATCTATGGGGAGATACTCAAAGGACAGCCTGATGATGCGAAGCTGGAGCGCATCAGGGAAAAGATGAAGGAAGGGAAAGTTGAGGGGTTCGAGACCCACAGTGACGGCAGTCTGAGGTTTAGAGGCCGATGGTGTGTACCTCAGGGGGTGTGGAGGTAAAGGAGAGACTGATGAGGGAGGCTCATAATACTCCTTATTCAGTTCATCCTGGCGGTGATAAGTTGTATAAGGACCTAAAGAAGATGTTTTGGTGGCCCAAGATGAAGAGGGAAGTTGCAGAGTTTGTGTCGAAGTGCCTTACCTGTCAGAAGGTCAAATTCGAGCACAAGAGGATGGGAGGTTTATTGCAGCCGTTGGAGGTCCCAAAGTGGAAGTGGGACTCCATTTCCATGGACTTCGTGATGGGTTTACCACCGGCGAAGGGAGGAGTCAATCAGATTTGGGTGATAGTGGACCGACTCACTAAGTCTGCACGGTTCATACCCATGAAGAAGACGTGGTCCATGAGCCAGTTGGTGGATGCTTACATCAGAAATGTGGTGAGATATCATGGAGTACCTGAGACCATCGTTTCAGATAGAGACTCGACGTTCTTAGCCCATTTCTGGCAGCAATTTCAGAAGGAGATGGGCAGCAAGTTGAAGTTGAGCACTGCGTTTCATCCAGCCACTGATGGTCAGACAGAGAGAACCATCCAGACCTTGGAGGACATGCTTCGGGCATGTGTGATGGACTTCTAGGTTTGTGGGCTGTATGCTACATCTGATAGAGTTTTCTTATAACTACAGTTACCACACAAGCATCAAGATGGCTCCTTATGAGGCTTTGTATGGGAGGAAGTGTAGGACACCGTTATGTTGGAGCGACATTAGTGAGACTGTTGTTTTAGGGCCTCAGTTGATTGAAGAGACTATGGAGCAAGTCCGGATGATCCAGAGACGAATGAAGGCAGCCTAGGACAGGCAGAAGTCCTATGCCGATCTAAAGCGCAGACCAGTTGAGTTCGAGGTGGGAGATAGAGTTTTCCTGAAAGTATCTCCTGTGAGAGATGTAACCAGGTTCGGGAAGAAAGGGAAGCTCAGTTCCAAATTCGTTGGACCCTATGAGATCGTAGAGAGGGTTGGAGAGGTGGCATACCGACTAGCGCTTCCTTGTGAACTAGAGAAAGTTCATAACGTCTTCCATGTATCCCAGCTGAAGCGGTATATTCCCGACCCTTCGCATGTGTTGCAGCTAGAGGTCTTGGAGCTAGAGCAGAATCTATCCTATGAGGAGTATCCCATCAGGGTAATGGACACTAAGACCAGGGAGACACGATCGAAGTCCATCCGTATGGTCAAATCTTATGGTCTAATCATGGTACCGAAGAGGCTACATGGGAGGTAGAGGAGGAAATGAGGAAGAGGTACCCACAGCTCTTCGATCAGGTAACCGCTCGAGACAGTAATTCGTTTAGCAGTTTTTCGCCTTATGGATAAGTTTTAGCTTCGAGGGCGAAGCTTTCTTTTAAGGGGGATGAGATGAAATACCCAGGAAATTCCAAGCTAGGAATAATATAGTATATGGTAAGAGTGACATGACTGAGGTTAGTTAAGGCCCAAGGAATTAATCTTTCTCCTTAAAGTGTTTCTGAATATTGGTAACGTTTTGCATTAATGGATTTAATTATATTTCGAATACTATACGATATAGTATTATTTCCTTCTCCTAATTTCCCTAAGTTATTTAAACTCCGAAGTACTATTCCAGAATATTCTTTCCAACTTATTTTAAGTATTCAGAGTTCGAATTCTATTTGACTACTCAAAATATTATTCTGTTAACTCTCCTTATTCTTCTCTCAGTAATTATATTACTGGTGTCTTCATTTATCTTTTAACGAGTTGTTCTTTTCCTTTGTTAAACCTTAAATTATTTACAACATATCTACCCTTTTCTAAATTATCTCCTTCCAAATAAATGTTTATTAATTGACCTCTTGATATTGTTTCTCGTTTCTGATTTATTCTTTCCTGAATTACTTCATCAATCCTCTTTTACTGATTTCCCTAACTTAACGAGGTCTATCCTTTGGAGATATTTTAAATTCCAAGAGTTAGAACTCTTTCTTACTTATTCTATTTGTATTTCCTTTTAGTATAAATCTTAATTAGTTTATTCCTTTTCATTATACAAATAATTCTATTTAAGGGTTGATTTCTCTTCATTATTCTTCATCCTCAATACGCCGCTCTTGCGTTTACACTCTGCCCATTATTTTCACGCTCTTTCTCTTCAAACCCTTGGTGAATTCTCGCTAGTTCCGTCGAGGTCTGATTATTCCCTGGTGTCCAGTTGGTAGACTGTCGGGTAATGTATTCTACTTAGTTGTTTAGTTATCTACTCGTTGCTCGATGAATTCTGATTGTTAATTTTGGTTATCTAGACGCCGATTACATCGACGAGTGCTATCATTAGTCCGGAGCAGTTGGGCTCTTGAGGGATTTGGTTGTTCCAGGTAAATTCTATGTCAATGATCGTTTGACTGATGTTTTGTAAAACAATTGGAAAAGGTTCCGTTGTGTTTTTATGAGTTCTCGATTGTGGTTTGAGGATTTGGGATTGTTTCCCACATTTTAGAATTGAGGAATTGGATTGAGATTGTGGTATTTCGATTATGGTTTTTGGGAGTCTTTCACAGGTTGCATTCTATTGTTTGGGAGCCCACAGGTGCTCCCCATAATATTATTATTTGCGCTGCACGCATTGTTGCAGTTAAGCCCTTTGATCTACTCTATGTTACTGCTGTCTCATAGGGGGTGTGCACACTTAAGGACTTAGGGTGAGGTGGTTGGTTGACGGTCCCATAGGTGACTGTCCTGGAATTGTTGTTTGGGGTCCCATAGGTGACCCCGTGTTTAGAATTGTGGTTATCTCCTGTTGAAAGCTCTCTACTACGGTTTTGGTATTGATATGCTTTCTGGAAATCATCAACTGTTCAATAAAGCCTTCTCATCTGATTATTAAAGGCAAATGAGTTCTAAAATGTATTTTAGTTTGAGGAGGAATTTACTCAGTTTTTCTGATTTGTGCAATCCTTTCTGTGTTTTGTCTATGTTTATGATCGCAGGTATGGATGACTAATTGTGGGGATCGGGACGGTGAATCACATAGTTTAGGGCTTCGAATAATTAAGGCGATGTTTCAAATTTCAGTGATTGAGAGATGTTGTTATGTTCTCAAAGTTTTATGCATTAAATTTTGTTTTGCTTCCGCGTAACTTGAAAGTTAACTTTTGTTTTTAGTGTTATTTAGTTCATTAGCCTGAGCACCCATGGGAATTGGGTGTGCGGTAATGCCCTGGACGTTTTGATATCCGCTGCTGTGTTAAAGGTTATGTTCGTTTGAGTTTTTGGTTAACTGAGTTTTGGCTTTTATGAATCAGTTTTATTAAGTTTGAGGTTGTATTGAGTATTTATTAATGACTTCATCTGTTCAAGAGGTTCTCTTGTTGTTATGTGTTTTATATAAGAGGTTCTCTTGTTTGCGTTTTAAAAACTGCACTTAAGGACCTGTCCGAACGTCCGTCCGGACATCAATGTTCGGACAGGCCCCGAAAGTTTCAAGCATTTTCAACATTTGGCTGTGTCCGAACATCTGTCCGAACTTCTATGTTCGGACAGCATGCGACGACGGGTTCAGCTTGCAAGTCTCGACCTATGTCCGAACTTGCAAGTTCGGACCAATGTTCGGACCACGTAAGGATTTTTCTGAGGTTTTGAAGCTCGACTGGTGTCCGAACTTCAAAGTCCGGACACATGTTCGGACGTTTGGTTTTCCGCAGTCTATTTCTCTTCGGCTTGTGTCCGAACTTACCATGTCCGGACACAAGTTCGGACCAACTCTGTTTTCTCTTTTAGGACTCGTTTGAAGTCCGTTTTTAATGCCATTTGCGCCGTTAGATTTGTATTTTCATAAGCTATGTTTTGAGGTAAAAATCCAGGGTGTTACAAACGACTTCGGTTAACCGGGTTTCCGGTTTTGATTTCACCGTTCCGCTTCCAGTTTGACGGTTCCGGTTTTCCATGAACACCCCTAACCTGCATAGTCGAAACACTATATTGCAAATACAATGCATTAGACGCGCTAGCTAGCTGACAAATATTCTTTTATTTACGCCAAGGATAGTTTAGCATCCTGCAGAAAAATGATTGTTTTCCTAAAGCACAGCAACAGAACTTGTGTAAAAAAGAATTTCAATGCAATTTACTGTATTTGTTCAATTGACGAATCAATTAATAAACTTAATGGCCCAATACAACCGCTCTAGTCTTAACACCATCGTCATCCTTATCGGTCAAATCCTCAACGGCATCATTATCTTCGTCGCTGTCTGGATCATCTTCGATCTCAGGAGTACACACCACCTTTGGGTCTCCCTGCTTACAAGGTTTCATTTTGCCGACGTTAACGTTGTCGGGCGGAGGGGCCTTCCCATCTCCTGGCAATTCTTCGCCGCTACCACCTGAAGCGGTGCCCTTTTCCAACGCATTGAGGGCCTGCGCTATGCTGTCCGGCTCCTGCTGATGCTGGCACTCTGATAACTCGATCAAGATGGAGCAGATTAGTATAGAAACTAGGCAGAGAGCCAGGGTTGATTTACACGATGTCGCCATTATTTTATTGGTTCAAGACAATATTTCTTTTTCTTTCTTTCTTGTTTTTGAGAGAGATTCAGTTTATATATAGCATCCGAGTTTCTTTTTATACGTCTAAAAGAAAAGAACTAAAATTGAAATTACGTTTTTCTATCAGGTTTTAGGAAATTACGCTGTAAATGTTTTGGAATTTGCAAGGAGCTAATACAGATAGTTATGTTTGAGGGAATTCAGGAAGCAGCTGTGTGGTCATTTTGAACAAGTCAAAAAGACAGAAAATTACGTGAATAAAAAAAAAGACATTCATGCGTTAGCTAGATCCCGACAAAGTGACAACTATACAACGGGGAAGTACATGTGACTTTTATTATTATGTGAGTATTGTTTTATGTTTTACTCCCTCCGTCCTGAATTGACCGTCCTTTTTGCTTTATGACACTTTTTTCCACTTCAATATTAACATATAATATAAATATTTTATAAACTAAATTTTGTAACATATGTTTATCATGTAAGGATTCATATGCAAACTTAAATTTTCAAAATTAATTTATCTTATTGTTAAAAATTGAAGTCAACGACATGTCCAAATAGTAAACAGGACGTCAATTCAGGACGGAGGGAGTATTTGTATGAATTAAATAAAATAATTTTTTAACTCATACAGTATTTAGAAAATATTTAATAACTATGATTTTAAAAATTCTTTTGGCTCAATATCTACAAACACGTTCTTAGATAGTGTTGTTCAACTTTTTGGTTTTTTGTTCTGAGACTTCCACAATGCTCTTGAAATTTTTATGTAAAGTCTATGATTTTCAAGTTCACGTTTATGTTATATAAAAGGGAAAATTCACGAGATACCCCTGTTTCTTTCGTATTCACAATATACCCTGTGGTTTTTATTTACTTAAACTTTTAAATGATTAACAATAATTTATGAAAACTACATGGATATGTTAACTTCTTATTTATCTTAATCATATACTCTAAATTTTATACTCAATTTATCACTCACATTTAACATTTACAAGTTTTAGCTCACATTTACAAACTTTGAATTAAAAATTATAAAATTTTTACTACATGTCCATGTAAACTTTCATTGTCAAAGTTTTGGTCCAATATCAAATTTAAAGTTTTTTAAGCTCACATGTGACTTGTGGGACCCAATGAACAGTCACATATTCATTGGGTCCCACGGATCACATGTGAGCTTAAAAAACTTCAAATTTGAATTGGACCAAACTATAACACTTTAGCATCGTCCATGTAAAGTTTCATCAATTTTGGACAATATTTAAGCATGTTTAAAGTTGAATTACAAAAATCACAGGGGTATATTGTGAATTACGAAAGAAAACAGGGGTATATCGTGAATTTTCCCTATATAAAATTGGTTAGTTCATTTATTGGATCACATGTTTAACTATTTTTTTATAGACTGTTCACAAATTTAACACTAGTTGTTTATCAGATATTTATAATAAAACAATGTTAATATAATCTACCTTTTTATTGGTTTGCCCTTTTATAACTTGTCAAGTTGGTGTTAAATTAAGCAATACTCTTTGTTTAACATTTTAAACCCATTGTTCCAAATTTATTTCATATTATTTCTAAATTTTGTTAAGGTTCAAATTTGAGATAAGTTGTTGTGAGCCTCGATTTTTGAACCCTATCATATGTTGATTCAAGTTGATTAGGATCTGGTCGGGTTCTAGGTCCACTTATGAAATACCCAGGAATTTCCAAGCTAAGAATAATATAGTATAACATAGGAACGATAGGTCTGAGATTAGTATTAAGGTGGCCCAGGGAATTAAACGACATTCATTTCTAAATCTACCTTCTCCTTAAAATGTTTACAATTAATTCTAACGTTTCGCCTTGATTAACTTAAGCTATATTTTAAACGTTATACCTCCTGAATATTAAATCATCTTTCTAATTCCGTTATGTGATTTAAATCCCAAAATATCATTCTAGAACCTTCTTTCTAACTTATTAATTCAAAATATTTAGAGTCCGAATTCAATTTGACTACTTAATATATTGTTTATTGACTCTCCTTATTCTTCTCCCAATAATTATATTACTATCTTTGTGACTTATCTCTTTAGTGTAATTGTTTTTCCTTCTGTTGAACCTTTAGACTATTTACAGTATATTGAATTATTTCTAGTTTATTTCCTTATCAATAAATGTTTATTAATTAACTTCCTAGATATTTTACTCCTCATCCTTATCTTTTACAACAGTCAAATAAATCCCTTCCCATTTAATTTCAAATTAAAGGATTATTTCTTTATTTCCTAATGGGTTGTTTTGTTAGAGTTTTGACTTCTTTTCCCGATGATTCTCAACGTCAATATATTTTCTAAAGTAGTTACAATATTAATTATTTGAGTTCCCTTTTTAAATTGTTTACATTATTTAATTAATTCCTCTACTCCTTTAGAAAGAACGTAATTCACTTAAATTACTTTACTAATCTTTTATTTCCTAATTTACTTATTTAAACCACGATCTTATTGATCGTTCTTCATCTTCTTCACGCCGCCACTACTTTCTCCTTCCCAACTCTCCATTCACGTTCCTGCTTGCGTTGTGGTCAAAACCCTTCCCTGGTGCCAACTAGAGTCATATCGGGTAAAGTAGTAGCATAGTTAGTGTGTTAATTTATTCAATTGTGTTCGATGACTTCTGATTGTGAATTGTTCTAACCTAGACGTTGGCGTCGACGACGAACGTTATTGGTGATTCTGTTGGTTGTCTTTCTGAATTGAGGGAACGATCAGGTAAATTCTGTGCTCATTGTTGGTTTTGGTTGTGGATTGTTTTCCTATCACTAATTGTGTTTTGGGGAACTTCGTTGGAGATTTGGTAATGTTTTGTTTTAGGAGTTCTTCACTGGTTTATAACTTCTCTCGGGTTCTTGGTGCTCCCTGATTCACCATGTTGGTTCTCTGCACCGTGAGCATGAATTATTAACACTGACTTATATATATTTTGCGCTGCATACAATGACTGAAGTTAAGCTCTATGATCTACTCTATGGACTGATGATTCATAGGGGGTGTGCACACTTAAGGACTTAGGGTGAGGGTATTTGGTATTTCAGTCTGTTTGTGACTGATTGGCTGTTCTGTGGATATTCCTGTTGAAGACTCCCCAAATGTTTTACTGGTTATTGGTTATTGAGGTGTGGAAATGGATTATTGAATGTCGAGGCATGAATGTTTTGTTTATTCAATCTCAAAGGAATTTCTAAAATGTATTTTATGTAATGAGATGGAATTTACTCAGTTTCACTGATTTGCACGATCCCTTCGTGCTTTTATTGTTGTTTTTTTATCGCAGGTACAAATTGCTAACTTGGGGAAACGGGGAACGTGCCGTCACGTAGCTTAGTAGGATTGAGATTATTTTGAATCGTTAGTTGAGTTATGGATTTCTGGAACATAATGTTTAAGTCATTTGACAACCTTTTATTGTTCATCACAGTTTGAGCTTCCGCATATTTTGGATTTACAATGTTAAGTTGATATTGAGAATGTTCTGTGGTTTAATAGCCTGAGCGTCCAAGGGTTTGGATGTAGCGGTAGCACCTTGGATCACAAGACAATCTTCCGCTGTATTTCATGGTACAAGTGCTGTTTCTATTCATATTTTCTCCGGGTTGTTTTCATTATGGTTTTGTATAAGATTCTGGCTTGTTTTTGGTCTCTGTTTTTCGCTTTAAAAACGCATACAGGGACCTGTCCGAACGTCCGTCCGGACATCCATGTTCGGACAGGCCCCGAGAGTTCTTAGTATTTTCGCAGTTTAGCCGTGTCCGGACTTTTGTCTGAACATCAAAGTTCGGATGGCATGCGAGGACGGGTCCGAGATGAAAGTCTCGACTTAGGTCCGGACTTGCAAGTTCGGACCAACGTTCGGACACACGCGTAAGGATTTCCGGGATTTTGAAACCCGTCTTGTGTCCGAACTTCGAAGTCCAGACACAAGTTCGGACGTCTTTGTATTTCGTTTTCTCAACTCTCGACTTGTGTCCGAACATCAATGTCCGGACACAATTTCGGACAAATGGCATTTCTCAGTTTAATCTTTTCGACCTGTGTCCGAACGTCTAATGTCCGGACACAAGTTCGGACCAACACTGTTTTTCACTCCTATGACTCGTTTGAAGTCCGTTTTTATTTTCGTTTGTGTCGTTAGATTCGTATTTCCCTAAGCTATCTTTTGAGGTAAAATCCAGGGTGTTACAAGGTGGTATCAGAACTTGGTTTTTGAAATAAGATAAAAATGTGATTTAACTGGATAAAAAAAATGTGGGGATAAGCCGATTGGGGAACCTACAATATATTGTATTGTGTGTTGAAATTGTGGAGCTACTTTGACTGAGTTGTGTGATATTTGGAAGGTTGTACTAACCAATGTAAACCCCTTTTATAATCATATGTATATGTGTAAATGTGTGTATACTGGGTACACGAAATGTTTATTTGGATGTTACTGCTTATGTACATGGTAGCTTGAACCGTATACTTGATAGTGTATATGGTATAGATTGGTAAAACTTGTAGTATGAGCTCGAAGGTGGTTATAGAAATGGAGATCCATATTCCTCTACGTAATCAGGAGACCACCTGAACTCAAGCCTGCAGGACTGGCAGACCAACTTAATTTCTCCTATAACACCAGAAGCCGAAGCCGAAGGACTACGATGGCCGCCAACGACCCAATGAGGCAACTCCAAGAGCTTGCTTTGAACTTGAGGCAGATTGTGCAGCGTCAGGCACAACGGAACAACGTGCCTGAAGATTATACCAAGAGGATCGCGCACCTGAATCCGACCGCTTTTGCTGGAGAAGAGGACCCGGTCCTACTTGAAGACTGGATCCGGGAGTTTGACAAGATTTTTGATGCTGTCAACTGCCCAGAGGACAGGAAGGTCAATGGACCAATGTACTACTTCAAAGGGGAGGCCGATATCTGGTGGACGGCCAACCGGGATGTGCTGCGAGCTGAGCCTAATTTTGGATGGGAGGCGCTGAAGCAAGCCATGAGGAGGCGTTTCTACCCCGAGCATGTACGCATGCAAAAGTATCACTAGTAGAAAAAAGATTTTTAATGACGGTGTTTAAACCACGGTTAAATGGGAAACCGTGGTTTAGAGTTTATAAACCACGGTTATGATAGCAACCGTCATTTAAAATACACACCAGAGTGCATATACCACGGTTTTCAGAGAACCGTCGTATATAGGTTACTTATATACCACGGTTTTCAGGCCAACCGTGGTATATAGTACACGCCAGAGTCGATATACCACGGTTCTTGGAGAACCGTTGTATATAGGGTTTCTATATACCACGGTTTTGTTAAAACCGTCGTTTTTAGTCGTGGTCACAAAACTTTAAATGACGGTTCCTTGTTAGAACAGTGGTATATAGTCTCCGTGGGAATTCAAATTTTCGCCGAAAATTAACGCGGCTCTTTCTCTTTCTCTTATTATATATATTTTCTCCTCACTCTTTTACAACCTACACTGTCGAACAAGGATGCTCTGCAACTCTTCTCCTTCTTCTTCTTCTTCTGCGCCTCTGTAATTTTTTCAACCCTCCGGCGAACATGCATGCTCTCGCCATACTGGAAAACAAGGAACACATGCTGCGCCTCTGTAATTTTTGCAAACCTAACCGGCGAACAAGGACATGCTGCGCCTCTGTAATTTTGTGCAACCCTAACCGGCGCTTCGCCCTCTCTCATTCTCTTTCACGGTAATTTTGCAACCTACCGACGAACAAGGAACATAATGTAACTTCACTTATTTTTTTAGCAACCCTAATACACAAACAAGTAACATACATGTTCTGGCCTGTTCATTCTCTTCTGTTTGCGGAGAAATTACATTGAAGGCGGCGGCGTTTAATCGCCGGCGAACTGGGAAAAAACACAGACTATAAACCACGGTTTTACATATAACCGTGGTTTATTGTTGATTATTATAGACTTTATACCACGGTTTTAAGTAAAACCGTCATTTATAATGCACTATATACCACGGTTCAGACTCCCAACCGTGGTATAAAGTCAGTGAATGCTTGCGGGAGAAGGGGTCTTAAACGACGGTTTCGACAAACCGTGGTTTTTTCGCTTACTTTAAACCACGGTTATGAACCGTCGTTTATCTCAATTTGTGAATATACGACGCGAGCATAAACCACGGTTCCTAACCGTGGTATATAGGCAAAATAACCGTGGTTAAAAACATTTTTTCCACTAGTGTATCTGGAGTTTTCTGAGTTGAAGCAGCTGTCCAAGAGTATAAAAGATTACCACTCAAAATTTCTGGAGTTAGCAAGATTCGCGCCTACCATGGTTCTTGACGAAGCCTCGAAGGTCGAGCGGTTTGTGGGGGGGCTCAACTGGAGTCTCCAAGAGGCCCTGAGTGTCTTGACCATCCCGACTCTCCAGGACGCGTATGGGAAGGCTGCCAACCTTTACAGAGTACAACAGAAGAGAATGGAGGTTCAAGCGGGCCAGAAACGGAAGGCAGAGGACGGGGAGGACTCTCAGGGACGTGATGATAGACCCTAGAGGCCGAACCAGGAGAAGAGATGGAGGCCCCATTCTGAGGAGAGGCGAAGGTGTGAGGGGAACCAAAGACAGACCCAGAGGTGGGGTGACCGACCCCAGAATCAGGCCCAGAAGGCGGAGCATGGGCCAGAGAGGCACTTCTTGTAACAGATGCCGTAGGGACCACCCAGGAAAGGACTGTGAAGGGAATTTTGTCACATATTTCCGGTGTGGCAAGAAGGGCCATAGGGTATTTGAGTGCTTCAAGAACCCTCCCGGGGATAATCAGAGGAGAGGAGGTGGCGGTGATCGGACCTACCGACAGCCAGACTCCCAGCCTAGAGGCACAGAGCAGTACCAGGGTCAGAACCAGCGCGGGGACGCTCCCCAGCGTGGTAATGGCGAGGGTGGAAACGGAGGCAACCGGGGCCAAGGAGAGAACCGAGACAACCCCAGGACTCCTGGAAAGATTAATGTCATGAGCCGAGCTGAGGCCGAGGCTGAAGTTGACGTGCTAGCAGGTACCTTTTCTGTTTGTGGTACCCCTGCTCGTATTTTGTTTGACACTGGAGCTTCGTATTCCTTTATTGCTGAGAATTTTGTTAAGAAATTGGGGATAGTGGCTAGTAAAACTTCTACCATAGCAGTATCTATACCATCAGGGCGAATTATCTCTTGTAATAATGTACTGAAAAATGTGGGGGTAGACATAAAGGGGGAAATATTTGTAACTGACCTGATCCAGTTCGTCCTCCCCGACTTCGATATCATCTTGGGGATGGACTGGCTAAGCAAGTATAAGGGGAAGATCGATTGTGGAGAGCAGAAGATCATCCTGAGAGGACCGTCGGGCCGAAGAGTCTCCTACAGTAGCGTGGAGAAGAAACCGGGAGTAAAGATAGTCTCAGCCATGTCTCCTCTCCCAAGTAAGGAAGGGACAGTAGCATACCTTTGCCATGTCCAGGACCTGAGCCGGAAGCCAAGCAAACTAGAAGAGATCCGGGTGGTGAACGAATTTCGGGACGTTTTTCCTGAGGAGATCCCAAGCATGCCGCCAGACAGGGAAGTAGAGTTCAGCGTCGATCTAGTGCCAGGAGCAGTGCCTATCTCCAAAGCTCCATACCGTATGACGCCGTCAGAACTGAAGAAACTGAAGGTTCAGTTGGAGGACCTCTTGGAGAAGGGGTATATCCAACCGAGCGTATCACCGTGGGGAGCTCCTGTCTTGTTTGTAAAGAAGAAGGACGGGAGTATGAGGCTGTGCATAGATTACGGAGAGTTGAACCAGATCATAGTGAAGAACCGGTACCCATTACCCAGAATTGATGACCTCTTTGACCAACTGTAGGGTGTAGGAGTGTTCTCCAAAATAGATTTGAGATCGGGATACCACCAGCTACGTGTTGCAGAGAAGGACATCCTGAAGACTACTTTCATGACCAGATATGGGCACTTCGAGTTCCTGGTGATGCCGTTTGGATTGACGAACGCACCAGCCGTTTTCATGGACCTCATGAACCGGATCTTCAATCCCTATCTAGACCGGTTTGTGGTGGTATTTATAGATGATATCCTCATCTACTCCAAGGATGAGGAAGAGCAAGAGGAGCACTTGAGATTGGTTCTGCAGATTCTGAGGGAACAACAGTTGTATGCCAAATTGTCTAAGTGTGACTTTTGGCTGGATCGAGTGGCGTTCTTGGGCCACATTGTTACAAAGGAGGGGATAGCAGTGGATCCAACCAAGATCCAAGCGGTGAAAGAGTGGCCGAGACCGGGCAACCTGAATGAGGTGCGTAGTTTCCTGGGCTTGGCAGGATACTACAGAAGATTTGTGAAGGATTTCTCGAAGATCGCCAGACCTCTCACGAATCTCATGAAGAAGGTGGTCAAATTCCAGTGGAGCGACGAGTGCGAAGCAGCGTTCCAGGAACTGAAGGGAAGGTTAACCACGGCCCCAGTGTTAACCCTACCTTCAGGGACTGAGGGCTTCGAGGTGTTCAGTGACGCCTCTAAGTATGGCCTAGGATGTGTGTTGATGCAGAAAGGGAAGGTGATTGCCTATGTGTCGAGACAGCTGAAGGAGTATGAAACGCGATATCCGACGCACGATCTAGAATTGGCAGCAGTGGTGTTCGCCCTCAAGATTTGGAGGCACTACTTGTACGGTGTTTCTTGCAAGATCTACACCAACCACAAAAGCCTCAAGTACATCTTCACACAGAAGGAGCTCAATATGAGGCAGAGGAGGTGGTTAGAATTTATCAAAGACTATGACCTAGAGATTCTGTACCACGAGGGGAAATCCAATCTAGTAGCAGATGCCCTGAGCAGAAAGAGGAGCCACTCAGTAAATTCAATGTGGGTCCTTCCTGATGAGCTTGCTCGTGAGTTTCAGAAGTCGAGTTTGGAGGTGATGGAATCTGGAGGAGTAGAGCATGAGGTGAAGCTGTACCACATGAGTGTTTCTTCCGACATCTATGGGGAGATCCTCAAAGGGCAGCCTGGTGACGTGAAGCTAGAGCGTATCAAGGAGAAGATGAAGGAAGGGAAAGCTGAGGCGTTCGAGATCCACAGTGACGGTAGCCTGAGATTTAGAGGCCGATGGTGTGTGCCTCAAAGGTGTGTCGAGGTAAAGGAGAGACTGATGGGGGAGGCCCATAATACTCCCTATTCGGTTCATCCTGGTGGTGATAAATTGTATAAGGATTTGAAGAAGATGTTCTGGTGGCCTAAGATGAAGCGGGAAGTGGCAGAGTTTGTGTCGAAGTGCCTTACCTATCAGAAGGTCAAATTCGAACACAAGAAAATGGGAGGTTTGTTGCAGCCGCTGAAGGTCCCAAAGTGGAAGTGGGACTCCATTTCCATGGACTTCGTGATGGGTTTACCACCGGCAAGAGGAGGAGTTGACCAGATTTGGGTGATAGTAGACCGCCTCACTAAGTCTGCGCGATTCATACCCATGAAGAAAACGTGGTCCATGAGTCAGTTAGTAGATGCCTACATCAGGAATGTGGTGAGATACCATGGAGTACCTGAGACCATCATATCAGACAGAGACTCGGGATTTTTAGCCCATTTCTGGCAGCAATTCCAGAAGGCGATGGGCAGCAAGCTGAAGTTGAGCACTGCTTTTCATCCAGCCACTGATGGCCAGACCGAGAGAACCATCCAAACCTTGGAGGACATGCTTCGAGCATGTGTAATGGACTTCCAGGATTCATGGGCTGATATGATGCACCTAGTGGAATTTTCGTACAACAATAGTTACCACACCAGCATCAAGATGGCTCCTTATGAGGCTCTGTATGGGAGAAAGTGCAGAACCCCATTATGCTGGAGCGACATCAGTGAGACTATTGTTTTGGGGCCACAATTGATTGAGGAGACTATGGAGCAGGTCCAGGTGATCCAGAGTCGAATGAAGGCAGCTCAAGACAGGCAGAAGTCCTATGCCGACCTCAAGCGCAGACCAGTTGAATTTGAGGTGGGAGATAGAGTCTTCCTGAAGGTATCTCCTGTCAGAGGGGTAACCAGGTTCGGGAAAAAAGGGGAAGCTCATCCCCAAATTCGTTGGACCCTACGAGATCTTGGAAAGAATTGGAGAGGTGGCGTACCGTCTAGCACTCCCTAGTGAGCTGGAGAAAGTTCACAACGTGTTCCATGTGTCCTAGTTGAAGAGGTACTTTCCCGACCCTTCACATGTGCTACAGCCGGAGGTTCTGGAGCTGGAGCAGAATCTATCTTACGAGGAGTACCCCATTAGAGTTATGGACACCAAGACTAGGGAGACCCGATCGAAGTCGACCCGAATGGTCAAGGTTCTGTGGTCCAACCATGGAACAGAAGAGGCTACGTGGGAAGTAGAAGAGGAGATGAAGAAGAAGTACCCACAACTTTTCGATCAGGTAACCACTCAAGTCAGTACCTAGTTAGTATTTTTCACCATATGGATGAGTTTTAGCTTCGAGGGCGAAGCTTTCTTCTAAGGGGGATGAGATGAAATACCCGAGAATTTCCAAGCTAAGAATAATATAGTATAACATAGGAACGATAGGTCTGAGATTAGTATTAAGGTGGCCCAGGGAATTAAATGACATCATTTCTAAATCTATCTTCTCCTTAAAATGTTTACAATTAATTGTAATGTTTCGCCTTGATTAACTTAAGCTATATTTCAAACGTTATCCCTCCTGAATATTAAATCATCTTTTTAATTCCGTTATGTGATTTAAATCCCAAAATATCATTCTAGAACCTTCTTTCTAACTTATTAATTCTAAATATTTAGAGTCCGAATTCAATTTGACTACTTAATATATTGTTTATTGACTCTCCTTATTCTTCTCCCAATAATTATATTACTATCTTTGTGACTTATCTCTTTGCTAACTGAGAATTTGTTAGGATAAACTATATACAAAAGAACAAAATAATAAACTATAATAAACTAATCCTACAACTCTACTACGGGTAGCAAATAAAACCCGGTCGGAGTATAGTGTAAATATATTACGACCGAGAGTCTCGAACCCAAGGGACTTATAGAAAACTAGTCCTAATCCGGGCAAAAGCCTATTCTATAATAAGAAGGGGGGAAAAGTAAATGACACAATAATTAACTAAAACCTATCTAAATGCGAGGTTTAGGACTAAACCACCCTAAGTAACAACATGATCACGCAATGCAACTTCAAGACACGAACTTAACCAACCAACATGATAGTGTCGGATATCCTGCTGGACACCAGATGCACAGCATATTCAAATTCTTGAATGTGCCGGACAGGAAGCACCCGGTAGTGCATCCGGCACGTTCATATGGTGAAAACCACTCTCTTGCTTCGAACAAGAAACTCAAAACCCATTAACAAATCGAGCATATGTCATGCTACGAAATGAACAAGGAGATGGGAGAAGATGGATTAACTCGCAATCTCAAGTCTTGCTCCCGCTGAAGCGCAGAAGACAATGTCTAAAGACCACTAAGATTTGTCTAACCTATCCTACTCTTGGGCTTTTCCCCCTCAAGTAGAATTTGCATAAGAGAATGAGTGATCAACTAATTCCCTTGCCATAAGAACCAAAATCTTAATGAATGCTTGAATTTGTATTGAGATAATCATAGTGTTTACATAAAGGAATTCATCCCTAGCCAAAGCCTAACAAGGATTCCTACTTCACCACCCACTTAAATAGAGAAGGAATACATAAGGGAGAAGGAGATTGGTTATAGCCTTAACCCGAAAAGGAAATCTTCTCTTCTGCTTGTGGATGGATCCGTAGAAAAGCCTTAGACACCAACACTTGGAATGAGGCGGAAATGAAGCGTGGAATGGAGTGTAATATAATGTTGGAATGTGTCAAATGATGTAGATTCACGGCCTATTTATAGGGCTTCAAAATATCGTTGTCGGGCGTCGCGCCGGATCACCAGTAGCCGGCACACGTGGAAAATGTGCCTAACTGTTAATGCAAACAGGGAAAATGTTCTACTAAAACTAACTTGAAAAAAACCTAGAAATTAATAAAACGAAAAGCCTGTCGGGTTGCAAAAATCCCGGTCGCAATAGTATAGCTAACAGAAGCAACCGGGTATCAATCCACGGGACTTGAAAAAGTAGGCCTAGTCCTAAGAAAACTAGAAGTTTAAGGGGTTGTGAATTGTTTTTGTAATTGAATTGAATAAACGCAAATCAAAATGTAAATGAACGATTAATGAAAGTGAATGATAAATTCAATAAAATGAATGGAACTCCGGGTTTGGGTTGTTCTTTACTGGATAAATCTAGCCAAACCTACAGTTTTATTATGAGACACGGATTGGCCAATTCTTAGACTCTCTTCGATCCTAAATCCTAGTTAAAAGAAGAGCTCACCAATCAAAACATGTCAACTCTAATCTAGAAGCTGCCAAAACACATATAGGCGGAATACGGGCGAAGAATTATTAGCATTTGCGGGGAAAAATTATCTATCCAACTAATTTTTCCACAAATCTCCAGATTAATTTGAACTTCCTGCTAATCACCTTGTCTGATCATAGCAGGATTCGTAAAACGACTCTATAAACACGCAAATTTGATAGAGAAGATGAATGATTAACATTAATCTAAAGACAATCCGATACAATCTCACATTCAAATTGCAGGAATTCTAACTAGTTCGTATCCATTACGAACAACACTCCCCTAGAGCAAATCCTATCTAGCGAGACATAATCATAAAATAGATAGAGAAAAGAGATTGAGAAATCATCTGGAATAGAAAATTTCTAAATTCGCTCTGCTGTCCAGATCTGGAGTTTGCCTGGCTAGAGGTTGAAGATGGTGTGGTGGTGATGGTGTTGATCGATGGCGATGGTGATGGGGGAGGTGATGCGTGGCGTGAGAGCCTCTCTGAGGCATCTGGCGTGAATACCTCTGTTCTCCCAACCCTCGGTGACTTTTTATAACAAAAATAGGCATTTTTAACTCTTAAAACTTGCATATTTTCGAATTCTGTACGCGGCGTCCGAACTTGGAAGTTCGGACGCATGTTAGGACAAATTTTCAGGAAGTTTCGACCTCTGTCCGAACATCAAAGTTCGGACATAAGTTCGGACATGTCAGTATCCTGACGAGTGAAACTTGTTTCGGGCGTATATTCTTTGTTTGGACTCCGTTTTGCTCCCCGTTTGTTGCGTTACGAAGCTTGTGAAGTGGAGAATGCAATTCTATGACTTTTACCTGCATCTGATACATAAAATACATCAATTCTTATCTAAACATAAATCATTGGAAAAACACATGATAAGTGAGAAATATTAGCCAAACCAATATGAATAATCAGCAAATTAAACCCTTAAAAGGCTCTATATTTCAGACTTATCAGTTAACGGTCGAAACCGCCAATTCCGCGCGAAACAGTGCATATGCCGGGTAGGATATACCCGGCATCACACCCGGCACTAGATAAATCTCCAACGGTCAATAACTGCCATCGTCTAGTCAACCGTGGCGACTCTTCACTTATGCCGGATGAGATCTACCCGGCATCGTATCCGGCAACGCTCCTTTTCCGATCTATGCTCATGCCGTTCAGGATTAATCTGGCATTGAGTCCGGCATCATCTGAACTTTTGCCTAGAAAATCATTCCTTGCACAGAAAACTCATAAAAACATAAGTCTGTACAAATAATATACTTTAACACATAACTAACATATATTTAACCTTATTTAGATAATTATAATACTAAATCTAGCACATAAAATATGATAAGTCTGCGGCTTATCAAGGCCCTACACTTACCTTTTGCTAGTCCTCGAGCAAAACAAGATAGAAAGGAGTAATTACTTATGCACAAAACAGGTAAACTCTAGAATGACAATAAGATAATTATTCTCAACTCCCTGACTCTATTTCATAAGTATCACTTAAACCTCCTTATTCCATCAGAAACATACGAATGGGTATAAAAGCAAAGAATTTTCAAAATCAAAAACTTTTGGGCTATTTTGCATAAGGGAATTTTTGTAATCTCTCCTTTTTCCGGTTTCCATCACTCAGCTCTATTTTTCAAGAGTTTCTGAATGTGGCCAAGATACTCATCGATGGTTTTTATTATTCAGCCCTATTTTGCAAGGGTTTCTGAATCAACCATGATTTTTTTGCATTGAAGAACGGGGAATTTAGGAGAAAAATAAAAGGAAAAACTCTCGTTTCTTGCTTTTATTCTGAGGCATTTATTGCAACCTCAAGGAATATAATGCTTTTCCTTTGGAAGAAGATTTTTTTTCTTTGTTTTTCGTCTTCTTCTTTCTTTTGCACAAAAAGCCTTTTTAAGATTTTTACCCAAAAGATTTTTCACAATTTGAAAAGAAAAGAATAACACCCAGAAGTATATAAAGGAAAGAATTAGGAGAAAGAACATATACTCATGTTAATAAAGAGAATCAAAAAGTTGAAAACAGAAATCTATAAGTCATTAGAAAGCTTACCTCTTGAGAGAACAAGCTTTTAGTCATTCCTAATCTCATCTTAATCAAAAACATGCAAAAAGTTTAGTAAAACATCGATAAAACTCACAACTTATGCATATTATAAATAAAAACTTATTTTTTAAGGGGGGTCCCTACCCTACACTTGGCAGGAACACTGTCCCTAGTGTTCAAAAGAAACAACAAAAAAGAAGTAAAACGTGTTTTTTTTAAGATTACTAAAATAAATATTTTGAAAGAATTAAAAAAAAACAATTCATAAAAGAAATAAAAGAGAATGGTAAGAAGGGCTCCCCTGTTTGACATTGAAGGTGTGAGGAGGAACCGCCCTACACTTAGCCTTTTAGGCTATTTGGCATCATTTGAGATCCTGGGCAGGATAGTGACCGAATTCGCATGCTCTCATGGATTTGTTTGCGTTTGGGATGAGAGTTGACCTTGCTGTCTTGGTTGCGTCAGAAGTTGCTGTAACTGCAACTGCAACAATTTGTGCTCTTAGCGAATGGTCGAGATCTCATTGTGAGTGTCCCGGGTCTTGTTCATCAGGGCTGACATCATGTCACGAAGTTCAGCCATTTCAGCCTCTGATGAGGATGCAAGGTGGGATGGTCTGTATTGCCTTGGACCTCCCTGGCAACCGGCTTGACTTTGGAAGTGTTGAGGGGATTGGTTCCCTTGTTGCCATGGCTGCCGATACCCTTGGTTACTCACATAGTTGACTTCCTCAACATTCTGAAATTCGGGCATGTCAGGGCTTGGAGCGTGTCATCGCACTAACCACGTTCACCTGTTGACATTGAAGGTGTGAGGAGGAACCGCCCTACACTTAGCCTTTTAGGCTATTTGGCATCATTTGAGATCCTGGGCAGGATAGTGACCGAATTCGCATGCTCTCATGGATTTGTTTGCGTTTGGGATGAGAGTTGACCTTGCTGTCTTGGTTGCGTCAGAAGTTGCTGTAACTGCAACTGCAACAATTTGTGCTCTTAGCGAATGGTCGAGATCTCATTGTGAGTGTCCCGGGTCTTGTTCATCAGGGCTGACATCATGTCACGAAGTTCAGCCATTTCAGCCTCTGATGAGGATGCAAGGTGGGATGGTCTGTATTGCCTTGGACCTCCCTGGCAACCGGCTTGACTTTGGAAGTGTTGAGGGATTGGTTCCCCTGTTGCCATGGCTGCCGATACCCTTGGTTACTCACATAGTTGACTTCCTCAACATTCTGAAATTCGGGCATGTCAGGGCTTGGAGCGTGTCATCGTGCACTAACCACATTCACCTGTTGAGGAAGTTGATTCATTGCTATTTGCTCCACCACCTTCTGTAGAGTGCTAAGCTTCGTGGGTGTTTGAGCGTTGCTCTCCAACAACTGCTCATGACTTTGCATAAGTTTGTCAAATTTAGCATCGCCCTCTCCCACTTGATATAAACCAGCGGTACTACCTCTGGTTCCACCGGTGGCCCAATCTCTTATCTCTTCGCAAAGAGATTCAACTCCACTAAGGAATTGATCTCCAGGCTTCTTCAGTATGTCAGCACCAAGAGAGGATAGGATCATTGTCTTGCACTGGTTGACCAATCCTTTGTAGAACAACTTAGATAGTTGTTCCTTGGTGAGGCCGTGGTGTGGACATGTGCGCAGCAACCCTTTGAATCTGTCTCAAGTCTCACAGATGTTCTCCGAGCTAGGTTGTCTAAAGTTGTAAATCTCGGCGATCATCTCCAGGGTGCGACTAGGGGGCATGAATATGTAATAAAACTTGGTTGCCATGTCCTCCCATGTGGTGTTGGTACTGGGGGTTAGACTGTGGCACCACTTGCTGGCATTCCCTGTAAGGCTATGGGGGAAGAGGGAAAGCCTGGCATATTGGAGGACGTTATTTGTGGAGGTTAGGCTGTTTGTATGCTGCAAGAATTTGGTGACATGGAGGAAGGCATCTGCAACACCCCTAAAACCGGCCTAAGAGTTAAGGGTATTACACGCCGCGTATTACTACCGAATAACGCAAGGCTCTAAAACACTCAAATGCAATAAGGGCCCAAAACAGAGTTTCCATAATCATTATAAACAAGAGTACTCAATTACAGCGGAAGCAACACGAAATCCCAATTACATAACTAAACAGAAACAGAGGTCTAAAACAGAGTAAGGCCCGAAGGCTACGAGTCTGAGTAAGAATATCAAATAACAAATGAGCTGAAACATAAGCTAAGCTCCAGAAACTGAATAAGTGATCCTTGCTGATCAATCTGCAAAAATGTTAAAAGTAGGGGAGAGCACACAACTATGCCCAGTAAGCAGCGACCGTCATCAGTAAGGTCGCTCAAAACAATTGAAATCAGAAGAGAAGCAGAGATTAGCACAAAACAATAGCTCTTAAAATAAGCAGAGTATTACTGAAACAAAATGCAGAATGGAACACCAGAGTTCCCAATTCAAAGTAAGCAGAGTTCACAAACAGATAGGGGACACAGTACAATGCACATGCAGAAGGGTCGAAGACCCATAGACCATAACAGGTCTCTCGACATCGCAGAAATGACTCGAAAGAGCCAAAGGGTTCCTCAACACCACAGAACAGAAAGGGAATGACCCACTCAGAACGACGTCTACATGGCATACCACGAAATAGCTCGACCCAGCCATTCACGGCTCAGAAACAGAGTAACGTGCCCCAAAACAGAAGGTTTGCAAAACAGAAGCAACCTTGCATGAAACCATGCCAAAACACTTATAATCCAGTTGTAGGAACTTAGAGAAGTCTAACGCCACAAACGGCGTCCAAATCGGAGTTCAAACGGAGAAGTTATGCAGAAAACAGAGTAGTGTCCGAACTTGTGTCCGGACATCAAAGCTCGGACAGATGTTCGGACATACCCCGAACCTTGAAAATCAGAAAGGCAAAACACACTGTCCGAACTTCAAAGCTCGGACGAAAGTTCGGACAGAGCGAAAACTGCAGATTTCAGAAGACGAACAGAGCAAAAAAACAACGCCATTCGACACCACGAATGCCAATTCAGAACACACACCAAATCAGTCATAAATACAGGAGACCATGGGGGTTTAGCCATTCCAAAACGCAATCAAACACAACACAAACAGAGACGCATCCAAATCAGACAATAAGACCTTGCAAACCCCATGGCTGAACTTCCAAACCGAATCGAGTAACCACCTACCTCGATTAGCAGAAGGAACTCAACGGTATGAATCAACAAGCGCAGTTCGAACAACCCAGCAGCCAGGCACGAATAAAGACCACTGAAGTCCCACAATTCAACAATCCAAAATCAGCAATCAAACAAGGAAACCTAAAACGTCAATGTTCCAAAATTCTGTTATCCGAACCTGAACACGAGAGGCAAAATTCCCAACTCTTCGTAGAGTAGCAGTCTCACACGATTCACCGATCCAATTGCAGAAACACAACGCTGGATTCATCACAGCCACAACCAGAAATCAGAAACTGCAGGGGAGAAAATCAACATCGGAATCCAGAATTATCTCAACACAAACCTGATTTAAGAAGAAGAGAAACGCAGCAGCAACGAGGCCTTCAATCTGATCACCACAGCAGTAGCACAGTACTCATAGAGGAGGAATTTAGAGAGAGAAAGGAAGGGAGAAAACTGTCGCTCAGCACCACGATGGAGAACGCTCTTCACGATAGACTGACGTGAATATAAATGATCAGAAAATGAATAGGAAATAAGGAAACCCTTTCCTTATAAATCAGACAATTAATTACCTTAATTAATTAACCGAAAGACTTCCTTGTCCCTGGCAATTAATATAACGTCGCCGATGTCCTAACTGATAGCAAGGGATTAATCCAACTTAGAATAACATAGTATCAGATATAATATAAGGTATTAATTGCGGGTTATAACATCACCTCCCCCTTAAAAGAATCTCGTCCTCGAGATTAACTCACCTTACTGCTCGAACAGAGGGGGAAACTTGGCACGTAGCTCATCCTCGAGCTCCCAAGTCGCTTCGCTCTCTGACTGATCAGACCACTGAACCTTGACCATCGGCAGGGTCTTACTACGGAGCTGACGAACATCTCTAGCCAGAATACGGGTGGGTACCGCCTCATAACTGAAGTCCTCTCTCAACTGAAGCTGACTATGGTCGATCACATGAGACGGATCATGCAGGTACTTCCTCAACATCGAGACATGAAAAACACTATGGACAGCAGACAAGGATGAAGGTAAAGCCAGACGATAAGCCACAGGGCCAATCCTCTCTAGAATCTCAAAAGGACCTACAAACCTCGGGCTAAGCTTCCCACGCTTCCTAAAACGGAAAACTCCCCTGACCGGCAACACTCGCAGATAGACGTGAACACTAACATCAAACTCAAGCGGCCTGCGCCTCTGGTCTGCATAGCACTTCTATCTACTCTGAGCAACAAGCAAACGCTCCCGAATCATCATGCTCTTCTCTACTGCACCCTGCACCAACTTAGGTCCAACCAAGACCCTCTCTTTCAGGTCATCCCAACAGATGGGAGACCTGCACCTCCTACCGTACAACGCTTCAAACGGAGCCATACTAATGCTTGCCTGGAAGCTATTGTTGTAGGCAAACTCGATCAGAGTCACGTGCTGATCCCAGCTACCTCCAAAATCCAGGACACATGCGCGAAGCATGTCCTCCAGAACCTGATTAGTCCTCTCTATCTGGCCATCCGACTGAGGATGGTAAGCTAAACTGAAAGCTAAACTTGTACCCAGGGCCTTATGTAGACTGTGCCAGAATCTCGAAACAAAGCGCGGGTCACGATGAGAAACTATAGTAGTAGGCACACCATGCAGCCTCACTATCTCATCGAGATACAGACGAGCTAAGGGCTCCAAACTGGAGGTCTTCCTCACAGGCAGAAAATGGGCGGACTTCGTCAGACGATCCACTATCACCCATACGGCATCACAACCCGAAGGAGTCCTAGGCAACCCCATGACAAAATCCATCCCCACACTCTCCCACTTCCACTCAGGAACGGGAAGGGGCTGAAGCAAACCCGCTGGCCTCTGGTGTTCAGCCTTCACCTGCTGACAGGTTTGGCACTTCGAAACAAACTAAGAGATGTCACGCTTCATCCTAGACCACCAGAACGACTCTCTGAGATCTCGATACATCTTCACCCCTCCTGGGTGAACTGAATATGGCTCTCCATGAGCCTCCTGAAGGATCTCTCTATGCAGAACTGCGTCTTCCGGCACATACACTCGACCTCTGAACCGCAGACACCCATCACTGGAGACACTGAAGTCTGAATCCTGCTCTGAAGACAGTCCCCCTCTGATCCGACACAAAGCTGAATCTGACTCCTGACCAACCCTGATCCTGTCGATCAACGAAGACTGAACCTGGAGCGCTGCTATCACACTGGCACTGGCTGGTCTGACTACCCAAACACCCATACGCTGAAGCTCTAAGGCGGACCTCTGAACTCCTGTCAAAGCACAAGCTACACCCGGAGCGCCTCTCCGACTCAAAGCGTCTGCCACCACATTCGCTCTACCCGAGTGGTAGAGGATCTCCAAATCGTAGTCATGAAGTAGCTCCAACCAGCTCCGCTGTCTCAGGTTCAGCTCCTTCTGAGTGAACAAATACTTGAGACTCTTGTGGTCCGTGTAGACCTTACACGACGCCCCATACAGATAATGTCTCCAAATCTTTAGCGCGAAAACCACAGCTACCAACTCCAGGTCGTGGGTAGGGTAGTTCTTCTCATAAGGCTTAAGCTGTCGAGAGCCATAAGCCACTACCTTACCCTGCTGCATCAAAACACATCCTAGTCCCTTATGGGACGCATCACAGAAGACCTCGAAGCCCTCGGTCCCAGATGGCAAAGTCAGAATCAGTGCGGTCGTCAACCTCTTCTTAACCTCCTGGAAGCTCTGCTCGTAAGCCTCGCTCCACTCGTACTTGATCTCCTTCCTCAACAGACGGGTCAGTGGGGATACAATCTTAGAGAACCCCTCAACGAACTTCCTGTAATACCCAGCTAACCCAAGGAAACTGCGGATCTCAGCGACATTCGTGGGCCTCGCCCACTCCATCACAGCTCTAATCTTCTCTGGGTCTACTGAGATATCGTCCTTCGAGACCACATGTCCCAAGAACACTACACGGTCGAGCCAAAAGTCACACTTCTTCAGCTTAGCATACAACTCACGATCCTTCAACTTCTGCAGAACAATCCTCAGATGCTCCTCGTGTTCCTCTGCACTCTTGGAATACACCAAGATGTCATCTATGAAGACCACTACAAACTGATCCAGATAGGGTTTGAAAACCCGGTTCATCATATCCTTGAAGACTGAGGGGGCATTCGTCAAACCAAACGGCATAACTAGGAACTCGTAATGACCATAACGAGTCCTAAAGGCGGACTTAGGCACATCTTCGGCCTTAATCATCAACTGATGGTAGCCTGAACGAAGATCGATCTTCGAGAACACTGTGGCGCCCGCCAACTGGTCAAACAAATCATCGATACGCGGAAGGGGATAACGGTTCTTGATGGTCACCTTGTTCAGCTCTCTATAATCGATGCACAATCTGAAGGTCCCATCCTTCTTCTTCACAAATAACTGGCGCTCCCCAAGGCGAGACCTAGGGCGAATGAAGCCCTTATCCAGCAACTCCTGAAGCTGGACCTTCAGCTCCTTCAGCTCCGCCGGACTCATACGGTAAGGGGCCCTAGAGATGGGCTGAGTCTCTGGCGCTAAGTCAATCGTGAACTCCACCTCCCTCACTGGTGGAAGTCCGGGCACGTCATCCTGGAAGACCTCAGGAAACTCTCCGACGATCGGGATGCTCTCCAAGCTAGATCCCTCACACACCTCTGGCAGATAACACAAGAACCCTGGCAGCCCTTCCTCAAGAAGCTGGCTGCCTGCATCGCAGACACAATCATAGGCGCACACGGGACTGCATTCCCAGCAAAGACAAAACGGCTCCCGCCTGGCAATTCAAACACTACTCTCCTCGTTGCACAGTCAATATGGGCATGGTGCTCTGCCAGCCAATCCATGCCCAAAATCACATCGAAACAGGTCATCCGCATCGAGATGAGGTTAGCACAAAAGGTTTTATCCCGAACTACTATGGGACAGACTTTACACACAGAATCAAGAATGCAAGGAGCAATCCCACCCAAAGGACTACTCACACATAAATCTACTTCACTAGGCACCGCAGTCAATTCAAGTCTACCCAACAAATCACAGCAGATAAAGGAGTGCGTAGCTCCAGAGTCAAACAGACAAAATACATCCTGAGAATGGATCTGGAGGATACCTGAGACGACACGATCACCAGCACGATCACACTCTCCCGCCATAGCATACACTCGGGCCTGAGTCTGAGGCTTCTTCTGGTCGGACCTCGCCCCTGAATCTGAACCTGCCTCTGTCTCCTGAGCCTCTACCGGATGCCTGAGGGCACTGAGCGATCCGGTGCTCCATCGACCCGCACTTAAAGCAGGCACCAGTCTTCTTGTAGCACTCCCTACCAGGATGGGAGTGACCACAAGATCCACACTTCGTCCCAGCTGACGAAGATGAAGAAGCTCCCCGGCGATCTCCATATGACTGCTTCTTCTGAGGAGCAGCCTCCTTCTTCTGAGGTTCTTCAGCACGCCTCTTCCCCTTGTGGTCCTTGCCAGCCTGTCTGCCCTTGATTTCGGCCTCTACCAGCAAGGCGACATCTGTCACGTCTCTGAAGGTCCGGTGACAAAGAGGTGTCACAGCGGACTTGATATCCGGTCTGAGCCCACTCTCAAACTTACGGGCCTTCCGATGCTCATCTGGCTCCGGAGCATACTTCGAGAGCATCATGAACTTCCTCACGTACTCCTCGACTGACATGTCTCTCCCCTGGCGCAGCCGGTTGTACTCGTTGATTTTCTGATCCTTGTAGACATCTGGATAGAACTGCTTATTGAACTCCAAGCAGAACTGATCCCAGGTCCAAGGATGGGGATGCCTACCCATCACCAACGCCACCACTCCTTCGCCTCCCCCTTAAAGAGGAACGTGGCGAAATCCACCTTCTGATCATCCTCCGACCCCATCACTCTCAGCAGGTCCACGACCTCGGTAATCCAGTGGCTCGCCTCCTGAGGATCACCACAGCCGTCGAAGGAAGGCGGCTTTAGCTTCATGAACTCCTGGAGGGCTCTAACTCGGCCTCCCACAGCATTCGCCCCTGCTGGGCCTGCTCCTCCAGCTCCTCTACCAGCTCCCCCAGCAGCTGCAGCCATAGTCTGCATCAACTGAGTCACAAACTGCTGCACTGCCTCTGCAGCCTCTCCCTGAGGGGTCACTGGTGTCCTACGAGGAGGCATTCTGAGATACACAAATTCAAAACTTGTCAGAACTGACTCACACTTCAACAATTGTCACAACTGAACCTCACACAGGCAAACACAACCATAGACCCTAAAGAAAGCCGAACCTGGCTCTGATACCACTAAATGTAACACCCCTAAAACCGACCTAAGAGTTAAGGGTATTACATGCCGCATATTACTACCTAATAACGCAAGGATCTAAAACACTCAAATGCAATAAGGGCCCAAAACAGAGTTTCCATAATCATTATAAACCAGAGTACTCAATTACAGCGGAAGCAACACGAAATCCCAATTACATAACCAAACAGAAACAGAGGTCTAAAACAGAGTAAGGCCCGAAGGCTACGAGTCTGAGTAAGAATATCAAATAAGAAATGAGCTGAAACATAAGCTAAGCTCCAGAAACTGAATAAGTGATCCTTGCTGATCAATCTGCAAAAATGTTAAAAGTAGGGGAGTGAGCACACAACTATGCCCAGTAAGCAGTGACCGTCATCAGTAAGGTCGCTCAAAACAATTGAAATCAGAAGAGAAGCAGAGATTAGCACAAAACAATAGCTCTTAAAATAAGCAGAGTATTACTGAAACAAAATGCAGAATGGAACACCAGAGTTCCCAATTCAGAAGTAAGCAGAGTTCACAAACAGATAGGGGACACAGTACAATGCACACACTCAGAAGGGTCGAAGACCCATAGACCATAACAGGTCTCTCGACATCGCAGAAATGACTCGAAAGAGCCAAAGGGTTCGTCAACCCCACAGAACAGAAAGGGAATGACCCACACTCAGAATGACGTCTACATGGTATACCACGGAATAGCTCGACCCAGCCATTCACGGCTCAGAAACAGAGTAACGTGCCCCAAAACAGAAGGTTTGCAAAACAGAAGCAACCTTGCATGAAACCATGCCAAAACACTTATAATCCAGTTGTAGGAACTTAGAGAAGTCTAACGCCACCAACGGCATCCAAATCGGAGTTCAAACGGAGAAGTTATGCAGAAAACAGAGTAGTGTCCGAACTTGTGTCCGGACATCAAAGCGCGGACAGATGTTCGGACATACCCCGAACCTTGAAAATCAGAAAGGCAAAACACACTGTCCAAACTTCAAAGCTCGGACGGAAGTTCGGACAGAGCGAAAACTGCAGATTTCAGAAGACGAACAGAGCAGAAAACAACGCCATTCGACACCACGAATGCCAATTCAGAACACACACCAAATCAGTCATAAATACAGGAGACCTTGGGGCTTTAGCCATTCCAAAATGCAATCAAACACAACACAAACAGAGACGCATCCAAATCAGGCAATAAGACCTTGCAAACCCCATGACTGAACTTCCAAACCGAATCGAGTAACCCCCTACCTTGATTAGCAGAAGGAACTCAACGGTATGAATCAACAAGCGCAGTCCGAACAACCCAGCAGCTAGGCACGAATAAAAACCACTGAATTCCCACAATTCAACAATCCAAAATCAGCAATCAAACAAGGAAACCTAGAACGTCAACGTTCCAAAATTCTGTTATCCGAACCTGAACACGAGAGGCAAAATTCCCAACTCTTCGTAGAGTAGCAGTCTCACACGATTCACCGATCCAATTGCAGAAACACAAACGCTGGATTCATCACAACCACAACTAGAAATCAGAAACTGCAGGGGAGAAAATCAACATCGGAATCTAGAATTATCTCAACACAAACCTGATTGAAGAAGAAGAGAAACACAGCAGCAACGAGGCCTTCAATCTGATCACCACAGCAGTAGCACAGTACTCACAGAGGAGGAATTTAGAGAGAGAAAGGAAGGGAGAAAACTGTCGCTCAGCACCACGATGGAGAATGCTCTTCACGATAGACTGACGTGAATATCAATGATCAGAAAATGAATAGGAAATAAGGAAACCCTTTCCTTATAAATCAAACAATTAATTACCTTAATTAATTAACCGAAAGACTTCCTTCTCCCTGGCAATTAATATAACGCCGCCGATGTCCTAACTGATAGCAAGGGATTAATCTAACTTAGAATAACATAGTATCAGATATAGTATAAGGTATTAATTGCGTGTTATAACAGCATCGTCCGAGTTTGTACCATCGAAAAGACCCAACTCCTTTATGCATCTAATTTGATGATATGGCTTAAGTTTTTGCCATTCATCGTATTCGTTTTGTGGAAGGTTGATTGCTGGTTTTTGGCCTTGGTTAGAAGGCCGGTTTATGTTACGGACGGTAGGTGCTGCCATTGGTGTAGGATCTGCTTTTTGTAGGGTTCATTGTTGCCTTAAAGTTTGAAGCAGGGTTCTCTCAGTATCTGGATAAAGGATGGCTAAATTTTCAGGAGTACTCGTTGACCGAAGAAGCATTCACTTGATAACTTCAGGAGGAGCAAGAGAAAACGTTATAATACTTCGTAATAAGAAAAGGAATAATATAATGACATAATTAAACTAACGAAAATACAAGAAATTTTTTTTTCTTGGTTATGCCGGACAGAGTGTCGGGCGACCCTTATCCGGCAGTGGACTTCCTCCACTACTGTCGAGTTTAGACAAACCGGCATGTTGCCCGACGTGACCAAAAATCGAACATAACTTAATTAAAAGACATGAAATGTAAAAGATAATCAAAATGTAAGAGTACATAAGAGATTGTAAGAGATCATTCCTAACTGTCCCTACTATTTGCCAACGGAGAGAGTGTCTTCGTTCGGAAGCTGCACTTTTCTGATCCCCTCTGTTGAAGTGGATCTTCGAACCGGCGTAAGTCTCCCTCCCGTCGCTCCACCACCACCACCGTCCAGGGGATTAGATTCAGGGGATATTTGATTGTTCCACCCCGAGATTAGTCTGATGCTTAATCTCGCTCGGACCTAGCGAAATCCAGAAGCGGTACCGGACTTCTCCTTCCGCTTACTGTGGAGTTGTGATCCAGATTTGAAGATACTCTCACATCAACTTACTAGAAGCGAGGGAGAGGAGGACGACCTCCAATGTCGTCGACGCTCGAATCTTCAAAACTGTTTCGATCCTACAACAAGCAGATCCAATTTTCTCTTGGGAGATTTTCTCAACAGAGGGGAACTATCTCAAGCACACCAGTTGTATGATAAAATGCCCAACTGAACTGACTTCAACGTCACCACAAAACGCTCAGATCTACGAAAGCCACATAGTTGAAATTAAAGATCTTGGAAATCCTTCTCTGTTCATCCTCCTACGTTTTCAAGATGGGTCTGCCTACACCAACACCAGAAAGCACGTTATTCGTCGACAATCTTCGGGAAAATGTAAGTATCAATCTGTTGTGGAATCTTTTTCATCCTTTCGGAAACATTTGTCACATTCGAATAGCAAGAAAGAAAAGAGTCGACTTGAATCGACGCTTTGCTTTTGTTGAGTTCCACTTCCAAAGGGATGCAGAAAAAGCTATGGGTTATCTCCATGGTCGACTCATTGAAGGGCGTAAGATTATTGTTGAGCAGACCATCCCTTGGAAACCAAAAGATCGACGCTCTGTTTCTGCTGCTCCGTCTGCCTCCTCTTCACTGAGAAAAAATATTTCTTCTGCCCAGAGAATTGCTGAAGAGACTGAGAGTCCTTTGTCAAAGGTTGCTGCTCATGATTCTCACATTATGCCACACTCTATTTCTTTAAAAGATTCGAATATGATGGTCTCTAAGCTAGAGAGAAGTATTGTGTTATAATCTGGAAATCATCTTCGTTTTAAGCAACTCAAGATTAAGCTTAGTAAATGGGTGCGAGTGGACGAAATCATCCCCCTCTCCGGTGATAAGGTTGTTGTTGTTCTGCATTCTGTTGAAGACCGTACTAAACTCTTGGAGAAGAAATCTCACTGGAAAATCAAGGCTTGGGAGCCCTCGGACCAACCGAACACTAGACTAGTGGATATCATAATCAGAGGAATTCCATTGATGGCATGGTCTACAGAGAATATCATCTCCATTGCCCAACACCTAGGAAAAGTGATTGCCATTGAGGGAGACAAAGAAGCAAGCGCTCTAGGCTACTCAGAGACGATTGTTAGGATTGAAACCAATCAATTCACCTTGATTAATGAAAATTTCACTGTTCTTACGAATAATATTCCTACAACTGTGGGTGTTAGTGAAATCAACAATCTCCAAGTTTTTTCTTCCTTGTCTCCAACTCTGTCTATGGAGCATGTGACAGGCCAAGACAATAAGATAGTTGATGAGGTGGGAATCTCAAGATCAAGTTCCCCATCCAAAAGTGTTGATTGTACCAATAAGGATACTAACAATTCTCAAACAGATCGTGAGATCTCTGATGCACTGCGTTGTCTTGGAACTCTGCATCTGCTTGAATACGGATTTCCTAAAGATGGTCCCAATAATCAGGTGGATTCACTTAATTGTCTGACGTGCTCTCCAGATCAGACCCTACCGGAACAACTTGCTCTATCTGCCCATCTTGCATCTAAGAACAATGACTATGCTCCTGGTGGTGTGTGTGATGTTTCTCATGAAGCTCACTCAGTCATTGGGTCAGATTCTCACATTGAATTAGTCACCTCTGAACCTAATGAAGCGATTGACACAGTCCATGTGGCCAGTATCACATCAGACCATCCCACCATGATTCCATTGCCACATGAAATACCTGACTCTATGCAAACTTATTATGATATCGGTGCTAGCTTAATTGGGAAAGACATGGCCGATAAAATTGCCAACAAAGAGGCAGTTGCTTGTCTTGGTTTTGGTAAGCGTCTACAGGTGCATATTCCGAACCCCTTAATATCTATTGAGAACTTTTCAAAATCTCTCGAAGGCCCGAGAAGAAGTGCAAGGGTTGAAGGAAAAAAGAAAAATAAAGAAAATCACCCGGAGATCTCGACACCTAGTCTCTCTAATAGTCTCTCATTAGAGTTCTAATCTCCCTCTCACTTTGATCCATGTCTTACTTATTGACTCTTTCTCTCGCGTGTTCTTGTCTGTTACTGTTCTTTTTGTATTGTTTTTTGTTATGCCTAGTGTCTTTGTAACTTGGCAAGTGCTTCTTCTTGAAGCGTACTTTGCCACAAACTACCTTTGGCAGTAAATTATAAAAAAAAATGTCCCTACTATTTACGACAGAAAATATTGAGAGAAATTGAACATGCCGGGTGATATGCCGGATGCATCCTATCCGGAATAGGACTTCCTCCGAAACGCCGGGTAGAAGAAACCCAGCACGACACACGGCAAGTTCAAACTCGAAATTTAAATTAAAGAATCATAGTACAGGGACTATTAGGAGGGAGAAATAACGAAAGGTAGTAGCACGAATGAATTTGAATTGTTAAAAACTTAATACTATACGAATCATAAAAATAACTTGAAAGTGTCGGACAGTATGCCGGGTAGAAACTATCCGGCATCGGACTTCCTTCGATTATGCCGGGTTTCAGTTGTCCGGCATTGTGCACGGCACCTTCGATTCTGCATACACTAATGGCGAAATAAATCAAAGAATAAAAGAATAAAGAATATAGAATAGGGCGTTTTACCGAATTTAGGACTTGGACTAATTCCAAGTCCCCGGCAACGGTGCCAATTTGCTAACAGAGAATATGTTAGGATAAACTATATACAAAATAACAAAATAATAAACTATAATAAACTAATCCTACAACTCTACTGCGGGTAGCAAATAAAACCCAGTCGGAGTATAGTGTAAATATATTACGACCGAGAGTATCGAACCCAAGGGACTTATAGAAAACTAGTCATAATCCGGGCAAAAGCCTATTCTATAATAAGAAGGGGGGAAAAGTAAATGACACAATAATTAACTAAAACCTATCTAAATGCGAGGTTTAGGACTAAACCACCCTAAGTAACAACATGATCACGCAATGCAACTTCAAGACACGAACTTAACCAACCAACATGATTGCACCGGATGTCCTGCCGGACACCAGATGCACGGCATATTCAAATTCTTGAATGTGCCGGACAGGAAGCACCCGGTAGTGCATCCGGCACGTTCATATGGTGAAAACCACTCTCTTGCTTCGAACAAGAAACTCAAAACCCATTAACAAATCGAGTATATGTCATGCTACGAAATGAACAAGGAGATGGGAGAAGATGGATTAACTCGCAATCTCAAGTCTTGCTCCCGCTGAAGCGCAGAAGACAATGTCTAAAGACCACTAAGATTTGTCTAACCTATCCTACTCTTGGGCTTTTCCCCCTCAAGTAGAGTTTGCATAAACAGAATGAGTGATCAACTAATTCCCTTGCCATAAGAACCAAAATCTTAATGAATGCTTGAAATTGTATAGAGATAATCATAGTGTTTACATAGAAGGAATTCATCCCTAGCCAAAGCCTAACAAGGATTCCTACTTCACCACCCACTTAAATAGAGAAGGAATACATAAGGGAGAAGGAGAAAGGTTATAGCCTTAACCTGAAAAGGAAATCTTCTCTTCTTCTTGTGGATGGATCCGTAGAAAAGCCTTGGACACCAACACTTGGAATGAGGCGGAAATGAAGCATGGAATGGAGTGTAATATAATGTTGCAATGTGTCAAATGATGTAGATTCACGGCCTATTTATAGGGCTTCAAAATATCGTTGCCGGGCGTCGCGCCGGATCACCAGTAGCCGGCACACGTGGGAAATGTGCCTAACTGTTAACGGACAAAACCGTCAATTCCGCGTGAAACAGTGCATATGCCGGGTAGGATATACCCGGCATCACACCCGACACTAGATAAATCTCCAACGATAAATAACTGCCATCGTCTAGTCAACCGTGGTGACTCTTCACTTATGCCGGATGAGATCTACCTGACATCATATCCGGCAACGCTCCTTTTCCGATCTATGCTCATGGCGTGCAGGATTAATCCGGCATTGAGTCCGGCATCATCTGAACTTTTGCCTAGAAAATCATTCCTGGCACAGAAAACTCATAAAAACATAAGTCTGTACAAATAATTTACTTTAACACATAACTAACATATATTTAACCTTATTTAGATAATTATAATACTAAATCTAGCACATAAAATATGATAAGTCTGCGGCTTATCACTCTTTGGTGTAATTGTTTTTCCTTCCGTTGAACCTTTAGACTGTTTACAGTATATTGAATTATTTCTAGTTTATTTCCTTATCAATAAATGTTTATTAATTAACTTCCTAGATATTTTACTCCTCATCCTTATCTTTTACAACAGTCAAATAAATCCCTTCCCATTTAATTTCAAATTAAAGGATTATTTCTTTATTTCCTAATGGGTTGTTTTGTTAGAGTTTTGACTTCTTCTCCCGATGATTCTCAACGTCAATATATTTTCTAAAGTAGTTACAATATTAATTATTTGAGTTCCCTTTTTAAATTGTTTACATTATTTAAATAATTCCTCTACTCCTTTAGAAAGAACGTAATTCACTTAAATTACTTTACTAATCTTTTATTTCCTAATTTACTTATTTAAACCACGATCTTATTGATCGTTCTTCATCTTCTTCACGCCGCCACTACTTTCTCCTTCCCAACTCTCCATTCACGTTCCTGCTTGCGTTGTGGTCAAAACCCTTCCCTGGTGCCAACTAGAGTCATATCGGGTAAAGTAGTAGCATAGTTAGTGTGTTAATTTATTCAATTATGTTCGATGACTTCTGATTGTGAACTGTTCTAACCTAGACGTTGGCGTCGACGATGAACGTTATTGGTGATTCTGTTGGTTGTCTTCCTGAATTGAGGGAACGATCAGGTAAATTCTGTGCTCATTGTTGGTTTTGGTTGTGGATTGTTTTCCTATCACTAATTGTGTTTTTAGGAACTTCGTTGGAGATTTGGTAATGTTTTGTTTTGGGAGTTCTTCACTGGTTTATAACTTCTCTGAGGTTCTTAGTGCTCCCTGATTCACCATGTTGGTTCTCTGCATCGTGAGCATGAATTATTAACACTGACTTATATATATTTTGTGCTCCATATAATGACTACAGTTAAGCTCTATGATCTGCTCTATGGACTGATGATTCATAGGGGTTGTGCACACTTAAGGACTTAGGGTGAGGGTATTTGGTACTTTAGTATGTTTGTGACTGTTTCGCTGTTCTGTGTATATTCCTGTTGAAGACTCCCCAAATGTTTTACTGGTTATTGGTTATTGAGATGTGGAAATGGATTATTGATTTTCTAGGCATGAATGTTTTGTTTATTCAATCTCAAAGGAATTTCTTAAATGTATTTTACGTAATGAGATGGAATTTACTCAGTTTCACTGATTTGCGCGATCCCTTCGTGCTTTTATTGTTGTTTTCTGATCACAGGTACAAATTGCTAACTTGGGGAAACGGGGAACGCGTCGTCACGTAGCTTAGTAAGATTGAGATTGTTTTGAATCGTTAGTTGAGTTATGGATTTCTGGAATATAATGTTTTAGTCATTTGACAACGTTTTATTGTAGATCACAGTTTGAGCTTCCGCATATTTTGGATTTACAATGTTAAGTTGATATTTGGAATGTTCTGTGGTTTAATAGCCTGAGCGCCAAGGGTTTGGATGTGGCAGTAGCACCTTGGATTACAAGAGAATCTTTCGCTGTATTTCATGGTACAAGTGTTGTTTCTATTCGTATTTTCTCTGGGTTGTTTTCATTATGGTTTTGTATAAGATTCTGGCTTGTTTTTGGTCTCTGTTTTTCACTTTAAAAACGCATACAGGGACCTGTCCGAACGTCTGTCCGGACATCCATGTTCGGACAGGCCCCGAGAGTTCTTAGTATTTTCGCAGTTTAGCCGTGTCCGGACTTCTGTCCGAACATCAAAGTTCGGACGGCATGCGAGGACGGGTCCGAGATGAAAGTCTCGACTTAGGTCCGGACTTGCAAGTTCGGACCAACATTCGGACACGCGCGTTAGGATTTCTGGGATTTTGAAACCCGTCTTGTGTCCGAACTTCGAAGTCCGGACACAAGTTCGGACGTCTTTGTATTTCATTTTCTCAACTCTCGACTTGTGTCCGAACATCAATGTCCGGACACAAGTTCGGACAAATGGCATTTCTCAGTTTAATCTTTTTGACCTGTGTCCGAACGTCTAATGTCCGGACACAAGTTCGGGCCAACACTGTTTTTCACTCCTAGGACTCGTTTGAAGTCCGTTTTTATTTTCGTTTGCGCCGTTAGATTCGTATTTCCTTAAGCTATCTTTTGAGGTAAAATCCAGGGTGTTACAACTTATAAACTAAGCTTAATAATTATGTTATAAAACATTAATTATTAAGTCCTAAGTTAGCTCACTGGTACGTAATTAGAGTCGCCACCAAATTTTAACCTAGATTAAATTAGGAAAGGAGAGTTCGGGTTCGGGGCTTGGTATTCGACTTATTTGGGGTTCAAATTACTTTCATTACCCTTCCTAGGTCGTTTTTCCTCTACTTATGTAATTTACGGCTTGTTACAAGGTCGATTAAACCTAAGTGCGCAAGTTTCTGATTTTTTTTGTGTTTAGCTATGTTTGACAAAAATTAAAAGTGAAAAGTAAAATTACCTAAACTAGGGTTTCGGAGGCAATATTAGGTCAAATTTTGAATCCGTCTGTGGCCATGGACATAATGTCCGAACCCATGGACCCTATTTAATCTAGTTATACAGAAAGGTCGAATTGAAAAGGGAACAAAATTTTGAAAAGTTCGGGGCCACGGACAGGACGTCCGTGTGCCCGGACATGTTTTATAAAACCCTAACTTTTTGAAAATTTAAAATCCCACCGCCGTCCGAGAGCGTCCGAGCTTACGGACAGGGCATCCGGGACCCCGGACATGGAGTCCGTGGGTGCGGACCGCCCTCAAACGGTGGCGTTTAGGCTGTTCCCGATGGTGTTTTCGGCTCAAATTTTATGGGTATGTAGCCTGAAAGATTCCAAGTACGTTAGTGATCGAAAGAGTTCAATTCGGCTTCAAATGAATGATGAAACTTAACGAACAAGTTATTTGGCAGAAACATAAGTAAACGACAATTCAGAAGCCGAAAAGAGTCAGTTCAAACTCAAATTTTAGCACAAGATTAACCAAGTCGTGGGGAGTTAGGAAATTAGAATTCCAACCTGTTTTGCTCTCGGGATTGGTTGGATTCTTCACATCGGGAGTCTTTCGGTGCTTTACCGGAGCCAGTTCCGGTTTGGGTTTGAGACCACCTTCTGACCCTTGCAAGTTAAGGTCATTCTTCACATTTTGGTGGTGGTTTGAGGTCGTTATGATGATTGTAGTAGCAAGAAGGATTGAAAGATGTGTGTAGGTGGTGATGTTGACGAAGTTTCGATGGAATTTTGGGGGTCGAGAGATCCAAAACGTGAGAGAGTAAAGACAGCTAGGTTTTCTGATTTCTTAGGGCTCTTCCAGTTCTGGTTTAATCAAGAGATAAGGTTCATTAAGTAGGCCTCTCTAAAGATAGAAAAAAATCCTGTAAAAACCAAGATTTACCGATTGCTAAGCTCAATGGTTTTCCAGGAAGAATTGAACTATGAAATTTTAGCCACGTGTAAAGGAGGATTTTTATGATTTTTCTGAAGTGAAATTGAAAATTTTGGTTCTTGGAATATTTTTAAATTCAATTTCTCGTCAGATTCAATAAGAAATTGCTAGAAAATTATTGGAAATTCAAAAAATCCAACTTCCAAAGCCATTATGCTCAAAATGTCATCCTCTATCATGTATTAAAATTTCAAAGCATTTTGAGTTGATTTAAGCCATTTTGAAAGAGAAAGAAAGCTTGAAGGAGGGCTTAGGAACCTTGACAATTACGAAAATGCCCCCGAAGATGACTAAGCTGTTACTAACATCCTAGAATGCGCCGATCGAACTAGGAATCCATGCTACTTGACCAAACTACCCTTTTAGTACCTGAGCCTTAAAAGAATATTCCGGGGGGGGGGGGTTAAATTTTTGGGTATAACAGATTCCCCCCGGTCAACTTAGCTTTGTAATGAAAATGAAAATACTGGTTGATGCCTGAGTGATGCCCTAAAATTTTAACCAGTAATGAGGAATGAATTCCTTGTCTTAGATTTCTGTTGAAAGTCTAATGATTGTGCTGTGCTATTATGAGGCGCTAGCTACCTAGGAAATGAGTTAAACTAAGAAAATGGTGAAATAAACCAAGCATTGAATGTGTCGAAAACTTGTGAGTAAAATTCAGACATGAGAATTGTGTGTATGGCATGCAGTTGAAGATGGTATGTGTATGACATGCGAATGAGGATGGTATGCAATGAGATTGTTGTGTTGTGTCTGATGAGTGTAATATGAGTGGTAGGGCTTATGTGTGCCTAAGGTGGGTGAATGCAAGGTGAAATGAAGGCAGGGTAACATAGGTGCAGGGTAGGGCTTATGTGTGCCTGAAGGGAATGAGTGTAAGGTAGGACATAGGTGCCTGAAATGATCGAATGTAAGGTAGGTCTTATGTGTGCCTAAAGTGAATGAATGTAGCAGAGGTCTTATGGGTGCCTGAAGTGAATGAATGTAAGGTTGGTCTTATGGGTGCCTAAAGTGAATAAAAGTAAGGGGAGGTCTTATGGGTGCCTGAAGTGAATGAATGTAAGGTAGGTCTTATAGGTGCCTAAAATGAATAAAAGTAAGGGGAGGTCTTATGGGTGCCTGAGGTTGTTTTTACGGTGATAGGACTTATGTGTGCCTAAGGTTTAGGAGTGAAACCCATTCTAACTCGGTTGCTTATGGAGACCGAGACCCACCAAACTCGGTTGCTTATGGAGACCGTACAAAACATGTCTGAGCCCACGGACGCCCTGTCTGTGGCCCCGGACTTATCAAAATTGTGTTTTCTATTTAATTCGACTTTTATTTTCACTTAGGTTAACTAGGGTCCGTGGGTTCGGACATTAAGTCCATGGCCAAGGACGGAAACAAAATTTGACCTAATTCTGTCTTTGAAACTCTAGTTTAGGTAATTTTAATTTGCACTTCATTTTTCTGTCAAAAAATGACAAAAAATAAAAGAAAATTAGAAGTTTGCGCACTTAGGTTAAACGACTCATAATAAGCCATAAATAAACTAAGTAGAGGAAAAACTACTTCGAAGGGTAGTGAAAGTAATTTGATCCCCGAAAAAGTCAAATACCAAGCCCCGAACCCGAATTGTCCTTTCCTAGTTTACCTTAGGTCAAAATTAGGCGGTGACTTTTAATAGGTTCCAGTGAGCTAACTTAGTGTTAATAATTATGGTTATATGACTTAGTTGTTAAACTTAGGTTATAATTGGACCTAGAACCCGATCAGATCCTACTCGAACTAATCAACATAGGATAATGGTTCACAATCGAGGCTCACATTACATGCCTCTTTGTTGTCTAGGGGCTTCCTGTCCTTGTCTTTCTTGCTTTTTCCTTTGTTCATCAATTATGTTCAATTCTCTTGACAACATTGCACAGTTAGTCGTCCAGTGATTGTAGTGGCCGTGAAATTCGCAGTATGCTACCGGATATTCCCATGGAGCAGGCTTCTTAGGGGGGCAAGTATCCTTCCTTAACCGCGGTTGCATACCGTCCCGCTGCAATAGTAATAACTTTCGGTCCATATGTCGGCCTGTTATCAGTATAGCCGGAAGAATCTTTAGCATACGGCTTGTACCTTGCTCCCCAGGATTTTGAATTTGACACCTTACCGAAACTGGTTCCACTGGACTGCCCCCCTTGAAGTGAGGTGCTACCGGGCGTAACAACCAAGCTACTACCGAAAGCAATAAGAAAACCCCTACCGGTAGGAGTATGAAGGTACGATCGGGCAGGTAAAGAGACACCCTTACCGGTTGCAAAGAGCAAAGAGTCTCATGGACATCCCCACCGGTAATAATAAGTAAAGGTCCATACCGGTAGCCCTGAAGTGTCGGACAGTTAGAAATAGAGAATAAACTGTAAAATAGCCTCATGTATTATAGAACATTCCAGAATAGTGGTGGGCCCATAGAGGCAGTTAGGCTTCACAACAAGCCTATAAATAGGGACCATAGGTTGTGTAAAAGGGACACACTCACATTAATACATTAGCAGGTATTCCTTTCATTGTCGTCCAGAGAGAAAGAGAGAAGAGGGATCCATTGCAATTTCATTTGGCACCGTCTGTGGGAAAGGTCAGTCGAAAGACAACCACGATCCAATCCACAAAAGCACATTTGTTTGATCATGGCACTGTGATCTGACAAGGGAAAGGCAGACAGAGCTGATGGAAGCTCATTTTTCAAAGGAGGATCTCCACGATCTGATGCGGGGCTTCGCGCAGGATGTTAACGAAAAAGTTGTTGAGAGCAATGAAAGGTTTGAGCAGGAATTAATGGAGATGGATCCGGATTACCAGAAAAAGATGGATGAAATGGCAAGTGTGATCGAAAGCCTCAAGGTTAAAGACGCATCATAAAGCGGAGAGAGAAGCATGAATGAGAGATCACCGGCGACTGCAACGGAAGAGGAGGATCTCATCGACATGTCACTCTATCCCTTCACTGAAAACATCCGAAAGTCGAAACTTTCGCCATTCTTCGTGGCTCCAGCGATAGAGAAATACGACGGAACCGGAGATCCGGCTCAGCATATCAAGAAGTTCATCTTCATGATGAATACGCAAGGGATTAGCTCACAAGCACTCTGCAATTTGTTTCCAGGGACCCTCACCAAGAGGGCTCTGAATTGGATTTCCGCCCAGAAGCCGCAATCCATTTCAAGCTTTAAGTAGCTTATGGAGGAATTCCAACTCTACTTTGCTGCAAGCAAGAAGATCCGAAAGGATACCACTGAATTGATGGACATCAAACAGAAGAAAGGAAAGTCGGTGAAGGAATATAGCGACCGTTTTCATAAACAGGTGGCTGAAGTGAACAATGTAGATGAAAGAATACTAGTAAAGGCTTTTGGAAATGGGTTAGCTCATCCAAGGTTGACCGGGAAAATTGCTTTTTGTAACGCCCCTATTTACAATAAATACAGCGGAATATAAAATCTCTACTGGCGTTTACAGACCATCGGGTTCCAAACACCCGACACCAAACCTCACCAATTACAACTTACAAAATTACAAAAGCTACGGTCTGAACTCGAGAAAAACAACATAACATAACTACTAGTAGAATAGATTAACTCTCAACAATTCCTAATTCCCATCCCAATCACTCATGCTCTTCGTGGCCACCTGTATAACCAATTTACACCTGCAAGATGAAACCAAGCAGCCCACCCGAGAGGGGTGGGTCAGTTCCCTGGAATGGAACTGGTACGATCCTCCAAAAACAAACTTATAATACAACTCTTAAATAAATAATAGCTTGAAAGCAATCACTTAAACCACACAGAGGAGCAAGGCATTCCACAAATCACCAAATCAAGATAACAAGTTAAGAATAAAGATGAATAACAGAAAGGTAAAGTCAGTGAAACAAAACCACACCATGTGTAAGTGGACATCCAATGCCTTAGTTAAACCCAATTCCCGTTAGAAGTAAAAAGACTCAGATAGTCACAAAGTACTAGGAATGATAAGATAGATCCAAGAACCAATAGCTCAAGAGTGGAATAAAACCAATTGGGAGAGATGGCCCCCACCGCCAAGTACGTCCTTTTAGGACAGGGGATATACAGCCCCTCACTGTTTACTACGTCCTCTTAGGACAAGGGATATACAACCCTTTACTGTTAAATCTAAATGTCCGTATGGACGAGGGATATACAGCCCCCTGCTGTCAAATATAAATGCCCCTATGGGTGAGGGATATACAGCCCCCTGCTGTTACCATTGAAAACGCTCGCACGTCGAAACCTCAAGAACCAGCTCATGGATGAAACGATATCCAGAGTCAAAAGAAGAATTTACCAAAATTGACCTTTTCCACATTCCCACTAGATCACTAACTACCCAGAGCAATACCAAAACACCCAGTCCTACAGAGTGCAGAAGCGTAAACCCTAAGCAGTCAATGTCTAATGGAACAACCAAAAAGAAGGAACCAATACCCAAGTGAGTTTCACATTGAAGGCTCAGTTAGACACACAAGCTGAGTTAGTCACACAACCATTTCCTTTTTAGAAATTCCTCTTAGAGTCAGTTAGCGTTTCCCGAAAACGTCTCACAAGTTAATCAACAAAAGTAACGGAGTACGAGAAATCGTACCTGGTCAACGCCGTAGCAGTTCTAGTAAACTCGTGCAAACATTCAACAATTCTCTGAGGAACATTGAAGATAATTTACTATCAATAACCTGTACCCTAAGTTAAACTTAAATAAATTCCTCTCTCTTATTTCCAAATCCCAATTATCTTATAAGCCCTCGCTTAAATGTTATGTATAACCTTTGACTTATTTTAGAAGGTTGCATAGCCCAAGGTTGTAGGATCAAGGAATGCATTTTATTAACACCTGCTAACTGTCCACTCCTATCCACTTTATTCATATTTAACCCCAATCCTCACATTCAAGACTTTTGAGACCTTTATAACATAAATGTGTTTATATTATATAATTAAATCTAAGAATTTCAATAATAATCTTAAGCTTAATACCTTTATTCTTAATTTAGAATAAACATTGTATTATGACCTATGATGGACTCATCTCAGAATACTATACTATTATCTCACAATGTAAAGATTATGTATTTAAACAATATCTACTAGATAACCCATTATGATTAAGTCTTTCCCTTAACTTAATTAAGATCTACATCTTGTATATTGGAATCGTAGTGTTGTAGACGCGTTTTATTATAACTTAATTGAACTGCTAAACTCAATTATCTCATCTTTTGTTCAAAATGACTTTTAATTACAACCATCTAATAAACTTGTCATAAGATGTTAAATTGCTTCTCATCCTGAATAACTATACTATAGTTAACTAAGATTTAACGAATTAATCTTACATTTAGTATTCACAAGGTATATTATATGTTTTATTATTACCTATACAATAAGGTGCTTAGTATAACCTTTTATGTATCCTTACTTACATTTAATTTCCTAAATGTTTTATTTTTACACACATCCTCTCTATAGACTATGTATAATCCTTTGTACTAAACTTCATTAAACTTAAGCCTTAAATACGTTTTAAATTGTTTTACAAAACCTAAGGTTTCAAAGGAATAACTTAATAAATCAATTTCCTTTATTGTATTTAGGATGGACAATATATCTACGTAGAGTAGAATTTATCAAAGAATTAAATTCTGGTTCGTAAGTGAAATTGTTAATTATTTAATAAGATAATCTATTATGGAAATTCTCATATTTTATATTCAAAATAACATATCATTATTTCCCACTACCGTAAAGTATATCAACATAATATCTTATGTAACTTAGTTTTATCTAATAAAAGGTTAAAAGGTTTTAAGTATAAAATTCCTATTTATAAACCTTCTATAAATTCTAACTACTAAATACCTCACTTAATTGTAAACTCACATCCTAAGTATTGGTAATAAATGTTATAAATGTATTCCATATGGCTTATCTAATGCCAAGAAACTTAAGGATTATTACTTAGATAAATTTCCAAATCATAGTTTAATATTTATACCATAATCCTCTTAATGATTTCATTTTAAAACATTAAGTTATATTTCAATACCATAAATGCTAAGAAATGATTAAATCTAGACTTACTAATCCACCTCACATTTAGAAGTAAAAGTATTTTATTTATTTTATCATTGTTTATATATATTAAGAATATCTAGATGTAAGAGTATTACGTTTATTTATTAATTATATAATAAGTTCTATTGGTGTAAAATCTAATTACAAATATCCGTAAGTCCCAACTTATTAATTACCTAACCAAATTATAGATTTACATTCTGGTCTTTGACAAATAATATTACACATGTATTTTAACATGGTTTATATAAATCTTAGAAATCCAAGATAACTCTTTAAGCTTAATTTCATAACCACAATTCAATACTAATATTCTTTTAATAGTATTATGTTGAAATACCGCAAACCTTTGTATGTGGTTTAAACATTTAAATATGGTATATTAAGACTAAAAAGAGTCTTAGAAACATTAGTAAACAATTTAAACCATAGAAAACACAAATAGATACCTTAAAGTCAATTAAGCCTAAAATGTGCTCTAAGCTTGGGATAAGCTTGATTAAGACCTAATAAGCGTATCAAGACTTCATTTAGGTGTTAATGAATATAATAAACCAATTACCAAAGAAAACCAAGCTTGAAAACAAGTTAAAACACAAAATGTGCTTTAAGGAGTCTTAAAGCACATTTTTGAAAAATTGTCTTGTAAATGAGTTTCGAATGGCTAAATGTCCATCATTACTCTTTAATTAATATGTGTACTACTTAGTATCACATTTGGAAGTCTATATCAATGGGAAATCAAAAATTTCACAACTATGTGCCTTGTTTTTGTGAATAGTAACCAAATTAACCAAGTTTATAACATATGTCAATATAAGTGTGACAATTGGTCAACAAAGACTAAAATACCCCTTGTTATAAAATGGGGGCCAGTTTTCTTAGTGACTCACCACACTTACAAAAAATAAGCTAAGTAAAGAGCTAAAGTAAAAACACTATTTGCTTTACTACTTAAATATCTTCAAAAACAAACTTATCTTCATTTCTTCTTTCCCTCTTCATTTCCCACGCTTCCAACTCTACCTTGCTTCTTTTCTACTTTCTTCTTTTTTTTTTTTTTTGCAATAGTACCCCCCACCATATATCATCTTCAATCACTTGTAATTCCTAGCTCACTTTGACAAATCAAAAACTAAGACCACCATTCTCTTTGTCTCATCAAGCTCTTCAACTTCACCCTTTCAAAATTCCAAGAGCTCCATTTCGGTGCCAAGAGGAATCCCATGGGAGGAGCTTGAGCTCATCTTTCACATTATTGTTCTCCTTTGCTTCTAGGTAAGGAAACTCAAATAAAAACTCCATTTCCTTCTTGTTTTGATGTTGACCGAGAATCACCATTGATGGGTTTGAAACAGGTAAATTGATATACTAAAAACTAAATAAATAATCTAGAAAGTAGCAAATCAATAAGCTCTGTCGGGTTGCAAAAATCCCGTCACTATAGTATAGAAAGTAAGCAACCGATATCGCACCGCGGGACTTGAATAAATAAGCCTAAGTCCTCAGAAAACTGGAAATTCAGGGGGGTTGTGAATTGGTATTTGCGATCGAATTGAATAAATGCAAGTCAAAGTTTAAATAACAATTAATGAAAGTGAATGATGAGTTTGATAAAGTGTGTGGAACTCCAGGTTCATGTCTTCTTTACTGGTTAAATCTAGTAAGCTCTACAATTCGATTATGAGAAACGGAAAGGCTAATTCTTTTTATCTCTTCAATGCTAAATCCTAGTTCATTGAAGAGCTCGCCTACAGAACATGTCAACTCAATCTAGCAGTTGGCAAAACACATATAGGCGGAGAAGTGCGAAGAATTATCAGCGTTTGTAGAAGAGATTATCTATCCGACTAATCTTTCCCCAATTCTCCAGGTTAATTCGAACTCCCTATTAATCCATTGTCTGATCCCTAATAGGTTTCGCAGAAAACTCTATAAACTCGCGAAATTAATAGAGAAGATGAATGATAATCATTAACCTAGAAACAATCCATTACGTCTCATAATCAAATTGCAGAATTCTTAAACATTGTATCCATTATGAACAACTCTCCCCAGAGCAAATCCTATCAGCGAGACATAATCATAAAATAGAACAGAAAAGAGATTGAGAAATCATGGAATAGAAAACTTCTAAATTCGCTCCGCTGTCCAGATCTGGAGTTCGCCGGGCTAGAGTTGAAGATGGTGGTGGTGATGGGGTTGATCGATGGTGATGGTGATGGAGGGAGGTGAGGGTGGCGTGAGAGCCTCGTCTGAGGCATCCGGCGTGAATCAATCTGTTCCCCCAACCCTCAGTGACTTTTTATAACAAAAATAGGCATTTTTAACTTTAAAAATGCATATTTTCGAATTCTGTACGCGGCGTCCGAACTTGGAAGTTCGGACGCATGTTAGGACAAATTTTCAGAAAGTTTCGACCTCCGTCCCGACATCAAGTTCGGACATAAGTTCGGACCATGTCAGTATCTTGACGAGTGAAACTTGTTTCGGGCGTATATTCTTCGTTTGGACTCCGTTTGCTCCCGTTTGTTGCGTTGCGAAGCTGTGAAGTGAAGAATGCAATTATGACTTTTACCTGCATTTGATACATAAAATGATTCTTATCTAAACATAATCAATTGGAAAACACTGATAAGTGAGAAATATTGGCCAAACCACTACACAAAATAACCAAATTAAACCCTTCAAATGCTCTATATTTCACACTTATCAAACTTCCTCACACTTAGCTTTTGGTTGTCCTCAAGCAAATAAAGAACAACATACTCACTGCAAGGCCGTAGTATCAAAACCTCAGGATCAAACAAGTGTAGAAGGAAATCAAGCAAAATGGCATTCAAAGAATAATCCTACTCTCAGTTGTAATTTTCACAAACAGTGAAAAAGAAAAATTTATAAAAGCATGGAGAAGTTAGATTGCAAAAACTAAACATAGAATAGCTTAGGATCTTCCACCAATTCATTCCTCATTTGAATGACAAGGGGTGTGAAGTAATGCCGTATTCCGCAATACCTTTCAACACCACGCACTCATGATCAAATAGGAAAATTGAATTAATTTAGATTTTAGGGCTAAACCTATCTTTGCATTATATTTTTCTTATTTTCTGCACAATTGTTTTCGTCCCCAGACTTTTCTCTTTATCCATGTAACGGTGTTGGGCCTTCTATCCTAGATCCCAAGACCTTAGGTAGTGGGTGATGAAGCAACCCCAAGGACTTAAACCGGATAAACGAGGCCTGTTTTGGTTCAGAAATTCATGATCAGAGGAGATACCTTGCTTATCCTTCATACCAAATTCATATCATTCCCATAGTCACCAAGCCAAACTAATTCTGTAATTTGAGCAATCCTCTAAATCCACCAGATTTCAGTGAAAATAGAATTAATTTGATAAAAACAATACATACGAACAACTTTAAGTAACAAGATTCTTGAGGTTTTCATCAGGCTCGATTTCAAAAACTTCCACAAAAATTATCACCCAAAAATTCAACATTTACTGGCACTTAAAGAAGTTTATCCTTCGTAGCATGAGAACAATCAAAAACTAGTGTGGCATTAAGTACAACTGGCATATTTTCAGGGAAAGGTCTCCACTTCCTCACACTTAAGAGGAGCAATGTCCTCATTGTTCACAAAATAAAATCAAGAAAAAAGACTTTTCAAAATATGCCAGAATCGAAGGATTTCATTCAGCACATCACATACTAACAAATCAAATAAACATTAAAAGCATAATATGCTGAACATAAGCAACAAAGATTTAGAAACTGGGACTCCCCTGATATATTTAGATTGAGGAAGGTTCCCTTCCTCACACTTAAGCTTGAACAGCGGGGTAGAAACGTTCCTCACACTTGCGTCCAAGCAAGTGTCCAACCTTGGAGAGATAGGAATACCAACAAAAATTGCACCTACACACACTTAATAAAGCACCAAATAACGCTAGAAGCGTTGCATTAGTAGCACATGCATCACCCCACACCGTCTGATTGAAATAAAACTAAAAAAATCTAGAAACAAAATAAAACTTAAAGAACCAAAAAGACAAAAAAATTATCACCCAAAAATTCAACATTTACTGGCACTTAAAGAAGTTTATCCTTCGTAGCATGAGAACAATCAAAAACTAGTCTGGCATTAAGTACAACTGGCATATTTTCAGGGAAAGGTCTCCACTAATAAATTTTACCACTGGGTTGCCTCCCAGTCAGCTGCCCGACTTTATAGTCTTTGGCTAGACTCCCGCTTCGTTATCCCGGATCAAAAATAAAAGTTGACAATGGCGTCAACGGGAATAAGAAGTGGACAGCAATCAAGATTAAACCACCTGGATCAAAACAAAATGTTACCTCAACAAATAGAATAGGAAAATATAAACTCCATAAAACCTGGTGTTTTTGGAGGTATTGACGGTAACAGGTCTCAAGCAAAAGACCAGGTGCTGATTGTTGTTCTTCCTCAAATTGGAGGATGTAAACATTCTCCTTCTGTGGGTGAGGCTCAAAGAAATTGTGATAATGGCAGAGCAGTGGTGGCTCCTCTCTTACAAAATCTAGGATGTGGACATCCTCTTTGTCTGGAACCAAGGGTGGAGAGGGAGGGCAACTTGAGAATTCAATAGGCTGCTCATCTACATTGTTCAAGATTGAAGCCTGTTGTCGAAGAGCGAAGTTCTGCAGGTAGTCTGGTTGATTCTCTAACCACAACTGCTCTTGAAATTTGAGACAGTCATCGAACTCATGAGGTCCCCCACAATATGAACAATATATATCCTGCGAATAAGATGATTCCTGTTCAAATTGCTCCTCAATCCGCCTCATCTCTTCAATTTCAGGGCAATCTTCAAACTCGTGATTACCCCCACACTGCGAGCAGCACAAATCAGAGGAAAATTGATCAAACGAACCAGAAGACACCTGCTCCATTGTCCAAACCGGAGTCTGTCCCTTAGTTAGTTGCTCTAGCATTTCCATCATACTGCTCATTGTGGTTTTCAATTGTGCCTGGTTAGCAACTATGTACTCAATCATGGGAACCGGAGTCCGGGAAGAACTAGCACCAACGGAATAAACACGACCATCGTTGGGGCTCCACTGTGCCATTATCAAAAGTAGTTAGATAATTAAAAACAAAGTAAACTGAAAAGTGAAAATATAATGAAACAAAAACAATTGAACATCCACACAAATCAAATTGGAACAAAAATAAAACAAGAAGAAATAAACTATAAAAAAATGGTGAAATAGCTAAAAAATAAAATAACAATAACAATAAAAAGAAAATAATAAAATAAAGTAAAATGACATAAAGATTGAAGAAACATCTAAAACAAAATAACCTAACAATAGAATAAAAAAACTAAACTATAATGAAATAACAAAAAATAATAATTAAATAACTAAAAACAAAATAAACTAAGAACAAAACAGAGTAATATGAAAGAAATCAACTAAAATAAAAAAAGATAAAATAAAATAAAATATAAACAACTAAGAATAACCAAATTAAAATTATGACGAAATCCAAATAAACACGAGAAACACAAAATGCCGAAAATAAAACAAAACTAAGAAACACAACTAAATCAAAAATTAAAATTAGAACAAAACTAATAAACACGAAATTAAAACTATAATGAAATTAAAATAAGAAAGAAATAAATAACAAAAATAAAATAAAAGTAAATAAGCAACTAAAAGTAAAGCAAAATAAATAAAAATAAAATAAAATAAAGTAAAAACAATTGACAACCAGGGCTAAGGACTAGACAAAGTCAAGTCCCCGGCAACGGCGCCATTTTGCAAACAGGTAAATTGATATACTAAAAACTAAATAAATTAATCTAGAAAGTAGCAAATCAATAAGTCTGTCGGGTTGCAAAAATCCCGGTCACTATAGTATAGAAAGTTAAGCAACCAGATATCGAACCGCGGGTGTAACACCCCAACCGCTAATCCTCCCATTATCCTCTAATCCTTCCCATAATTACCTTACTCGCAGCGGAATACTTACCTACTCCCGGCGGGTGATACAATGCCATTAACCATCCAAGGTTAACAAGGCTACTACTACTTACCGTATCGGTCTGACGATTAGAATGAATACATACATACTACATACTTTACAACACCAAATACTTAGCTTACATTTGATTACCGAGTATACCGAATATATAAATTACATTCACGTCTACTTCCCAAAAATGATGAGTTTATACAGCTACTCCTTCACAACCAATCAAGAGTTCAATATCCCAAAAAGGTGTACCACATGGTACACCGGCTATCCCAAGGCTCTAGCCGTGTACAACTCGGTACACTATTCCAATTCCTACTAACTACTCCAAAAAGAATTATATGCGGCCCTTACTCTACCTTCACGCCTCGCGGGTACCTGTGGAGTAAAAACATTCCCCCTAGGGTCAGCTTACGCTGCATATGATAACCGCATACCCCGCGTACTAGCGAGGGTACGCCAACTATTTGGTCGAGTACATGCGGTTCGTTTCATTCATACATACATACATGCTTCATACAATACAATACAATATATTCATTTTATCGCGCATTCATACATACAATGCATACAAGGAATACAATACAAGTCATTCATTCATAATTACCATACTCACCGCATCACGGAGATACAATTCTCCAATACATACAAGGTCCATTTAGCCTCATTACACACCCGGGTTAATCGGGTGTTCAATACTTTTACTCCGGGTCAATGACTTACAATAGTCAAGACCAACATAATACAATACTTACATTCTTACATGCTTTACTTCCAGCTAAGTCGGTATGACCTCCGGGCAGGGAGTACTATCTCCCACCACCGGGCTTTGAGATGGCACACTAATCCAGGATGCTACCCATACAAAGGGAATTAGTCCAAGGAAAAGATCATAGCCAGGATTCGGTTCCAACTTCTTGTGGTTCCTTATCCTCACGCGTGGCCGAAACTATATCGGGCTTCTACTCATTCCATTACTCATTACTCATGTCAGGAGTTAGATTGTTAGGAATTAGTAGAAGTCCATACTTACTTTCCATACATACTTACAATACACATGTACTCATACTTGCGCATACACTTCATTCTCATACATACATTTCATGAATTATACAAACTATTCGTTCAAGAAGAATACAACAAGAACAATATAGTTCAAACACATTTATGTGCAATATAAATCCGATTCATGCATTTATCTTGTTGGTGATCACATAAGCACACAAATCGGGGTAACCAAGTTAGGATACAGGGCATGAAGAAATCATACCGTTCACCGTCGTTTACGTACTACCGGGTCTTTCGATGATCAACTATTTGATTCCTATACATACATGAAGTAGTATGATCAATGATCTATTATTGATCTAACTTACTCCTTCATTATTACTTTCAATGTATACCTACTACTCCTTTACATTCATACTTGATTATAAAACTCATTCTTTTCTCATTACTCTTTTTTACTTTCTTACCCTTACTATTTCATTTATAGTGTACTACTACATATATATGCATTTAGGTATATAGGCATATATATATATACACACATACATATGATTGCTATAATCATATTATAAAAATACTCTTTTTTTTTTTTTGAAGACTCGACCGGACTTGCAAGTCCGGTCGCAAGTCCGGTCCAAGTCAGTAGCTTGCATTACGGGAATTTTTCTGGCCGACCGGACTTGCAAGTCCGGTCTATTCCAGTAGGTTGCATTACGGAAATTTTTCTGGCCGACCGGACTTGCAAGTCCGGTCGCAAGTCCGGTCCATTCCAGTAGGTTACAGGCGGGAGAATTTTTCTGTCCGACCGGACTTGCAAGTCCGGTCGCAAGTCCGGTCGACTCCAGAAGCTTTCCCCGTCTGTGTAAATCTGGGCCCGACCGACCTTGCAAGTCCGGTCGCAGGTCCGGTCGGCCCCAGTACTTCAGTTTTAAAAATCTGTTTTCAAATGCATACTTTACCCATTGCTTCCCCAATCTTTACCAATACTTCCCCACATGATTTAGCACTACCTAAGCACTCTAAATCACCTTAGTTCATCCACCAAACTTACTACTCAATCCTTACACAACTTATACCAATTTCCTCATCTCAATTCAACACTTACCTTATTTTCCTTCGCACCAATGCTACAGATTTTGGTTTCCCTCATTATGCTACAGATTTTTCCTCTCAACTCTTATACTCCAATACTCCCTCAACTAATGCTATTCCTAGCATCCAAAACACATTACCCACATCCTAGTTCCATTCTCTTAACTTACCTCTTTCAAAATCTGTTACAACTACTAAACCACCCATTTTTACACTCTTCAAAATCTGTTACAAATGCGCCTAAGTCCTCAAATTCCTAAATGAATTTTGACATAGCCTCCCCTATATTTCTAACATTCTCCACACATTATTTCAGCCCACGAATACTCATTCTCTCAACCTGTTACACAATACATCATTCTCACAATTCCAACACTACCACAACAACATAAAATCCTGCACACATACACACTTACTACCTAATGTTTTCCCAAGCTTTTAAAACTCATTTAAAAACTTCAAAACTGTTACAATATCATTCTTCATTGTACTACAATACACTTGCTACTCATTACTCAATTCATTACTCATTTTATTACTCCAAAAACTGTTACATTACAATACACAAACTAACACAAGGTAAGAGTATTTACCTTGTCTTGTTAGGTTACTTTCTTTCTTTTCCTCTTCCTTCCTTCTCCTTTGTTCTCGGTCCCAATGAGACTCAAACACACACAAGTGCTACAGCACATACACATACACAATACCATTTAGTTTCATTTTATACTAACCCTAGAATTTAAGTTTTAGGGTTTAGAAAGAAGGTTACCTTCCAATGAGTAGATGAAGCTCTTGCCTAGCAAGGGAACAAAATTCCTAGCCCACAAAAGAAGCCAAATCGGCTAGAGTAACAAAGGAGAAAGCATTCAAAAACTGAAAATGCTTAAAATGCAAACAAGGGCTAGAAATGATGAATTTTCGAATTTCTTTTTACCTCAAGATGATAAGGAGGTGAAGGTGCTTCTAATGGTGGTTTCAAATCTCCAAATGGTGGATACCCTCAAAAACGAAAATGGTCCTTTTCGATTTTTGGAAAGATAGAAATGCTCTCCTTGCCAAGGGGGTTCCAATGGTGCTGTTTTTATATTTTTTGGACAAGTATGGAGCTAGAACAAGAAGAGAGAAGGAGAGAGTTTTGTGTTTGTTCTCATTTCTCCATGGCTGCGCAGGAACAAGAAGGGAGTTCAGAAAATAGAGAAAGAGAGGAAGGAGAGGAGGGCTACGTGAGTGAAGAGGGAAAAGTGAGGTTTAGGAGAGTGAGTGTTAATTTTTCCTTTCTTTATTCCCTTGTCTTTTAGCTAATAAGAGGGAAATAATGAGAGTGAGAGAGGGAGGGTGCTGGCCGCCCCCTACACACACACACAATCTGATTTTTTCTTTTTATTTGCAAAATGGACACACTAAGTTTGTTTAATTGCATTCTCACCCCACAACTTACCGGTTGTTATAGTTCTTACTAACCGGTACCCGTTTTCCGGAATTTTCTCGTTTAATTAATTTTATTGGCTCTAAAGCTTCACTAATATTTATTAGTGACTATTTATTTGACCAAAATTGTTACGAGTCTATTTGACCCGCTTAAAGTCACGTTTTCCCGGTTTCCTCGAAAACACGCTTTAAGGTTCGTTTATGCTTTTAGCCCATTTTAAAGGTCCATTTTCTTCGGGATTTGTTCCCTCGTATTTATTTTAGTGTAATTAAGCCTTTCAAAATACAATTAGCCTAATTAATCACTGTTTTTAATTACGGGGTATTTCAGCGGGACTTGAATAAATAAGCCTAAGTCCTAAGAAAACTAGAAATTCAGGGGGGTTGTGAATTGTTTTTGCGATCGATTTGAATAAATGCAAGTCAAAGTTTAAATAAACAATTAATGAAAGTGAATGATGAGTTTGATAAAGTGTGTGGAACTCCGGGTTCAGGTCGTTCTTTACTGGTTAAATCTAGTAAGCTCTACAATTCGATTATGAGAAACGGAAAGGCTAATTCTTTTTATCTCTTCAATGCTAAATCCTAGTTCATTGAAGAGCTCACCTATCAGAACATGTCAACTCTAATCTAGCAGTTGGCAAAACATATAGGCGGAGTAAGTGCGAAGAATTATCAGCGTTTGTAGAAGAGATTATCTATCCGACTAATCTTTCCCCAATTCTCCAGGTTAATTCGAACTCCCTATTAATCACCTTGTCTGATCCTAATAGGTTTCGCAGAACAACTCTATAAACTCGCGAAATTAATAGAGAAGATGAATGATAATCATTAACCTAGAAACAATCCATTACAGTCTCATAATCAAATTGCAGAATTCTTAACTACATTGTATCCATTATGAACAACTCTCCCCCAGAGCAAATCCTATCTAGCGAGACATAATCATAAAATAGACAGAGAAAAGAGATTGAGAAATCATCTGGAATAGAAAACTTCTAAATTCGCTCCCGTCCAGATCTGGAGTTCGCCGGGCTAGAGGTTGAAGATGGTGGTGGTGATGGTGTTGATCGATGGTGATGGTGATGGAGGGAGGTGAGGCGTGGCGTGAGAGCCTCGTCTGAGGCATCCGGCGTGAATCAATCTGTTCCCCCAACCCTCAGTGACTTTTTATAACAAAAATAGGCATTTTTAACTCTTAAAAATGCATATTTTCGAATTCTGTACGCGGCGTCCGAACTTGGAAGTTCGGACGCATGTTAGGACAAATTTTCAGAAAGTTTCGACCTCCGTCCGAACATCAAAGTTCGGACATAAGTTCGGACATGTCAGTATCTTGACGAGTGAAACTTGTTTCGGGCGTATATTCTTCGTTTGGACTCCGTTTTGCTCCCTGTTTGTTGCGTTGCGAAGCTTGTGAAGTGAAGAATGCAATTATATGACTTTTACCTGCATTTGATACATAAAATGCATCAATTCTTATCTAAACATAAATCAATTGGAAAAACACATGATAAGTGAGAAATATTGGCCAAACCACTACACAAAATAACCAAATTAAACCCTTCAAATGCTCTATATTTCACACTTATCAGGGTTCTTTATATTGCTTTGGTCTAGCGTCATTTCAACCTTTCATGGATTAGGTGGAGTCCTCTCTTGCTACATATCCAAACTCTCTTTCAAATACCAAGGTAAAACAACTATCTTAATGTTTTAAAACAATGTATAACTTAGGGTTTACAATGAGATGAAGCATGAAGCTTGTATACTCATTTTATCATTTGTATAATGTTTAGAAGTTGACAAGCAACTAAAGCCTTGCCGATTTTAATCAAGGAAACAAGAAAGAAGTTTGTAAGGAAAAGAGGTAAATGTGCTAACCTAATGTAGTTTAAAGTCTTAGGAGAAATGAGCTTATGTTGCTTATTAAAATGATCTAAGGAGCCACTGGTGAATGACTTAGTAAAATGTTCTCAAGGAGACTAGTAAAAGGGCATATGTGTTGTTGAGTGTATTTGCAGGTCAAAGGCAAATATATTGTGGAAATTCAGTGTTTAAGGTTTATGCATCTTAAGGGCCTAAGAGCCATGTTATTTAAGGGCCTAAGTGCCAAGCAATTTAAATTCTGCACTATATTGTGATGTAGTGTTAAATGAGTGAAGTTTTGTGTGCAAGAATATCCTTGATGGATTTTAGTGTTCTTGGATGTTTAATGGTGAAAACAATGTGTTTTGGCTTAGTAAAGTTCTAGGAGAACCCATGTCGAAATTTAGATAACATATAAGAAGTGTTAGGTGTTTAAAATGGGTTTTGATGAGTTAGGAAGTGTTTAGAATGGTTAAGTGTGCTACTAGTGAAAGAAACATGCATTAAGGTATTCTAAGATGTAAAAAGGACTTAGGCAATGTTTTAGAGGATTTAGAATGCAAATGAGTGTTTTGGGACACTTCAAGATCATGGTGAGATTGTGTAGGACTTGTGCAATGTTGGTGAATAAGAAGAAGTGATGTGTTGCATGGAGGAGCTATAAACTTGTAGAGATATTCAAGGAGTTTGGTTAGGAAGATAAGATGCTTGGGAGATGATGTTGTAGTGGTGAGAAAAAATTTGGGAATAGTGGGAGTTATAGGTATGAAACACCACATAGAAACTTAGTGAAAAACATTACAAGTGTAAACCTTTTTATAGGAATTTGTGTAATGCTTGAGGAGGATTTTGATGAATGATTTAAGGAGTTTAATGGAGGTCTTTAGGTGTGTTCGAAGTGCCCAAATAAGGTTAGAACATACTAGGATATATGAGGTGAAGTTTGGAGTTAAAAGGGGCAATTAATGCAAGGGTCTGGAGCAGACCAACCTTGGGGACCGGACCTGCAAGGTCGGTCGAGCCCAGTTTACCCTGCGAGAAATGGTCTCTGGAATGGACCGACCTTGGGGACCGGACATGCAAGGTCGGTCGGGCATGGATTTTTAGTACGGATTGAGTCTCTGGAATAGACCGACCTTGGGACCGGACTTACAAGGTCGGTCATGCCTAAATTTTTGTACGCAAGTGAGTCTCGGGAATCGACCGATCTTGCGACCGGACTTGCCAAGATCGGTCGGGCCTGAGTTTTTAAAGGGGAAAAATTCTCGGGAATTGACCGAACTTGCAAGGTCGGTCGGAGTAGAATTTTTGACGGTAATGTGTGTTCTGGAATGGACCGACCTTGTGTAAGGTCGGTCGGTAAGTTCGGTCGGGCCAAAACTTGTAAAAAAAAACAAACAAAGAGTGGCTTAAGTAGTTAACCCTAGTGGGTATGATGAAGATAATCAAGGATAAGTATGGGCATTAAAACATGTCATATAACCATGTGAAATGCTTAGTAAAATTTGAAGTTAAGTAAGTAAATTGACCGATGTTATTAATCATGTATAGGAGTGACCTACGGTGGAAACCAGTCGAAGCAAGGACCAAGGTATGGTTTTCTTGTAGTCTGTTGCCTACCGGTTTACACCGGCTTGTGTGTTGTTTGTTTTTCTGTGTGTTTACGACCTTGTAAGACTTAAGTCATGTAATGAGTTTACAGTTGTTTATACTATTGTGATGTTATGACGTGACTCATTTCCCTTGTGTGTGTCTAACATGACTTACCACTTGCTTGTGAATTGTTTGTTAAGTTCCACTATTGAACTTCTAACAAGTGCTAACTGGGAAGTGAGGAATCCGGTTGTCCGGTCACGCGTGTAAGTATAAGAGTAGATATCTGTATCAGATTCGACTCTTATGATGTTAATATTGTTCTCCTTTATTTGGCGTTCGATCTCCCGCTAGCTTCCTCCAAAGCTTACCTATTCTGACTTATGATCGGTTTAGTGGGAACATGTGTTTGTGTGGTGTGTTCGGGTCACAATATCCGAACCATTTGTGACTTAAGTTACTCGTTCGACTAACAGAACGGTAATGAGTGTGTGTAACAAGCTTAACATGAGGGTGAACCATTCTCTAGGCTTCTTATGTTGATTAACCTTCTTGGTTTGTTGTTGTGGGAAGTGTACCCACTGTGTATGTGATGTTGTGCTATGCAATATTGTTGCTATGCCATATGTATATGTTGTGTGTTAAAATGAATGCCATGTCATCATGACAATTAGTTGCGCGTATCCCGGTAGCCGATGGGCTGCGCGTTAACCATACCAGCCATGGGTTGCTGACCCCCTCGGGGGCTCCATATTTTTACTGCAGGATGAGGATCGAGGAAGCAGAGTGGTTGTAGATCAAGGTTATGTCATACTCTTGATTATTTTGTATGTTGAGCCCGGGATGCGCCTGTGCTCCCGTGGCGTTATTTTTGGTACCGTTTGTGTTACTGTGACGGCCGTTTACAGTTGACAGTGGAGTTCGTGTGTACAGTTTACAGTGACAGTTTGTATTAAATACTCGGTATGTTGGTTATGTATATATATGGTTGTTAGTACCTAATGCTCGGGAGTCTGATCATCAGACCGGTACACTTGTATTTATTCTGCCTTGTTAACCACGTGGGTGGTTGACGGCGTTGTAGCCCCAAATCGTTTAGTTATTGTTCAGTTGTTTTTCTGCTGCGATTTCATTTAATGTTAAGTGTGTAGTAGGGGTGTTACATATGTATAGGTTTAGTTTAACTTATTAATTCCTTCATATTCTATTTGCTATAAGGTATTTTATGTCTTTTATTTATTTATTTATCGTATATGTATACTAGGATTTATTCAAGACATTCTTTATGTAGTTTTATTGCATTTAATTATTTATCTTAACTTTTACACATATCTACATCCAAAATATGGTTTATAAAATAAAGTATTTTGCTTAGTTTCTATTAAGTATATTAACTACCATATTATACAATTAATATAAATGTAGATTAATTTAGTTCCTTGATTTAACCTAAGTTACTATTTTATTTCTTTTATATATATGTATATTTACTTCACTTAAAAGTTTATACCCCAAAAATACTTATTAACATTCTGTATTAAATGTTAGTTTAGTCTTATTATACTTTCCCCAACCTATAAAGTTTATTAATCATCTATACTTTAATTTTTGGTTACATTAAAAACTTTATATTATAAGGTAACTTATGAAAAACCTTAGAAATACAATTTTTAAACCTATTTCCTATTGTCCAAAAATTCCCAAATTAAGTATATAGTAACAATAACATTTTAGACATATTATAAAATTTTTATTTCATAAAAATATCTTTTAAATTAGCCAAACAATTCCAGAAAACCCGTAACTTGCAAAAATCATAACTTACGTTTAAAAACTCCAAAACCATATTAATTTACATCAAAAATAAACTAGATTTAATAAGGAATCTATGGTTAAAATTTCAAGTCAAAATACATTAGGGAAGGCATTTAAATACATTCAACAAGTTAGGGTTTATTTCTGAAATTATAATAAAAACTTATACTCTTAATTTGAAAAGATCTAATCTCAGCCGTCCGTTTCTTATAACTACGATCGGACGGCTGCTGAAAGCCGAGTTCATCATCCGCCCCCAACCCGATTCGAGTACTAAATCCCGATTTTCTCACAATCTACAGAACCAAATTGAGTGATTCTTGTTTCTATGGTTTCAAAATTACATTACGGTTCCATTGATACTAATTTCGCTAGCTATAATGCAGGATTCATCGGTTTTCGATTTATGTTTCGAAGCTAGGGTTCATACTTGTTTCCGAACTCGATTTTGCAAAATTCTACATATACGAAGCATAATAAGCTTAATTGGTGGTTGGGTTAGGTCGGAAACACGACAAGGTTTGACATAAACGGAGCAATTGATCGGAAACTTAGCGGAGTTGTGCGAATTGAGTGAATTCGAAACCGGATTCTGGAAAAGTTCGAACTTTCGAGCAGTTCACGAGGCCGACTTTGAGGATCTATAACTTGCAGTACAGATCGAGTTAGGCTATGTGTAAGGGCTTAATCGAAAGAGTACACTTAGCTCTACATATTGATAACAAGAACTCACCCTAACTCGCACTACACAGAAAGAAATCGAAGCTGGAAGTTGCGAGTTTACCTTGTGTTTTCTGGAAAGAGAACTTATGATTTTATGCTGTGACAAATCCGAAACTTTAGACACCTTGTTCTACCAAACGGTTGGGAATTGGCTTAGGTCATCAACATGAAAGTTTTAGAGGGATTAGAGCTCTTCTAAACGAGCTAAAGAACATGAAATTTGGATGAGAAACGAAGAAGTTATAGCTAGACGAAGTTACCTGAATTCGAAGGGAAAACTGGAACTGCAGTTTCGGTTTTTTGGAGGGTGGCTACTTTGGCTCAAATTTCCGATTGATTTAGGACGAGTTAGGGTTAGTGTGAGTTATGGTTATTTAGAGGAAGTGTAGGAGAAGGCAACAAAGAAGACGGCACTCAAAAATTCCATAAGATGAGAAAGTTATAAAGATCACAAGATAGGGCAAAAACTGATTTCTGTTACCCGAAATATAGGAGATAAAACGGCTAAGTGTTGGGCGACCCGTGACAGTGTGACACGTGGCATATTTCAAAATTTTGACTCTAAACTTCAATCTAGCATAACTTTGGCTAGGATGATCCGTTTTTGACGTTCTTTTTATCGATCTTCATGGTTTTCCATAACCTATTTATTGGTATAGGTTTCATGTGCTAGTTTGACCATTCTCAAAAAGTCAATCCTAGCGAGGCTTAATAAGCTTTAAGGTTTCTAGGATTTTATATTGACTTTTATGTCCCAAATCAATGCTCCCAATATTTCTAAAATCTTTATAATATAATTGGAGTGTCTAGGAATTTTTCCAAGATTTATTGACTTATAAATCTTGTTATTAAATTCATAATACTATATAATATATATAATAATTAAATATTTAATTGTATTCTTTACAGTTAAATAGGAGGAATCCCCTAAAATAATTTCCATAATTCCATATAATATTAATATTCATAATTCCTTACAATACTTTAATATTCATAATTCCTTATACTAATTTAATATTCATAATTCCATATAATAATTTAATATTCATAATTCCATATAATAATTTAATACTTAATAGTATTATTAAAGGTTTAATAAAAGAAATCAATTAATTTAGGGGTATTTCAGTATATCCCCCTTAAAAGAAACTTCGCCTTGAAGTTTAAAAATCAACTAATAGGCACTCACACCGCTTCGGGTGTGCTGAGACAATAATAATTCCAATGAAATTCCATACCAATCCAATCCTTTATTTCCATCCATTTCCATAACAACATTCCACTCGAGATTACTCAAAATCAAAATGAACCAAGATATACCAAGACATAGCATGATGAAAATCAACAGTCCCATACTGTGTTATAATGTAAAAACCAGGCACATACAAACACCTCTCGTTCTGTTAATAAGGCAACATGGCATAATCTGGATGAGGTGACGAAGGAAGAGTATGCCAGTATATCCCCCTTAAAAGAGCTACGGTACGCCCTCGTACCGCTACTAACGACACATTCAAAGAATTCAACACCTTATTAACCAGCTTTGTTGTAAATTTTATTGCACCGTTGATTTTATCTGAGATCGATATATATATCTGTATCTCTTGATTGTTTTGTATTGGTATTTTCTTAACTGTTATAAAATTTTATCTTATGATTATTATCCATTCATTATATGTCCATTATATGTTCATTTTATCATATCAATTATATTAACAAGCTACAACTCAGGTGTAACACACTTGAGTAGTTTAAAATAATATTTCAGATCATTTAATAATCCTAGATAATCTTTCAAAATTATCTTCAAGGGTTGATTAGCCAACCATAAGTGTTTTCTGTGACTTTTCAAGTTTCAATTGTTTTTATAATTAACTATAGTATTCTAGACGAACCATTAGGTATTTACTTCATAAAATTTACTTATTATATATTTACATAATTTCACACAAGGCAGAGTTTTAGGAAGTTCTTATTAATTGTAGCTCCAAAATCTGATTCCTTTATCTTAAAATTTATATATTATTTTTTTAAGGTAGCGACTCTATATAAAATTTTAAGTCAAATGAACTAGTCTAATGAAAACTCACTCACTCTTGGTAATTATTTTTCTTAAGGTTTGTTCTATGTAAGTATTCTTCTGATTATTAAATCTTAGTACTCCCTTAGACAATGGTGGCTTTTGTAAATATCACTCTTTAAACTTAAAAATAAACATGAGGATTTCCAAATCTTTAAGTAACTCTCAATTTTTCACTAGACACTCAATACTCCAAGTATTTAAGGCTCAATAGTATTTAGTTTATTATTACTCATGTGTTTTCACTCCATAGGTAAGTATTTTTCACCAAGGATTTAACTCGGTAAACTCTTTACATGTATGAATTTAGTACTGGATCTTAATATATAAGTTTTGAATTGTTCATTGTGGCTAGTAATGAAATATACCTAGCTCAAGATTTCATGATGGTAACGTCTTACCATCACTTCCCCTCAAGTTCAACACAATCCATCACCTGCGTAGAAGATTATATACGGTTAGATGACAAGGCTTGTCTAGCCCCTAAACTTCCAGAAGTGGGTGTGCACCCCCACTACTTTCAGCCTAGGAGTTCGTCGCACCAGGCACTTCCCGTAGGGTGTTAGGTTTAGGTGTTTTCTTTCTAAAGTTAGCATAGAGTTTTAGTGTGGTTTATGGGTTCAGGTGTATGCTACTAGTGTTTGTTACTTAATAATTTTCTAGACTTAAGATTTATCCAAACATTACCTTTAGGCCACAATTTGTACCAAGTAATTCTTGAGATTTATTTTCAAACTTTTAAAGGAGTTGAAGTACTTTCGCATAATATCAATACTAATTTAGTTATCTAAAGTTCTATTTGTATACTGTTTTCAACCAAAAGTATTCTTTAAAATTTCTAGGAGCATGTGTACTTGTTCTTAAGGAATTTTATTCTTAGTCATGTATTCTCCATAAGTATGCTTTTGAAAATAGCTTAATATATGATTTATCCCAACCAAAATCTTAACATACTCAATAGATGATATTCCATCCTATATTTCTACTGTAGTTCAATGTTCGAACAGAACAATAGCACACCGTTCTCTACAGACATTCTGAAATACCCCAAACCTTGATATGTGGTTTAAATATCAAACTATGTTATATAAAGGCTAAAAGTGCCTTAGAAACGTTAGTGTACAACTTAAACCATAGTAAAACACAATAACACTAAGGTACGGTTTGAGCAAAAACATGCTCTAAGCTATGAGTGAACTTGGTTAGGACCCAAAGAGCCGACCAAGACTTAATAACATTTAATTATGATTAATAAGGCTAAATAAGTCCTTAGGAAACCTTGGTGGACAGTTAAACCAAATAAAACACAAGAAAATACCTTAAAGTCAATATGAGCAAAAATGTGCTCTAAGCTTGGGATAAATTTGTATAAGACCTAATGGTCATACCTATACCTTATAAATATGTTAATGAACATATTAAATCAATTACCAAAGAAAACCAAGCTTGAAAACAAGTTAAAACACAAAAAGTGCTTTAAGGAGTCTTAAGCACGTTTTTGAAAAATTGTCTTGTAAATGAGTTTTGAATGGCTAAATGTCCATCATTACTCTTTAATTAACATGTGTACAATATAGTATCACATTTTGGGTGGCTATATTAATGGGAAATCAAAAATTTCACTTCTAAGTGCCTGTTTAGGTGATAGTGATTTTTATAAGCTAGTTTGTAACATATGTTGTGTTAAGTATTAAATGAGTCAACAACGACAAACTACCCTACTATATGATGGGGGCCGGTTTTTAGTAAGGTGAGTCACCACCATGTAAAAATCAATTAAAGGAAGGAAGGAAAAGAAAGTAAAAAGAAGAAAGTTACTATTAACACAAATATCTTGTAAAAGCAAACTTATCTTCAATTCTCCTTTCCCTTCTCAATTCACACGTCTTCTTCCTTTCTTCTTGCTCTCCATTCACGTTTGCTACAGCAACACCAACACCATCACCATTTTCATCTTGAACCCTTGTAAAACCTAGCTCACTTAACCAAATCAAAAACAACACCACCATTCTCTTCCTCTCATCAAGCTCTTCATTCCTATCTTCTCAAAATTTCAAGATCACCATTTCGGTGCCATGGAGTTCCACCATTGATGGAGCTTGAGCTTGTCTTTCCACATATTATTGATCTCCTTTGCTCCTAGGTAAGGAATCTCAAAGAAAATCAAGTTTCCTCCATGTTTTGTGTGTGCCGAAATATTCATTGATGGAGCTCCTTGTGTTGCTTTGTTCTAGCTCCATTTGAATCTTTCAAGGACTAGGTGGAGTCCTCTCTTCATAGATATTCAACACCCTCCAAAGATTAAGGTAAAAAACTACATTAATGTTTTTGAAATAATGTAAACCTAGGGTTTACAATGAGATGGGCTTAAAGCTTGAATACTCATTATGTTGTTTGTATAATGTTTAGTAGTTGGCAAGGAACCAAATGCCTTACCGTTTTGTAAGGAACAAAAAGAAATTTGGGAGGAAAAGAGGTAAATATGCTATCTTAATGTGGTTTAATGCCTTAGGAGAAATAAGCTTATAATGCTTGTTAAAACTACCTAAAGAGCAAATGGTGAATGACCTAGTAAAGTGTTCTCAAGGAGACTAGTAAAAGAACATATGTATTGGTGTATGTATTTGCAGGTCAAAGGCATTACTATGTGGGAAATTCAGTGTTTAAGGTTTATGCAATTAAGGGCCTAAGAGCCATGTTATTTAGGGCCTAAGTGCCAAGCAATTTAAGTTTGCACATATTGTGATGTAGTGCTAAATGTGTGAAGTCTTGTGTATAAAAATGTTCTTGATGGATTTTAGGTGTTCTTGAATGAAATAAGGTAAAAACCTAAGTGTTTGGATGTGAGTAAATACAAGAGAAGCTATGGCCAAATTTGGGGAAATGTGTGAGAAGTTCTAAGTGTTTTAAGAAAGTTTTGGTGAACTAGGAAGTGTTAAAGGTGAATAAAGGTTTACTTGAGAAGGAAAACATGTGTTATGGTGATTTAGAGTGATGCAAGGACTTAGGTGTTATCTTGGAAGTTCTAGGAATTCAATGTTGTGTTTTGAGGATGTATTTAAGTCTTGGAGGAGTTTGTTTAAGGTTTAGGTTATGATAATGTGCAAGGTGGGAATAATGTTTAGGTACGGTTTTGAGAAAGGAACTTTTAGGAAGTTGTGAAAAGAAGATTTGTTTAGTAAGAGAAGATGCTTGGGAATGATGTTAAGGTAAGGAGGAAACATTTGGGATAGTTGTAATCAAATGGTAGAAACACCATTTAGAAACCTAGAGTCAAATGTTATAAGTGTTGGTGTATGTATAAGAAAATTGGGTAACAAGTTGGACAATGTTTTAAGGTGAATCGAAGTGGTATTTTGGGCATTAGAATATACCTAAGATCATATGGTAAGTTTATACAATTAATGGAGGTGGAGAACTAAGGCAACAACACTTGAAAATGCAATTTTGACAATTCTTGTAGCTTTGGTCCGGGACCTAGGTCTGGTTCAAGACCCGGACCAAGCTTTTAAAATGGCCGAGAGTTGTAACATGTTGTGGTCCGGGACTTAAGGGAAGTACAAGGTCCCGGACCACCCTATTAAATCGCCCGAGAGTTTTCTAATGTGTTGGTCCGGGACTTAAGGTAAGGACCAAGTCCCGGACCACTCTAAAAATGTTGTTAAGTTGGAAAATGATGTCTATGATGGGATTGATGGTTAATGATGTTATGAGGTTGTTAAGGACATGTTAGGGAGTTTAAATGGCAATTAAGTGGTGAAAAGTTGTATCAAAATGTAAAGTAAAACAAGTTAAATGTAAAGTTATGTAACTAAGTTAACGGGAAAGTTAAGCATTAGACATTAAATAATCAAGCAAACCCCGATGTTAATAAAAACACATGTGATGTTAACATTGTTCGAGAATCGCTCGAGGAACATAAGTGGACGTGGTACGTGGACTCCGGTGACAGTATGGTTTTCTTGCAACCTGTGTCCTACCGGATTACACCGGCTTGTATGCCAATGTGTTTTTCTGTATGTTTGCCACGTTGTAAGATAAAACATGTAATGAGTTTACAGTAATTCATATATGTGGCGTGTTCAACTCCGATACCATTTAACCTCGGCAGTGTTAACCTTAGTTAACTGAGTCTAGGATCACATGAGAGTTCGGTATTCGGAGTAAACGACCCGAACCATGGGACGTACTAACCACGGCTATGCGTGTGTTAAATGTGTGATATGTGTATGTGAAGTGGGATCTCCCTTGTGTGTTTAAACCCAGTTGTAATACTGTATGTGTAGGTGTGATAGACTCCATAGTGGGGTTCTAACTATTATCTAAAGTAAGTATGTACTAACAGTAGTGAGGAATCCGGTTTGGCCGGTCGCGCGTTGTTTGGGAGAGGGTATCCGTCCTAGCCTTACCCTTCTCTTTGTTATGGTTGTTTCCCTCACGGGTTATGATCTCCCATTAGCTTACTCCAAAGCTTGCTATTCTGACTTATGATCGGTTTAGGGGGAACATGTGTTTTGTGTGGTGTTTCGGGCCTCCAAACCCGAACCGCCTTAACTTAAGTTACTCGTCCAACTATTAGGACGGTAATGAGTGTTGTTGTTTTTATAACGAGCTTATCATGAGACTGGACAACATTCTCTAGGCTCACCAGTGTATAAACAATGTTTGGGTCGGTTCCTAAGAGAACCACTCCCGTTAGTTATGTATTTTTGTTGTGATGCAATATCTATTGCGGTATTATGTTGTGCACGTGGAAACGTGCAAGGTGTTGTTAAGTGTTATGTAGTGTATGTTGTAGGATGTATATGTGGAGTGTGGATCATGGATATGATTCCCAGTTTGTGATAAAAGGCATTTAAGGATAACCGATTTAGGGTATGTGTCGTCTATTAAGGAAGTAGCTCCATTAGAGGAGGAACACTCTAGGGATGGAATACCATGAGTGACTTATTAAGTAAGGATTATTATCCGTTTGTTGAGCCCGTTGAGGCGAATGATTATATGTTGTGTGTTGTGTACGACATGTATATGTATACATTGTCTATGTTATGTTACAGACCGTTGTGTCTGAATGGTATTATATGGTTTGGACCTCGAGTCCGTTGTGGTATTATATGGTTTGGACCTCGAGTCCGTTGTGGTATTGTGTGGATTGGACCTTGAGTCCGTTGTGGTGTAAGAATGATGGTAAGGTTGGTAATGATGGTTGGAAGTATTGGTGTTATAAGATGTTTCCCGTGTCTAATAGTAAGATATGTGGGAAGTATGAACTTTGGGGACAAAGTTCTTTTAAGGGGGGTAGATTGAAATACCCCAAACCTTGGCATGTTGGTTAAACACTAAAACATGATATATTAAGACTAAAAAGAGTCTTAGAAACCTTAGTAAACAAATTTAAACAAAAGGAAACACAAATGTGCTTTAAAGTCAATAAGAGCCAAAATGTGCTCTAAGCTTGGGATAAACTTGAGTAAGACCCAATGAGCTTACCAAGACCTCATTTATATACTAATGAACATATTAAACCAATTACCAAAGAAAACCAAGCTTGAAAACAAGTTAAAACACAAAATGTGCTTTAAGAAGTCTTAAAGCACATTTTTGAAAAATTGTCTTGTAAATGAGTTTTGAGTGGCTAAATGTCCATCATTACTCTTAAATATATATGTGTACTATATAGTATCACATTTGGGTGGCTATATTAATGGGAAATCAAAAATTTCACTTCTAAGTGCCTTGTATAGGTGAATAGTGATTTTTACAAGCTATTTTGTAACATATGTGGTATAAGTAATTAAATTGACAAAAGAAGACTATATTACCCTCATATTAATAAGGGGGCCGGTTTTTTTTATATGTGTGGTGACTCACCACTCTCTAGTTAAGGTAATAAGTAATTAAAGCAAACTAAGTAAAACTACTTTTTGCTTTATAACATAAATATCTTCTAAAAGCAACTTCTATCTTCATTCTCATTTCTTTCCTTCATTCCCACGGTTGCAAACACCTCTCTTCTTCCTTCTTCCTTGTTCTCTCTCGGTAATACCACTATCACCATGGAAGTTCCAACTTTGACCACTTGTTAAACCTAGCTCACTTGTCCAAATCAAAAACAAATACCACCAATCTCTTCCTCTCATCAAGCTCTTCATTCCTATCTTCTCAAAACTCCAAGAGCTCCATTTCGGTGCCAAGGTGTTCCACCATTGAAGGAGCTTGAGCTTATATTTTGACATATTATTACTCTCCTTTGCTTCTAGGTAAGGAATCTCAAACAAAAATCAAGTTTCCTCCTTGTTTTTGTCATGTCCGAAAATACACATTGATATAGCTCATTGTGTGACTTTGTTCTAGCTTCATTTCAACTCTTCATGGACTAGGTGGAGTCCTCTCTTGTTATATATTCAAACTCCCTTCAAAGATCAAGGTAAAACAACTACATTGATGTTTTTGAAACAATGTCAAATTAGGGTTTACAATGAGATGAAGCTCAAAGCTTGAATACTCATTATGGTGTTTGTATATTGTCTAGAACTTGACAAGGAACCAAAATACCATACGGTTTTGTAAGGAATCAAGAAGGAAGTGTTTTGGGAAAAAGAGGTAAATCTACTAACTTAAATGTTGTTTAATGCCTTAGGAGAAATGAGCCTATAAATGCTTATTAAAACTACCTAAAGAGCAAATGGTGAATGACTTAGTAAAGTGTTCTCAAGAGACTAGTAAAGGGCATATGTGTGTTGAGTGTATTTGCAGGTTAAAGGCATATACATTGTGGAAATTCAGTGTTTATGATTTAAGCACTTTAAGGGCCTAAGAGCCATGCATTCTAAGGGCCTAAGTGCCATGCAATTTAAATTGTGCACTATATTGTAATGTGGTGTAGATTTGGTGAAATTGTGTATGAGAGTGTTCTTGGTGATTTTAGATGTTTTTGTGTGTTTAAAGGAGAAGGTAAAGTGTTTAGGCTTAGTAATGTTCTAGGAGAAACCATGTCAAAATTTAGGAAATACTCAAGGAGTTCTAGGTGTTAATGTAAGGTTTGAGGAATTAGAAGTGTTAGAAAAATGACTAAGTGTTTATTAAGAGAGGAAATAATGTCTTAAGGTGTTCTAGGTAGACAAGAAGGACTTAGACATCAACTAGGGTTTAGGTTGGTAAGGAATGGTGCTTAAGAGATGATGTTAGGATGAGGAGAAAGCATTTTGGGATAGTAGTTTTCTTAGGTAAGAAATATCATTTAGAAACCTAATGTAAAGTGTTGTAAGTGTTAGTGAATTTATAAGAAAAAAATGAGTAACAAGTGAAACATGGATTTAGGTGTGTTTAAGATGATATCTAGACATTAGAATATATCTAGGAACACTTGGTAAAGTTATACAATTAATGGAGGTGGAGAACTAAGGTAACAACATTTGAAAAGTGACATTTTATCAATTCTGTAGGTTTGGTCCGGGACCTAAGGGCTGGTTAAAGTCCCGGACCAGGGGTGTAAAATAGGCCGAGGGTCACAAAGCAATGTGGTCCGGGACTTGGGTCTTGTACAAGGACCCGGACCACCCCCTGAATTACCCCCGAGAGCTGAGTTAGCATGTGGTCCGGGACCTAAGCTAGGGACCAAGTCCCGGACCACTATAAAACTTGGTTTTTAGGTATTTAAATGATATCTAATGATGGGGATAAGTTAGGAATGATATTATAAGGTTACATAAGACATGTTAGGAGGGTTATAATGACATTTTAAAAGATGGGAAGTTAAAACAAAATGTGGAAATGTGATAACTAGAAATGTGAAGTAGTTAATGTGACAGTGGACTAGTGCGTTGATTAACCGACCTTACTAATGTGTATAGGATTCTCTCAAGGTGGGAACGAAACAAGGCAAGGACCAAGGTATGGTTTTCTTGCAGTCTGTTGCCTAACGGTTTACACCGGCTTGGGTGTTGTTGTTGTTTTCTGAGTGTTTACGACCTTATAAGATTAAGGCATGAAAAGAGTTTACAGTTGTTATATATGTGTTGTAAGGTTATGACTCCTTTCCCTTGGTTGTCTAACAAGACCTAAATGTTTGCTTGTATGTGACTTAACAAATATTGTGTGATCACTAACAAGTGCTAACCGGGGGAGTGAGGAGTCCGGTTGTTCCGGCCACGCGTGTGATGGATGGGGGTCGATATCATATCCGGTTCGGCTCTCTTGGTGTATGTATAGGTGGTATTCCAATTTGGTTTCTACCTTCCCTTAGCTTATCCAAAGCTAGTTACTGACTCACGTCGGGCCATAGGGGCATACGTATGTTATTTCGGTGTGCTTGGGATTACTATATCCGACACACCTTTGGTTTAAGTTAACCGTTCTATATAACCGGACGGTAACGAGGATGGTAACGAGCTCAACATGGGATTGGTAAAAATCCCTAGGCTCTCAGGGTATACTAACTATGGTGGAAGGTTCCTTGTGAGGACCGAATTTATGGTGTTATGTATTGAAGTTGTGATGCTATGCAATTTCCCTTGCTATGCTATGGTATATGTGTATATATATGTTGGTTGTTCTAAAATGAATGCCATGTTATTATGACAATTGGTTGCGCGTATCCCGTTAGTCGATGGGCTGCGCGTTAGCCATACCAGCAAAGGTGCTGACCCCCTCGGGGGCCCCATATTTTTATTGCAGGATGAGGATCGAAGAGGCAGAGTGGCTCTAGGTCCTAGGTTGTTGATATACTTTTGGATAAGTAGGTTGTTGAGCCCGGGATGCGCCTGTGCTCCCGAGGCGTTACATTTTGATACCGTTGTTATACAGTGTGAGATGATTATGGTTTGGAGATGTATTGTAAATTAAATACTCGGTATGGTTGGTTATGTTTATATATGGATGTTAGTTACTATGCTCGGGAGTCTGATCATCAGACCGATACACTTGTATTTATTCTGCCTAGTTAACCACGTGGGTGGTTAACGGCGTTGTAACACCAAAGCGATAGTTATTATTTGGTTGGTTATTTCCGCTGCGACTTCGGTAGATGATAGGAGCGTTGTAGGGGTGTTACAAAAAGTGGTATCAGAGCGAAGTATCGCTCTGATGACTAGAATACCGAGCTTAGGAATATACCGAGTTAGGAAATCTAACTATACTCATGGAGTGAGCAGTTATGGATAGGTTAACCACTAACTAAGTGTGGAAATACCCTATAATCGGGAGACGTTACTACCATTGGACCGATAAGTGTGCAAGCGTGTTGCTAATGAATATTCATATGAATTCAGATGTCAGGTAGACCGCGAGGTCGAGGCCGCGGACGCGGTACTGGAGATATGGGTGACCAGGGCGATAATACTACGGCCCAGACTATGGCTGAGGCAGTTGCAGCCGCCGTAGCCCAGATGGTACCCCAGTTGGTTGCTGCTATACAGCAAGGGCAACAGCCCGGAGTTCAGCCACCGCCACCACCGCCACGAGAGACCAATTGGGTCAAGGCGCTGGCTGATCTGAGACCGCCATCATTTCATGGGGAGACCGATCCCCGTAAGCTAGAGGCGTACATCTCCGAGTTGGAGACCGCCTACGAGACTTTGGCCGTACCTGCTGAGGCTAAGGTCCGACTTGCCGCCTACTACTTGAAGGGGTCGGCACAGAGTTGGTGGAAACTGGTGAGGGAGGACAGGATGACTGATCCTGAGTTTGGATGGAGGGAGTACACGGCTCTATTGCGAGCCAAGTACTACCCGGTACATGTGCAGGAGGCAAAGCGCCTCGAGCTTGACAGTCTGAAGCAGGGGGATAAGATGTCGGTTGATGACTACTATACCGCATTCACCGGCCTTATCCACCTGTTACCAGACCTTGGGTATTCGAACCGGGTGTTGGTGAACCGGTTCTACAATGGACTAAGCCACCGTCTCCGCTATGGGATGGGGCCAGCTGAGTATGCCACCTTGCAGGTAATTAGAGTACCTTGTTATGAATCCATTTATACCGTGAGTGAATGTTAATGTGAGTTGGTAAGTTGTTTTGCGGGGCGTGACTGACATCCTAAAATACAGGAGTGCTATCATGCCGCTGCAAAGGTTGAGATTACCGTCCGTCTGAGGGACGAGGAAAATGCGCACAAGCGCAAGGCCACCAACGAGGGCCAGAATCAGCAAGGGTATGGGGGAGGGAAGAAGAAGAAACCCTACCCTCAGCCCCAGAAGGGCCAGTACCAGGGTGACAAGGGCCAAGCCCAGACCACCACAGCTGATGAGCCACTGAAGCTCACGTACGCGTATGCGGCGAAGCCTCTACGCTCCTACCCGCCTAAGGGTAATTACTTAACCATGTGTATCTAGTTGAGGTGTATGTTGTTGAGATGGGAAGTGAGTATTGATTGTGTGTTGTTATAGCAGCTAGCGCGGGTTCTGGACCGGAGCGCCACTTTTACTGTAAGTGGTGCAATGGAGACCACCCCGGCAAAGACTGCAAGGGGAATGATGTGAGGTGCCGTCACTGCCAGAAGATGGGGCACCGTGAGTTTGAGTGTTGGACGAACCCCAACGGCAGAAACTACAAGCCAAAGGGGCAGTGGAAGGGCAATACTACCACGACCACTGAAGGCCCGAAGGCGATTACTCAGCAGACTTCTGACAAGAAGTACACTGAATCCCAGAAGGGGAAGGCTACGGGGTCCGGCAAGGCCACCCTGAATGTGGTGGACCGGTCTGAGGCACCAGGATCCTCTTCGAGACCAGGTACCGCCTAAACTGATAAATGAAAAAGTGATTGCTTACCGCATTTCATGCATGAGTGTTAGCAAGTCTAAGGGTATAAACATATAAGTAAAGAGTTAGAACATAATGTGGAAAACACCTAAATTAGGCAATTTGAAACTTAGGAACCTTCAATATCTGCTATCCAATCCCACCCACACCAAACCCTGAAGAAACCGCCATCAACATCACCGACTTTCCATTGGAGCAATGTCAGGTTATCCAGCCAGGTATGATACTCTTAAATGGATACCTGACACCGGAAGCACAAATCCACATCATCAGACGATGCGACGAACTTGGAGCAAAACCAGGAGGGTTTTACACACCCGAATACCCGAACGGAGCAAGGATGCAATTGAAGATGATGTGCATGGGTAAGGACTGGAACCCTTACACCAAGTCATATCAAGAAGTTCGAGCTGAAGATGGAGCAACAGTATCAAGTATACCAGAGGAGTTCCATGCGGTCGTTAACCACGCCGTGGGAATTGCTCAACAAGTTGAAGCGGATTCAATTCCAAGTGTAAAAGCAGATTTATGCATTGTAAACTTCTACCAGAAAGGTGGACGGTTAGGTATGCACCAAGACAAGGACGAGTCACCCGAGTCTCTAAGTAAGGGAGTACCCGTGGTGTCTTGGTCCATTGGTGATACCGCAGTGTTTGTGTATGGCGAGCAGAAGCGTGCTGATCTCGCAAAGAAGCTACTGCTAAAATCGGGATGTATTAATCATGGGTGGGCAATCAAGGATGCTATACCATGGCATCAGAAAGATCAAACTGAATACCGCACCGTCGGCAGTGATCAATGCCACACACATGAAACCTGGACGTTTAAATTTGACTTTCAGGCAGTTTTGAGCCTTGTGTAATCATGTAATGTGTTAAGCCAGTGGTTTGACAAAGGAGCTATACTAGCAATGTCTACAATGTAACCAATTTATGGTGTAAAGACTGTGTTAATGAATAAAGGAATGTTGTTTTGGAGTGTATCAACGTGTTGTTACCCAATACTTATTAGTTTGCCAATGAATTAGGCTGTGCACTCGGAACGGGAGGTATACTGAGTGTCTGCAATAAGGCAGAAGCCGGCAAGAGCGGCACAATCCTCACCGGTACCTTCCAGTGAATGGCGTGGATGCATCGATTTTGTTCGACTCTGGAGCCTCGCACACATTCATTTCGCTATCATTTGCGAAGAGGCTGGGGTTAGACGGTGAAGAGATGCCAGATTTCACGGTTACTCTCCCGTCGAAAGAGCGGATCAGATGTACCCGCTACTACCGAGATGCTATTGTTCGAATCAGGGGAAGAGTTTCCGATCGACTTGATAGAGTTCGACGGACTAGGTTTTGTGATTGTCGGGATGAACTGGTTGGAGCGGTACAAGGGTAGAATCCTATGTGCCGAGCATCGACTGCTTCTTAGGAGTCCATCTGGGGTTACTATATCTACCGCCAGAGGCCCAGGGAGCCTTCGACACAGATCATCACCGCCATGGCCATGTATCGTGAGTTGCGACGGGGAAATGATGTATACCTCTGCTATGTCCAGGACATAGAGAGAGACCCTGAGTTTAGCCCAGATGTGCCGGTAGTGTCGGAGTTTCCTGATGTATTTCCTAAGGAACTGCCGGGCATGCCGCCAGCACGAGAGGTTGAGTTTGAGATTGATCTAGTTCCGGGCACCGGACCCATTGCGAAAGCACCTTACCGTATGGCTCCAGCAGAGATGACAGAGCTCAAGGAGCAGCTGCGAGACCTACTCGACAAGGGCTTCATCCGCCCTAGTGTGTCACCATGGGGAGCGCCGGTCCTCTTCGTGAAGAAGAAGGACGGTAGCCTCCGCCTATGTATTGATTATCGGGAGCTGAATGCTGTTACGGTGAAGAACCGTTACCCCTTACCACGCATCGACGATCTATTTGATCAGCTTAGGGGAGCATCAGTATTCTCCAAGATAGACCTACGTTCCGGATATCACCAGATTGCCATCCGTGACAGTGATATCGAAAAGACAGCTTTCAGAACTAGGTATGGGCACTATGAGTTCACCGTTATGCCGTTTGGCTTATCAAATGCACCAGCAAAGTTCATGGACTTAATGAACCGTTTGTTCCAAGATCAGTTGGACAAATCAGTGGTAGTCTTCATCGATGACATCCTTGTGTATTCGAAATCGAGAGGTGAGCATGAAAGTCACCTGAAAGATGTGTTGCAAACATTGAGAAAGAATCAGCTGTATGCTAAATTTTCTAAGTGTGAATTTTGGTTGAACCAAGTATCATTCCTTGGACATGTAATTTCTGAGGCCGGGATCGCTGTTGATCCGGCGAAGATAGATGCAGTGCGCACCTGGCCTAGGCCGAAGACAGTTACCGACATCAGGAGCTTCCTCGGTCTGGCAGGTTACTATAGGAGATTTGTGAAGGACTTCTCCAGTGTCTCGAAGCCGATGACTTCCTGATGAAAAGGATGCACCATTCGAGTGGACAGTCGACTGTGAGAGAGCTTTCACGAGTCTCAAGGATGCTCTGACATCTGCACCGGTTCTGACATTACCAGACGGTCCAGATGGTTTTGAGGTCTATTGCGACGCATCAGGCAGGGGTATGGGTTGTGTGTTGATGCAACACGGGAAGGTCGTGGCTTACGCCTCCCGACAGCTGAAGAAGCATGAGGAGAACTACCCTACCCACGACTTAGAATTGGGGGCCATTGTCTTCGCACTGAAGATATGGCGACATCACTTGTATGGGGTAAGTGTGACGATCTATTCTGACCACAAGAGCTTGAAATACTTGTTCACTCAGAAAGAGTTGAACATGAGGCAGAGAAGGTGGGTTGAATTCTTGAATGATTATGACATCGATTTACAGTACAAGGAGGGTAAGGCAAATGTGGTAGCTGACGCATTGAGTCGCCGAGCACACTCTCTCCATTCGCTAGTCTCTCATACTGGCTTGGTTGAAGAGGTGCGGAGTGCTCAGATGACGGATCAGTATATGTGGAAATTAGACAGAAGCTTATTGATGGCACATTCGAGGGTCAGAAGTATGACTTCAGACTCCACGATGATGACCTGATTAGGCTCAATGGCCGGTTGTGTATACCGAGGAGTAGCGCTGAGCTGAAGGAGCGCATACTGAGTGAATCCCATTGTTCTACGACATCGATTCACCCCGGAGCTTCAAAGATGTATAAAGGTATGAAAAGATATTTCTGGTGGGCTGGAATGAAAAAGGATGTGAATGACTATGTGTTGAGGTGTCTCACTTGTCAGAAGGTCAAGTTTGAGCACCGACGGCCTGGTGGTATGGTGCAGCCAATGCCAGTGCCGGAGTGGAAGTTCCATGACATATCTATGGACTTCGTGGTAGGGCTTCCGCCTACAAGGGGAGGTCTAAATATGATTTGGGTGGTAGTTGACCGACTGACCAAGGTGTCTCGATTCATTCCGATGAAGGACACCTGGAAAGTGGCAAGTTGGCAGAATTATTCGATAAAGAGATTGTAAGACATCATGGTGTACCAAAGACGATAGTATCTGACAGAGATACCAGATTTATCCAGATATTGGAAGTCTACACGAGAGGCACTTGGTACTGAACTGAAATTGAGCACGGCGTTTCACCCACAGACCGATGGTCAGAGTGAGCGCACCATACAGACACTTGAGGATATGCTACGTGCATGTGCACTTGACTTTCAGACCAGCTGGATTGATAAGTTACATCTGATCGAGTTTAGTTACAACAACAGTTATCATGCATCGATCAAGATGTCTCCCTTCCAGGCATTGTACGGTAGACCATGCCGCACACCATTATGCTGGGATGAATCGAGTGAGACGGTCATTATAGGACCAGAGTATCTTGAGCAAGTTCAGGCAGAAGTTCGCCAGATCAGGGCTAATATGAAAGCAGCTCAGGATAGACAGAAGTCGTACGCAGATGTGCGCCGACGTGACCTGGAGTTCGCCGTGGGCGATCAGGTATTTTTGAGAGTATCCCCCATGAAGGGAGTATTTCGTTTTGGTCAGAAGGGCAAGTTGAGCCCGAAATATGTAGGTCCTTATGTTGTGACGGAGCGGATCGGCCCGGTAGCTTATAGACTTGATCTACCCGCCGAGCTGGGCAAGGTACATGATGTATTTCATGTGTCCCAGCTGAAGAAATATATGTCTCATCCGTCTCATGTGCTTCAGCCGGAAAGGCTAACCTTAGAGCCGACCATGCGATCAGTGGAGACTCCGGTACGGATTCTGGATACTAAGACTCGAGACACTCGCCATAAGTCCGTGAGACTGGTGAAGGTCCTCTGGTCTAACCAGGACGTTGAGGAGGCCACTTGGGAGCTGGAAGAAAAGATGAAGGCGAAGCACCCGTCATTGTTTGCTTCTTAGTGTTTATATGTATAGGGTACGGGGCGTACCCCTTTTAAGGGGGGTAGAGCCGTTTCGGTTATGGTTGTGTACGACATGTATATGTATACATTGTCTATGTTGTTACAGACCGTTGTGTTGATATGGTGGACTATGGTATTATATGGTTTGGACCTCGAGTCCGTTGTGGTATTGTGTGGATTGGACCTTGAGTCCGTTGTGGTGTAAGAATGATGGTAAGGTTGGTAATGATGGTTGGAAGTATTGGTGTTATAAGATGTTTCCCGTGTCTAATAGTAAGATATGTGGGAAGTATGAACTTTGGGGACAAAGTTCTTTTAAGGGGGGTAGATTGAAATACCCCAAACCTTGGCATGTTGGTTAAACACTAAAACATGATATATTAAGACTAAAAAGAGTCTTAGAAACCTTAGTAAACAAATTTAAACAAAAGGAAACACAAATGTGCTTTAAAGTCAATAAGAGCCAAAATGTGCTCTAAGCTTGGGATAAACTTGAGTAAGACCCAATGAGCTTACCAAGACCTCATTTATATACTAATGAACATATTAAACCAATTACCAAAGAAAACCAAGCTTGAAAACAAGTTAAAACACAAAATGTGCTTTAAGAAGTCTTAAAGCACATTTTTGAAAAATTGTCTTGTAAATGAGTTTTGAGTGGCTAAATGTCCATCATTACTCTTAAATATATATGTGTACTATATAGTATCACATTTGGGTGGCTATATTAATGGGAAATCAAAAATTTCACTTCTAAGTGCCTTGTATAGGTGAATAGTGATTTTTACAAGCTATTTTGTAACATATGTGGTATAAGTAATTAAATTGACAAAAGAAGACTATTACCCTCATATTAATAAGGGGGCCGGTTTTTTATATGTGTGGTGACTCACCACTCTCTAGTTAAGGTAATAAGTAATTAAAGCAAACTAAGTAAAAACTTTTTACTTTATACTACAAATATCTTCTAAAAGTAATTCTATCTTCATTCTCATTTCTTTCCTTCATTCCCACGGTTTCCCACCTTCTTCTTCCTTCTTCCTTGTTCTCTCGGTAATAACACTATCACCATGGAAGTTCCAACTTTGACCACTTGCTAAACCTAGCTCACTTGTCCAAATCAAAAACAAAGACCACCAATCTCTTCCTCTCATCAAGCTCTTCATTCCTATCTTCTCAAAACTCCAAGAGCTCCATTTCGGTGCCAAGGTGTTCCACCATTGAAGGAGCTTGAGCTTATTTTACATATTATTACTCTCCTTTGCTTCTAGGTAAGGAATCTCAAACAAAAATCAAGTTTCCTCCTTGTTTTTGTCATGTCCGAAAATACACATTGATATAGCTCATTGTGTGACTTTGTTCTAGCTTCATTTCAACTCTTCATGGACTAGGTGGAGTCCTCTCTTGTTATATATTCAAACTCCCTTCAAAGATCAAGGTAAAACAACTACATTAATGTTTTTGAAACAATGTCAAATTAGGGTTTACAATGAGATGAAGCTCAAAGCTTGAATACTCATTATGGTGTTTGTATATTGTCTAGAACTTGACAAGGAACCAAAATACCATACGGTTTTGTAAGGAATCAAGAAGGAAGTGTTTTGGGAAAAAGAGGTAAATCTACTAACTTAAATGTTGTTTAATGCCTTAGGAGAAATGAGCTTATAAATGCTTATTAAAACTACCTAAAGAGCAAATGGTGAATGACTTAGTAAAGTGTTCTCAAGAGACTAGTAAAGGGCATATGTGTGTTGAGTGTATTTGCAGGTTAAAGGCATATATATTGTGGAAATTCAGTGTTTATGATTTAAGCACTTTAAGGGCCTAAGAGCCATGCATTTTAAGGGCCTAAGTGCCATGCAATTTAAATTGTGCACTATATTGTAATGTGGTGTAAATTTGGTGAAATTGTGTATGAGAGTGTTCTTGGTGTAGATGTTTTGTGTGTTTAAAGGAGAAGGTAAAGTGTTTAGGCTTAGTAATGTTCTAGGAGAAACCATGTCAAAATTTAGGAAATACTCAAGGAGTTCTAGGTGTTAATGTAAGGTTTGAGGAATTAGAAGTGTTAGAAAAATGACTAAGTGTTTATTAAGAGAGGAAATAATGTCTTAAGGTGTTCTAGGTAGACAAGAAGGACTTAGACATCAACTAGGGTTTAGGTTGGTAAGGAATGGTGCTTAAGAGATGATGTTAGGATGAGGAGAAAGCATTTTGGGATAGTAGTTTTCTTAGGTAAGAAATATCATTTAGAAACCTAATGTAAAGTGTTGTAAGTGTTAGTGAATTTATAAGAAAAAAATGAGTAACAAGTGAAACATGGATTTAGGTGTGTTTAAGATGATATCTAGACATTAGAATATATCTAGGAACACTTGGTAAAGTTATACAATTAATGGAGGTGGAGAACTAAGGTAACAACATTTGAAAAGTGACATTTTATCAATTCTGTAGGTTTGGTCCGGGACCTAGGGGCTGGTTAAAGTCCCGGACCAGGGGTGTAAAATAGGCCGAGGGTCACAAAGCAATGTGGTCCGGGACTTGGGTCTTGTACAAGGACCCGGACCACCCCCTGAATTACCCCCGAGAGCTGAGTTAGCATGTGGTCCGGGACCTAAGCTAGGGACCAAGTCCCGGACCACTATAAAACTTGGTTTTTAGGTATTTAAATGATATCTAATGATGGGGATAAGTTAGGAATGATATTATAAGGTTACATAAGACATGTTAGGAGGGTTATAATGACATTTTAAAAGATGGGAAGTTAAAACAAAATGTGGAAATGTGATAACTAGAAATGTGAAGTAGTTAATGTGACAGTGGACTAGTGCGTTGATTAACCGACCTTACTAATGTGTATAGGATTCTCTCAAGGTGGGAACGAAACAAGGCAAGGACCAAGGTATGGTTTTCTTGCAGTCTGTTGCCTAACGGTTTACACCGGCTTGGGTGTTGATTGTTTTCTGAGTGTTTACGACCTTATAAGATTAAGGCATGGAAAGAGTTTACAGTTGTTATATTATGATGTGTAAGGTTATGACTCCTTTCCCTTGGTGTCTAACAAGACCTAAATGTTGCTTGTATGTGACTTAACAAAATGTTGTGTGATCACTAACAAGTGCTAACCGGGGGAGTGAGGAGTCCGGTTGTTCCGGCCACGCGTGTGATGGATGGGGGTCGATATCATATCCGGTTCGGCTCTCTTGGTGTATGTATAGGTGGTATTCCAATTTGGTTTCTACCTTCCCTTAGCTTATCCAAAGCTAGTTACTGACTCACGTCGGGCCATAGGGGCATACGTATGTTATTTCGGTGTGCTTGGGATTACTATATCCGACACACCTTTGGGTAAAGGTAACCGTTCTATAACCGGACGGTAACGAGGATGGTAACGAGCTCAACATGGGATTGGTAAAAATCCTAGGCTCTCAGGGTATACTAACTATGGTGGAAGGTTCCTTGTGAGGACCGAATTTATGGTGTTATGTATTGAAGTTGTGATGCTATGCAATTTCCCTTGCTATGCTATGGTATATGTGTATATATATGTTGGTTGTTCTAAAATGAATGCCATGTTATTATGACAATTGGTTGCGCGTATCCCGTTAGTCGATGGGCTGCGCGTTAGCCATACCAGCAAAGGTGCTGACCCCCTCGGGGGCCCCATATTTTTATTGCAGGATGAGGATCGAAGAGGCAGAGTGGCTCTAGGTCCTAGGTTGTTGATATACTTTTGGATAAGTAGGTTGTTGAGCCCGGGATGCGCCTGTGCTCCCGAGGCGTTACATTTTGATACCGTTGTTATACAGTGTGAGATGATTATGGTTTGGAGATGTATTGTAAATTAAATACTCGGTATGGTTGGTTATGTTTATATATGGATGTTAGTTACTATGCTCGGGAGTCTGATCATCAGACCGATACACTTGTATTTATTCTGCCTAGTTAACCACGTGGGTGGTTAACGGCGTTGTAACACCAAAGCGATAGTTATTATTTGGTTGGTTATTTCCGCTGCAACTTCGGTAGATGATAGGAGCGTTGTAGGGGTGTTACACCAACACCATCACCATTTTCCATCTTTGAACCCTTGTAAAACCTAGCTCACTTAACCAAATCAAAAACAAACACCACCATTCTCTTCCTCTCATCAAGCTCTTCATTCCTATCTTCTCAAAATTTCAAGATCACCATTTCGGTGCCATGGAGTTCCACCATTGATGGAGCTTGAGCTTGTCTTTCCGCATATTATTGATCTCCTTTGCTCCTAGGTAAGGAATCTCAAAGAAAAATCAAGTTTCCTCCATGTTTTTGTGTGACCGAAAATATTCATTGATGGAGCTCCTTGTGTTGCTTTGTTCTAGCTCCATTTGAATCTTTCAAGGACTAGGTGGAGTCCTCTCTTCATAGATATTCAAACACCCTCCAAAGATTAAGGTAAAACAACTACATTAATGTTTTTGAAATAATGTAAACCTAGGTTTACAATGAGATGGAGCTTAAAGCTTGAATACTCATTATGTTGTTTGTATAATGTTTAGTAGTTGGCAAGGAACCAAATGCCTTACCGGTTTTGTAAGGAAACAAGAAAGAAATTGGGAGGAAAAGAGGTAAATATGCTATCTTAATGTGGTTTAATGCCTTAGGAGAAATAAGCTTATAATGCTTGTTAAAACTACCTAAAGAGCAAATGGTGAATGACCTAGTAAAGTGTTCTCAAGGAGACTAGTAAAAGAACATATGTATTGGTGTATGTATTTGCAGGTCAAAGGCATTACTTATGTGGGAAATTCAGTGTTTAAGGTTTATGCAATTTAAGGGCCTAAGAGCCATGTTATTTAAGGGCCTAAGTGCCAAGCAATTTAAGTTATGCACTATATTGTGATGTAGTGCTAAATGTGTGAAGTCTTGTGTATAAAAATGTGCTTGATGGATTTTAGGTGTTCTTGAATGAAATAAGGTAAAAACCTAAGTGTTTGGATGTGAGTAAATACAAGAGAAGCTATGGCCAAATTTGGGGAAATGTGTGAGAAGTTCTAAGTGTTTTAAGAAAGTTTTGGTGAACTAGGAAGTGTTAAAGGTGAATAAAGGTTTACTTGAGAAGGAAAACATGTTATGGTGATTTAGAGTGATGCAAGGACTTAGGTGTTATCTTGGAAGTTCTAGGAATTCAATGTGTGTTTTGAGGATGTATTTAAGTCTTGGAGGAGTTTGTTTAAGGTTTAGGTTATGATAATGTGCAAGGTGGGAATAATGTTTAGGTACGGTTTTGAGAAAGGAACTTTTAGGAAGTTGTGAAAAGAAGATTTGTTTAGTAAGAGAAGATGCTTGGGAGATGATGTTAAGGTAAGGAGGAAACATTTTGGGATAGTTGTAATCAAAGGTGAGAAACACCATTTAGAAACCTAGAGTCAATGTTATAAGTGTTGGTGTATGTATAAGAAAATTGGGTAACAAGTTGGACAATGTTTTAAGGTGAATCGAAGTGGTATTTTGGCATTAGAATATACCTAAGATCATATGTAAGTTTATACAATTAATGGAGGTGGAGAACTAAGGCAACAACACTTGAAAAATGCAATTTTGACAATTCTGTAGCTTTGGTCCGGGACCTAGGTCATGGTTCAAGACCCGGACCAAGCTTTTAAAATGGCCGAGAGTTGTAACATGTTGTGGTCCGGGACTTAAGGGAAGTACAAGGTCCCGGACCACCCTATTAAAATCGCCCGAGAGTTTTCTAATGTTTGGTCCGGGACTTAAGGTAAGGACCAAGTCCCGGACCACTCTAAAAATGTTGTTAAGGTTGGAAAATGATGTCTAATGATGGGGATTGATGGTTAATGATGTTATGAGGTTGTTAAGGACATGTTAGGTGAGTTTAAATGGCAATTAAGTGGGTGAAAAGTTGTATCAAAATGTAAAAGTAAAACAAGTTAAAATGTAAAGTTATGTAACTAAGTTAACGGGGAAAGTTAAGCATTAGACATTAAATAATCAAGCAAACCCCGATGTTAATAAAAACACATGTGATGTTAACAGTTGTTCGAGAATCGCTCGAGGAACATAAGTGGACGTGGTAACGTGGACTCCGGTGACAGGTATGGTTTTCTTGCAACCTGTGTCCTACCGGATTACACCGGCTTGTATGCCAATGTGTTTTTCTGTATGTTTGCCACGTTGTAAGATAAAACATGTAATGAGTTTACAGTAATTCATATATGTGGCGTGCTCAACTCCGATACCATTTAACCTCGGCAGTGTTAACCTTAGTTAACTGAGTCTAGGATCACATGAGAGTTCGGTATTCGGAGTAAACGACCCGAACCATGGGACGTACTAACCACGGCTATGCGTGTGTTAAATGTGTGATATGTGTATGTGAATGTAGGGATCTCCCTTGTGTGTTTAACCCAGTTGTAATACTGTATGTGTTAGTGTGATAGACTCCATAGTGGGGTTCTAACTATTATCTAAAGTAAGTATGTACTAACAGTAGTGAGGAATCCGGTTTGGCCGGTCGCGCGTTGTTTGGGAGAGGGTATCCTTCCTAGCCTTACCCTTCTCTTTGTTATGGTTGTTTCCCTCACGGGTTATGATCTCCCATTAGCTTACTCCAAAGCTTAGCTATTCTGACTTATGATCGGTTTAGGGGGAACATGTGTTGTGTGGTGTGTTCGGGCCTCCAAACCGAACTGCCTTAACTTAAGTTACTCGTCCAACTATTAGGACGGTAATGAGTGTTGTTTTATTGTATAACGAGCTTATCATGAGACTGGCAACATTCTCTAGGCTCACCAGTGTATAAACAATGTTTGGGTCGGTTCCTAAGAGAACCACTCCCGTTATGTTATGTATTTTTGTTGTGATGCAATATCTATTGCGGTATTATGTTGTGCACGTGGAAACGTGCAAGGTGTTGTTAAGTGTTGTATGTGTATGTTGTAGGATGTATAATGTGGAGTGTGTGGATCATGGATATGATTCCCAGTTTGTGATAAAAGGCATTTAAGGATAACCGATTTAAGGGTATGTGTCGTCTATTAAGGAAGTAGCTCCATTAGAGGAGGAACACTCTAGGGATGATGAATACCATGAGTGACTTATTAAGTAAGGATATATTATCCGTTTGTTGAGCCCGTTGAGGCGAATGATTATGTGTTGTGTGTTTACAGTTGCATGTGTGATTTAAAAATAATCAACCGCATGCTAAGACGACAATTAGTTGTGCGTGGCCCGGTAGCATGTGGGCTGCGGGATTACCATACCAGCAAAGGTGCTGAGCCCCTTGGGGGCCACCCTTTCTCTTCTTTTCCTGTTTCAGGTACAGAGAGCTGGAAGCCGTTCGAGAGTAGGACGGGGTAGACATTGTACATGGGTAATCATTTAAGTGTATATATACAGTAGGTGTAGTAAGACCGAAATTGTTGTCGGCATCAGTTTATAAATACTCTGTATAGTTGTAAGGTGTATGTTGTCGTTGTTGTTAATGGAAAGGGATAGTAATGTGTAGTCACTCGGGAATTTAGCCCATCAGACCGGTACAATGTATATGTATTAGCCTTGTTAGCCACGTGGGTGGTTAACGGCGTGTAACACCAACGAGATAAGTAATTTGATGAGGTTGTTTTTCCGCTGCAGTTTAATGTAAGTGTGTTATTGTTGGATGGGGTGTTACACATTCATAAAAAGAAAAGTGTATAAAGAAATAATTCACTAATCTAAGAAGGGTTAGAAGTCGTGCCTTACTGGAATCCTCACTTCCCAATTCTACCCTAGTTCCCCAGTTTTAAGTGCACCTATATTCTAAGTATTTCACTCGGCTTGTTTTCTCGGGTTCAGAGCGTAACTACGCTCTGATACCACTTTCTGTAACGCCCCTATTTACAATAAATACAGCGGAATATAAAATCTCTACTGGCGTTTACAGACCATCGGGTTCCAAACACCCGACACCAAACCTCACCAATTACAACTTACAAAATTACAAAAGCTACGGTCTGAACTCGAGAAAAACAACATAACATAACTACTAGTAGAATAGATTAACTCTCCACAATTCCTAATTCCCACCCCAATCACTCATGCTCTTCATGGCCACCTGTATAACCAATTTACACCTGCAAGATGAAACCAAGCAGCCCACCCCGAGAGGGGTGGGTCAATTCCCTGGAATGGAACTGGTACGATCCTCCAAAAACAAACTTATAATACAACTCTTAAATAAATAATAGCCTGAAAGCAATCACTTAAACCACATAGAGGAGCAAGGCATTCCACACATCACCAAATCAAGATAACAAGTTAAGAATAAAGATGAATAACAGAAAGGTAAAGTTAGTGAAACAAAACCACACCATGTGTTTGTGGACATCCAATGCCTTAGTTAAACCCAATTCCCGTTAGAAGTAAAAAGACTCAGATAGTCACAAAGGACTAGGAATGATAAGATAGATCCAAGAACCAATAGCTCAAGAGTGGAATAAAACCAATTGGGAGAGATGGCCCCCACCGCCAAGTACGTCCTTTTAGGACAGGGGATATACAACCCCTCACTGTTTACTACGTCCTCTTAGGACAAGGGATATACAGTCCTTTACTGTTAAATATAAATGTCTGTATGGACGAGGGATATACAACCCCCTGCTGTCAAATGTAAATGCCCCTATGGGCGAGGGATATACAGCCCCCTGCTGTTACCATTGAAAACGCGCGCACGTCGAAACCTCAAGAACCAGCTCATGGATGAAACGATATCCAGAGTCAAAAGAAGAATTTACCAAAATTGACCTTTTCCACATTCCCACTAGATCACTAACTACCCAGAGCAATACCAAAACACCCAGTCCTACAGAGTGCAAAAGCGTAAACCCTAAGCAGTCAGTGTCTAATGGAACAACCAAAAAGAAGGAACCAATACCCAAGTGAGTTTCACATTGAAGGCTCAGTTAGACACACAAGCTGAGTTAGTCACACAACCATTTCCTTTTTAGAAATTCCTCTTAAAGTCAGTTAGCGTTTCCCGAAAACGTCTCACAAGTCAATCAGCAAAAGTAACGGAGTACGAGAAATCGTACCTGGTCAACGTTGTAGCAGTTCTAGTAAACTCGTGCAAACATTCAACAATTCTCTGAGGAACATTGAAGATAATTTACTATCAATAACCTGTACCCTAAGTTAAACTTAAATAAATTCCTCTCTCTTATTTCCAAATCCCAATTATCTTATAAGCCCTCGCTTAAATGTTATGTATAACCTTTGACTTATTTTAGAAGGTTGCATAGCCCAAGGTTGTAGGATCAAGGAATGTATTTTTTTAACACCTGCTAACTGTCCACTCCTATCCACTTTATTCATATTTAACCACAATCCTCACATTCAAGACTTTTGAGACCTTTACAACATAAATGTGTTTATATTATATAATTAAATCTAAGAATTTCAATAATAATCTTAAGCTTAATACCTTTATTCTTAATTTAGAATAAACATTGTATTATGACCTATGATGGACTCATCTCAGAATACTATACTATTATCTCACAATGTAAAGATTATGTATTTAAACAATATCTACTAGATAACCCATTATGATTAAGTCTTTCCCTTAACTTAATTAAGATCTACATCTTGTATATTGGAATCGTAGTGTCGTAGATGCATTTTATTATAACTTAATTGAACTGCTAAACTCAATTATCTCATCTTTAGTTCAGAATGACTTTTAATTACAACCATCTAATAAACTTGTCATAAGATGTTAAATTGCTTCTCATCCTGAATAACTATACTATAGTTAACTTAGATTTAAAGAATTAATCTTACATTTAGTATTCACAAGGTATATTATATGTTTTATTATTACCTATACAATAAGGCGCTTAGTATAACCTTTTATGTATCCTTACTTACATTTAATTTCCTAAATGTTTTATTTTTACACACATCCTCTCTATAGACTATGTATAATCCTTTGTACTAAACTTCATTAAGCTTAAGCCTTAAATACGTTTTAAATTGTTTTACAAAACCTAAGGTTTCAAAGGAATAACTTAATAAATCAATTTCCTTTATTGTATTTAGGATGGACAATATATCTACATAGAGTAGAATTTATCAAAGAATTAAATTCTGGTTCGTAAGTGAAATTGTTAATTGTTTAATAAGATATATAATCTATTATGGAAATTCTCATATTTTATATTCAAAATAACATATCATTATTTCCCAAAAACAAGGATTATGATTCTAAATAATCATTCAAGTTTGAAACTTATGCAATTACCTCTTTTGGTTAACCCGAAACCAAAAAGTGAGATAGAAATCTCATTCAGTTCGAGAGTTAAAATGAATACCAAAAGAGTTGACTGCTGAGCCGTATGAGGTAGGAAACTCTCAAGTACGGTTCTAAGGGAAGGAACCTTCTATTCCGACCGGGGAGAGCAGGCCATTCGACAGGGAGATTCTGAAATTGCGGAGGCTTGGTTCGATCAAGCCGCTGAGTATTGGAAACAAGCTATAGCGCTTACTCCTGGTAATTATATTGAAGCACATAATTGGTTGAAGATCACGAGGCGTTTCGAGTAAAATTTTTTGAAAAGTATATCAACATAATATCTTATGTAACTTAGTTTTATCTAATAAAAGGTTCAAAGGTTTTAAGTATAAAATTCCTATTTATAAACCTTCTATAAATTCTAACTACTAAATACCTCACTTAATTGTAAACTCACATCCTAAGTATTGGTAATAAATGTTATAAATGTATTTCATATGGCTTATCTAATGCCAAGAAACTTAAGGATTATTACTTAGATAAATTTCCAAATCATAGTTTAATATTTATACCATAATCCTCTTAATGATTTTATCTTAAAACATTAAGTTATATTTCAATGCCATAAATGCTAAGAAATGATTAAATCTAGACTTACTAATCCACCTCACATTTAGAGGTAAAAGTATTTTATTTATTTTATCATTGTTTATATATATTAAGAATATCTAGATGTAAGAGTATTACATTTATTTATTAATTATATAATAAGTTCTATTGGTGTAAAATCTAATTACAAATATCCCTAAGTCCCAACTTATTAATTACCTAACCAAATTATAGATTTACATTCTGGTCTTTGACAAATAATATTACACATGTATTTTAACATGGTTTACATAAATCTTAGAAATCCAAGATAACTCTTTAAGCTTAATTTCATAACCACAATTCAATACTACCTCATATAATATTCTTTTAATAGTATTATGTATAGGTTTAGTTTAACTTATTAATTCCTTCATATTCTATTTGTTATAAGGTATTTTATGTCTTTTATTTATTTATTTATCGTATATGTATACTAGGATTTATTCAAGACATTCTTTATGTGTTTTTATTGCATTTAATTATTTATATTAACTTTTACACATATCTACATCCAAAATATGGTTTATAAAATAAAGTATTTTCCTTAGTTTCTATTAAGTATATTAACTACCATATTATATAATTAATATAAATGTAGATTAATTTAGTTCCTTGATTTAACCTAAGTTACTATTTTATTTCTTTTATATATATGTTTATATATATATATATTTACTTCACTTACAAGTTTATACCCCAAAAGTACTTATTAACATTCTGTATTAAATGTTAGTTTAGTCTTATTATACTTTCCCCAACCTATAAAGTTTATTAATCATCTATACTTTAATTTTTGGTTACATTAAAAACCTTATATTATAAGGTAACTTATGAAAAACCTTAGAAATACAATTTTTAAACCTATTTCCTCTTGTCCAAAAATTCCCAAATTAAGTATATAAGAACTATAACATTTTAGACATATTATAAAATTTTTATTTCATAAAAATATCTTTTTAAATTAGCCAAACAATTCCAGAAAACCCATAACTTGCAAAAATCCTAACTTACGTTTAAAAACTCCAAAACCATATTAATTTACATCAAAATAAACTAGATTTAATAAGGAATCTATGGTTAAAATTTCAAGTCAAAATACATTAGGGAAAGCATTTAAATACAATCAACAAGTTAGGGTTTATTTCTGAAATTATAATAAAAACTTATACTCTTAATTTGAAACGATCTAATCTCAGCCGACCGTTTCTTATAACTACGATCGAACGGCTGCTGAAAGCCGAGTTCATCATCCGCCCCCCAACCCGATTCGAGTACTAAATCCCGATTTTCTCACAATCTACAGAACCAAATTGAGTGATTCTTGTTTCTATGGTTTCGAAATCACATTACGGTTCCATTGATACTAATTTCGCTAGCTATAATGCAGGATTCATCGGTTTTCGATTTATGTTTCGAAGCTAGGGTTCATACTTGTTTCCGAACTCGTTTTTGCAAAATTCTACATATACGAAGCATAATAAGCTTAATTGGTGGTTGGGTTAGGTCGGAAACACGACAAGGTTTGACATAAACGGAGCAATTGATCGGAAACTTAGCGGAGTTGTGCGAATTGAGTGAATTCGAAACCGGATTCTGGAAAAGTTCAAACTTTCGAGCAGTTCACGAGGCCGACTTTGAGGATCTATAACTTGCAGTACAGATCGAGTTAGGCTATGTGTAAGGGCTTAATCGAAAGAGTACACTTAGCTCTACATATTGATAACAAGAACTCACCCTAACTCGCACTACACAGAAAGAAATCGAAGCTGGAAGTTACAAGTTTACCTTGCGTTTTCTGGAAAGAGAACTTATGATTTTATGCTGTGATGAATCCGAAACTTTAGACACCTTGTTCTTCCAAACGGTTGGGAATTGGCTTAGGTCATCAATATGAAAGTTTTAGAGGGATTAGAGCTCTTCTAAACGAGCTAAAGAACATGAAATTTGGATGAGAAACGAAGAAGTTATGGCTAGACGAAGTTACCTGAATTCGAAGGGAAAACTGGAACTGCAGTTTCGGTTTTTTGTAGGGTGGCTACTTTGGCTCAAATTTCCGATTGATTTAGGACGAGTTAGGGTTAGTGTGAGTTATGGTTGTTTAGAGGAAGTGTAGGAGAAGGCAACAAAGAAGACGACACACAAAAATTCCATAAGATGAGAAAGTTATGAAGGTCACAAGATAGGGCAAAAACTGCTTTCTGTTACCGGAAATATAGGAGATAAAACGGCTAAGTGTTGGGCAACCCGTGACAGTGTGACACGTGGCATATTTCAAAATTTTGACTCTAAACTTCAATCTAGCATAACTTTGGCTAGGATGATCCGTTTTTGACGTTCTTTTTATCAATCTTCATGGTTTTCCATAACCTATTTATTGGTATAGGTTTCATGTGCTAGTTTGACCATTCTCAAAAGTCAACCCTAGCAAGGCTTAATAAGCTTTAAGGTTTCTAGGATTTTATATTGACTTTTATGTCCCAAATCAATGCTCCCAATATTTCTAAAATCTTTATAATATAATTGGAGTGTCTAGGAATTTTTCTAAGATTTATTGACTTATAAATCTTGTTTTAAATTCATAATACTATATAATAATATATAATAATTAAATATTTAATTGTATTCTTTACAGTTAAATAGGAGGAATCCCCTAAAATAATTTCCATAATTCCATATAATATTAATATTCACAATTCTTACAATACTTTAATTTCATAATCCTTATACTAATTTAATATTCATAATTCCATATAATAATTTAATATTCATAATTCCATATAATAATTTAATACTTAATAGTATTATTAAAGGTTTAATAAAAGAAATCCCCTAAATTAATTTAAATTAATTTAGGGGTATTTCACTACTAAAGCACCGTATACTCACTTAGAGTTAGCGAAAATGCTACATGACTTCTTAAAATCTGAGATTGCCGAGAATAAAGTGAAAGAATTGGTTAACAGCTTTAAGACTGCTAATGAGAAGAAACCGGGATGGGGAGGACAGTCCAGTAGTGCCGGTTACGGTGAAACATCTGCCCCAAAATCTTTGGGGCAAGGTATAAGCCTTATGGAAAGGGTCTAACCACATATGTCTACACCGAAAATAAGCCAATGTATGGAGCAAAAGTCATCACTATCGCTCCGAGACGATACGCAACTGCGGTAAAAGAAAGGCTATTTACCACCTCTAGGAAGCCTTCCCCGGGGGAGAACCAGGTAGCGTACTATGAATTCCACGGACACTATAATCACTGGACAACCAATTACGCAACACTATCAAAAGAGTTAAACAGGATCGATGAGCAAAGGAAGAGCCAAGAAAAGCAGAAATGGGAAGCTCCCAGGCAACAGAAAAGTAACAATGACTACTAGAATCGATCTCGGACTAGTCGAAATGAAGAGAGCATGGCTGGACAGAGAGATGAATGTCACCCCGAGATAAACCACAGTAAGTCCATCGACTTTGGGGTCATAACCGGGCTATTTTCAGAAAAGGGACCATTTACTACGAAAGAAAAGAAAAGACATGTGCATGAGGTTCACGAGGAGTTTCCAGAAAGAAAGATCTAGAAGAAAGAGCCTCTACCACCAATTTATTTCACAGAGGAGGATGAGGTAGGAGTGTACTTCCCCCATATTGACCCCCTTGTCATTCGGGCCCAAGTCAATGATTGGATGGTAGGCAACATCCTGGTTGATAGCGGAGCAGGGGCAAACGTAATCTCTTTAGCAGCATTCCGGAAACTGGAAATCCCGGATGAAAAAGTGAAGACGTTTACTACTACTTTCGAGGGGTTCATAGGGGAATCACAACACAGGCCTCCGGAAGCGTCGATGTCACGATGACCCTGGGCCAGAAGGATGATCGAAGAATGGAAAAAATAACTTTGTACATTATGCGAGATCTATCGGGGTATAACATCTACTTGGATAGACCAGGCATTAATTTCTTCGGGACCATTTGCAGCACTTATTATCTCAAACTCAAATACTTGACAAGGTCCGGAAAATTGGTGTCTATTCCCGGAAACCTAAAAACGGCGAGAGTGTGCGAAGTACGGATCACTGAGGACTTCCCGGAAGATGATGTGGTGAAGGAGGTTGGATCAGCCCAAGAATATGAAGAAGGGGAAATCAGAGGCCGGGCGCACAAGGAAAGTTCAGAGAAGGCCATAGTACCGGTGGATCTGCCAAAAGAGGTACCCCAAAAATCCGATCCTTCTAAATTGTTCAAAATTGGAAATGCTTTTCACCATGATGAACATAATCGCTTAATGAGATTTTTGGAAAAAACAAGAGAAACATTTGCTTGGAGCCCAAGGGACATGCCCGGGGTAGGCGCCAGCATTGTCCAGCATACCCTAAACGTGGACCCCATGTTCCTGGCCATCAGATAGAGGAAAAGGATCATGGGAAGAGAAAGAGACGAGGCGGCCCGGGCAGAGGTGGAAAAACTTCTTGAAGCTGGTTTTATTAGAAAAGTCTTTTATCTGAAATGGTTGTCAAATGTAGTGCTAGTAAAAAAAGCAAACGGGAAATGAAGAATGTGTGTGGATTTTATAGATCTAAATAAAGCCTGACCTAAGATTTTTATCCATTACCTTCCATAGACAAGCTAGTTACGGCAACAACTCAAAGTAGTGTAATGAGTTGTTTAGATGCGTTCTCCGAGTATAATCAAATAATGATGAATGAGGGCGATCAGAAGAAAACATATTTTATCACTTCGACCGGTATCTTTGTTACAAAGTCATGTCGTTCGGATTAAAAAATGCTAGGACAACCTTTCAACGGATGATCGACGAGGTGTTCCAGGGGCAACTATCCCTTAAAGTGAAGGCATATGTAGACGACACAGTATTAAGAAGTGATTCTGTAACCGAGCATATGAATGATATTGAAGAAACCTTCAACCCCTTGGATAAATACAGAATGAAATTTAACCCTGAAAAATGTGTCTTCGGAGTTACCCGGGGAAAGTTTCTGGGTTTCATAGTCGGGCAGAGGGGAATCGAGGTTGATCCGGAGAAAATCCAGGCAGTCCTCAACCTTTCGCGGCCGAAAATATCAAAGATGTGCAAGCCTTGAATGGAAGACTCACTGCTTTAAGCAAATTTTGCTCCAAACTTCAAGAAAAATCCATTCCGTTCTTTAACGTGCTCCGAAAGAATAAGCAATTCCGGTGGGATACATACTGTGCAGAAGCTTTTAATGCAGATTAAAAAGATGCTCCGTGAGCTCCCAAAGCTTGGTGTTCCATCTTCAGGCCAAGATTTGTTCCTATATCTGTCAGTATCAGAGTGGGTTGTGGCAGCAGTTTTGGTGATAGAAGAAATACAGAAAGAAATCCTTGTTTACTACACTGGCAAAATTTTGACCTCCACAGAGACAAGGTACACTAACATTGAAAAGATTTTTTTACTCTTGTTATAGCTTCCAGGAAGCAGAGACCGTATTTTCAGTCGCATCGAATTATTGTCCGGACCAATTGGCCACTAAAGTAGAGCACGAATAACCCAAACGCTTCCTGTAGGATGGTAAGCTGGACAATCAAACTTACACAATTCAAAATCCATTATTCTCCGCGAACCACAATAAAAGCCCATTCACTGGCAGACTTCATTACCGAGATAAGCTTCTTCCATGATGAGGAACGAGAAGTACCATAGAAGATCTGGGTGGATGGGGCCCGGTGCAAAATTGGAGCAGGGGTGGGAGTTGTGGTCCAAACCCCCGATGAAAGAAAAATAAGCTACGCGGTAAGACTGGAGTTCGAAGTAACAAATAACGAAGCAGAATACGAAGCATTGGTACAGGGGTTGGAAATAGCCTCCACCCTAGAAGTAACAGGTTCTTAATACGCACAACAAACTATAAGTTTAGAATTCATCCCTTCTTATTTCTTTTTCAACAAATTGGTTATGATATAAATTGCAGATTTGGAAGTACAATCTGATTCCTTGCTTGTAACAAGGCAAAGTGAGAACATCTTCGAGGATAAGGAAGAAAAATTGAAGCACTACTTGACAAAAGTACAAAGTCTAAGAGCAATATTCTCAAAATGCAACCTCTGACACATACCAAGAGAGCAAAATTTGGAAGCTGATGTATTGGCTAAGTTGGCGAGCATAGCGGAAGGAATACTGGAGGAAGTCTTGCTGTAACTTAAAAAATCCTCCGGTATAGAGAATATAGACACAATGTCGGTAGAGATAATTAGTCCGGAGGGATCATGGATGGCCCCGATCTTTTGATACATTCGGGAAGGGTTGCTTTCGGAAGATTCAAAAGAAGCCAGAATGGTAAAAAGAAGGGCAACATCATTTTTCTTTGAAAATGATCAACTGTACAAGTGATCTTTCGGAAAGCCATCCTTTAGAACTCATTAACGAAGTACATAATGGAGTGTGTGGAAATCATCAGGGAAAAAGAACGGTAATGCATAAAATTTAAGGATGGGCTATTTTTGGCCAACAATTCAGAAACTATGTAAGAAATATGTGAAAGAGTGTGCACAATGTCAGATACATGGTCCAAAAATTGGAAACCCGCCTACTGAAATGAAGTATATTACCTCTCCGGTCCCTTTTGCAAAATGGGGATTGGATATTGTTGGCCAGTTCCGGGAAGCTTCTCCCGGGAGGTATAAGTTTATGGATGTCTCAATACTACATCACCAAATGGGCGAAAGCCCTGCCTGTGGTAAATATAACTGGGCGAAAAATGGAAGAATTTGTTTGGAAACACATCATATGTCGGTTTGGCCTACCGAGAGTGATTATAACAGATAACGGTGCGCAGTTCAGCTGCAAAAGCTTTCTGGAATTTTGTGAGGAATGGAAGATTGACTTGAGGTTCGCATCTGTGGCACATCCGCATGAAAATGGCCAGGTGGAGAACACTAATGGCCAGATCGTAAAGGCATTGAAAAAAAAAGCTAGAAGGTAAGAAAGCAAAATGGGCAGAAATGTTACCGCAAGTCTTATGGGCTAACAGAACAACTGTCAGGGGACCAACAGGGGAAACCCCATACAGGTTAACGTATGCATTGGAGGCAGTGGTGCCTGCTGAAATTATGATACCTTCAAAAAGGATTGAAGGATATGGTGAAGAAGAAAATGACTATGGCATTCGCGATGAGTTAGATTTCCTAGACGAAAGGTGAACGATTGCTGAACTAAAAAATCAAAACGATAAGCTAAGGGTTGAACGTTACTTCAACAAAAGGGTAAGGGAACGGTCTTTCATTCCTAGGGATTTGGTGCTCCGGGAAGTAAAGCAACTAGTGAAGTTACAGCCCCTAGTGGGAAGGTCCATATGTTGTAGAAGCCAAGATGGCCCGACCATCTTATAGGCTCCAAGATTTGGACGGAAGGAACTTACCTCACTCTTGGCACGCCGAATGTCTTAAAAAATTCTATGTGTAGCCATATGTTTTCAGGATACAAGTTGATAAAGTCCATATGTGTGACTGACGTTTTTAAGAAAAAGGGAAACTCTTTGATACCACAAGTATTATCTCAAAAGCATATTCGATGATCTTACCATCGGTATGATGGTAGAGTGTATATCCGATGATCTCACCATCGGTATGATGGTAGAGTGTATATCGACGATCTCGCCATCGGTATGATGGTAGAGTGTTTGTATCCGACGATCTCACTGTTAGTATGGCAATAGAGTGTATATTCGACGATCTCACCGTTGTTATGATGATAGAGTGATAAATAGACGATCTCACAATCGGTACTATGGTAGAGTGTGTTAATAAACAATTCAATTACCGGAGAAGAAAATTTTCAAGGAACAAAAACAATTGTTTTAATTACAAAAAACTATCAACTTTTAGGAAAACTGGTCGCTCCGGACACGCCAGAAAGAACTGGATAGATTTCAAGAAAAACACACTAAAGTACTTGCCAAAATCTCTCCGGTACAAAGGCATAACGAAAATTAAAGTTCTATGGTGCAGGCTGTTCGGAGTTTTTCTTTGTTGGGGTTGAAGTACTCCCCTCAGAGCCTTCTTTCTCTTCAGCAACCGGAGCAAGGGCTCTACCGCTAGGGACCTGGAAGTTAGTAGATCCCAGGAAAGATGGAGCAAAACATGTGTTACCCGTAGGACGGGAGAATCTACCGAGCTCTCCATGGTATCCGGTGGCGCGGGCGAGCGCCTCAAACTCAAGGCTATCGTACAAGTCTTCATCCAGAGGCTGCTGTTTGCGGGAGAAAAACACCGATACAATCCGCTGGCATTCCCCGACAAATTTCTGGCATTGAGATGAAAGAACTTCTTTCAAGCCCAAGATAGTCCGGTCTTTCTCTTGGAGCTCCACCTGCATCCCCTTGAATTTAGCAAGTTGACCTTCATAGGATATGGAGAGGCTGCGGTACCGGTCCCTCTCAGACTCCGAGGTAATCATGGAAGCCTTCAGGTTAACAACCTTCTTTATCTAGAAATCAGAGCTACCAGTAGCCTCTAGAGAAGGACTCGGTCTCTTTGCATGATCGAAAGTGGTTAGCAAAATATCGTAAGAATGTATAACAAAAAAGAAAGAATACGAGAATTACCGGTAGGCTCTTTCTCTTTTGACTTGAGCTTCTCCTCGAGGTCTTGAATACGAAGAGTCGCTTGCGCTAGCTCCTCTTTTCTTTTGCAGACTGCGGCTATGATATCATTTTGCTTAATCTCTGCCTCTTGTAGCATTTGACGTTTTTTTATCTAGCTCCGAGTCAAATGACGACCGAAGGTCTTCGACAGTCTTTTGTGCATCCTCAATTTCCTCCCGAAAGACCCGCTTCTGATTATCAAAAGCAGTCTGCGCTCTGGTAATAGCATCCTCTTGAGCAATGGACATCTCCTCTCGAATTTCCTCCCGGAGCGCATCCATTTTTTCCTCAAATTGGGCCTGGACTTTTTCAAGCTCCGCTTGAGCCTGCGCCCACACCTCGCTGACGATCTTTTCCCGGAAGTCGCGGGAGAGTTATCTTTGAAGAACAGTTTTCTCTCTTACAAATTGAGATTGGACCTTCCCAAGCTCCGCCTGATACATATCCGCCTGATTCCGCAAGGCTCTTATCTTGTCAAGACGGGCGGCCCCCATTTTCTTCCCGTGCATTGCATTCAACTTCATGGAACATGTTCTATACTTCTCGGCACGTATCTCGACTGAATTGAGGGTTTGGGTAAAGTGATGAGACTGAGTCTCGATGCATTGGTGTTGGGTAAAAGCCTAACGGCAAGTATACCGGTCGATTATAGCAAGTTTTTCCTAGAAGTGTCCCTCCAGGTTAACGAATCCAAGGGAGGCAGCGTTTTAGTTTAATTAATATTTAAAAAAACAAACTAACAAATCGGTTCACTCCAGTGACAAGGGGGTTTTGTTTGTTGAATTACTAAAGTATGAAACAAGAGAGTAAATAAGAGCAAAGGTAATAAATGCAAGACAGTGGGCAAATTAATAGTATTTTTCTTTGATTTAATAAAAGGGGAAATTCCGGTTTACTAATCCTCCAAATTCTTCGGTTCCTTTTTCAGTGTGTTTACCAAAACACAGATTAAAATCCTAGAACAGAAATATTCCACGTTCGGTCTCCCGCTCGGTGGAATCTAATTAACAACTAATAAATTTTAACTCTCGTTACAAATTTATTAAATGCTAACAGCTTTAAGAAAAATCCAGTTTATTGATCAGTTAATATCCTAGAGGAATTACCATCTCTAAATTAACCAGTACTGTTCCTGTTGTCTATTATCTACCGCAGTTCTCACTTATAAGCAGATAAACTGGTAAAATCAAGTAATTGGCCAAATCACAATATTTATAAAAATAAATAAGGAACAGCACTTTAATCTATTTAAAATGGTAAATCACAAAGATAATGGAACCTTGAATTTGGATTACATAGTAAACCGAAATTTATAAAAACTACTCAGCCATGGAAATGAAAATACTGAAAAAATATGTAAACAACATTAAAGAGGAAGAGAAGAAGAAACTCTGATTTAAGACTCTTTAATGGAGTCTCGGTGTGTGACCAGTGCTTTCTTCTGCTCTTTCTCCAGAAAATGGTAGAGTCTCCAGCTGCTTGTGTACTCCAAATTTCTGTGGATGTGTATGGTGTTTAATGAGAATGGTGATATGAATGGAACGTGAGAAATGGAAATGGATGGAGTGAGTGTGGAATGCTCTCCAGAATTGTGTGTCTAAAATGAGTGAGATTGAGTTCGACTTATAGAACTCGTTTGATGAGTACGTTGCAGGAGCAGCTGGTGGTGGACAGTGATGCTGGAATTTGTAAGTGGAATGATAGGTGGTTAACGTGGGTGTTTTTGCTGGATTTAGGGAGATGATTAGATTAGTGGAGATGAGGATGGAAAGTAGCAGTGAAAGGGACAAAAACGAGTGTGGAAGACAAAGCTGGAAAGGAAATTGGTAGTGCATAGGCGGCAGTTTAATTATGAAGAGAATAAATCTCTTCTCTTCACGTTCGCGTGCTACAGACTATCGCTTTCAGCAGTATGGTCCGGCACTTAAGTCCTGTGTGAAGTCCCAGACCATAGCATTGAAATGGGTCGAGAGTTGGCGTCTTATGTGGTCCGGGACTTAGGTCTTGTATAAAGTCCCGGACCATGCCTGAATTTGATTCGAGAATTGCTTTGCTTTGTGGTCCGGGTCTTCACCCCTGCATCAAGTCCCGGACCGTAAACGAATTTAATTCGAGACACGAGTCACATTGTGGTCCGGGTCTTCACTCTTGCATCAAGTACCGGACCATACATAAATTCAATTCGAGATTTGAGTCCCGTTGTGGTCCGGGTCTTCACTCTTGCATCAAGTACCGGACCATACATAAATTCAATTTGAGATTTGAGTCATGTTGTGGTCCGGGACTAAGCTCCAACATCAAGTCCCGGACCAAGCTTGAATTTATGTCGAGAGTGAATTTCTTGACTCCATTTAGCTTGTTTGATTTGCCATGTGTTCCAACTATGATAGGAATGTGTTTCCTTGAGATTAAAAACCTGAAAAAGCACACAAAAACCATAAAAGAAGACAATAGCAACAAGAAACATAAAAAATGCTCATAAGACAGGAATTTAGCAGTCAATGGTAACAAATTAGGCATCAAAAGACCCTTTAGAAATAGGTAAATTCCTGACTTATCAACATCCCCACACTTAACCTTTGCTTGTCCTCAAGCAATTACTGCAATCAAAATGTACCAGAATTTCCAAAAGCGGGGATTTATCAGGTCAGGAAAATGTACAAGGAAATCTAATGCTGAAAAAAACAGTCATAAGAGACAACGACTAGTACTGCAAGTTTTCTTAAACAGTGAAGCTAGAGTGTTTGACAAATGCATGAGACTATCATCATAACTATTTAATCCAAACTGTACTTAGGGCTTTACTTTCCGTTTGCTTTCCACAATTCATTGGATGACAAGGGGCAAGAAGTAATGTCATATTCCACATTACCTTTCATTGCCACATACTCATAATCAAGGAAGAATTTGCAATAAACTGTTTAGCATGAAAGAACTTTCCTTCCAATTTTTCTGAGTAAGCATTATTCATTTCTTTCCCTCAGACTTTTTCTCCCCATCCTTGTAGCGATGTTGGGCCTTCTATCCCAGATCAGATGATCTTAGGTAGATGAGTGATGAAGCACTCCATGGGCTAAATTACCGAATGGTAGAGGCCTGTTCCGGTTCAGAGTATATTAGAGGAGTACCTTGCCTTTGTCCTTTCCTTCCATTCATTCCAAAACTTTCCCAAAGCCCCAAGTTAGTTCAAACAAAATAGTCACAAAATGGTCTCACCTTTTATTGAAGGAAATAGATGAAAATTTTAACCAAAACTGACAACACAAGCAGTATAACCAAAGTTCTTATGACCGAAGTTTCAGATTAAATCTCAAAAATATTTGCTACTTGTACGTTATTCCCGACTGACGTATCGCACCACAAATGAAAACCAAGTATGTCAAAAAAATTTTGTTGAGGGTCATCAAAGGTTAGTGAAGAGAGAATAAGTCTTGTCAGGAGCCACCGAAAACAAACAATTAGATAATAACAATGCCCTCATTGCTACTAGAATGTGATTATAGTGCAAAAGAAAGAATAGGACTCCCTTGAATAATCGGTGAAGATGACATCCCCACACTTATGAAAAGGAATGGGAGACTTAAGGAGGGTTGTGGAAATTTCGGCAGAGTCTCCTTTTTTTTTCTTTTGATGTCGCACACAAAAATGGCTGTCCTGTTTGAATATCACAAAGCAGCAGACAGCTCGTTGCAACAAAAGAGATTAAGCATAACCAAATATTCGGGAAAAACCAAAGTACCGAATCAAAAACAATCCAAATGGAAAAAGAAAGGTACCAGAAGTAGCAACCTACTAATCTAAAATACATCAAAATAGCCAGAGTTAGGAAATAAGAGAATCCGAAACAGCAATAACAAGATAAAGAGTCTGAAAAGAACAGATCATAAACCAGCATGAGATCTACTGAGGTGGTGGGTGATCCTGAGGCAGACGCCAGGACTCCAGCTGAACGAAGCGGGCGTCATAATCAGTAAAGTGTGTCTCATAGCGAGCCGCATACTCCGCAAACCGTGCGTCATGTCCAGCTGTATACTCCGCGTACCGTGCGTCCTACCTGGCCTCATACTCTCTCTGTCGAATGTCCATCTGAGTAATGTGAGTAGCAAGATCATCGACCCGTGCAGTGATCATCCCCTGCCAATCAGTAAACTGACAAAACATCTCATCATATCCCGGTGTAGGAGCAGTGGTCATCGGTACGTCTGGGATGTCACCCCCAGCGGCAACAGCAGGGGGCTCAACCTTAGCGGTGTCATCAGGTCTGGGAGCCTGTGCACCCGGCTGTGCACGGCGGCACTTCACCCACTGATCATCTATCTTCTCCCACTGATAGAAGCGCATCATCGTCATGTCTATGGGAGACCGGGGGTACTGGGGCTGCTCATCCGAGCAATCCACCGCAGCGGTAGCAAAGAAGGACTATAGTAGGTGTGGGAAAGGAAGAGAGGCGCTAGAATCTGTGTCAATCACCCGCATCATTGACTGAAAAATGATCCCATGTAGTGCAATGGGGAATGCTTCCTAGGCAAGCGCGTCATCTAACAGGTATCGCAGCACATAACAATCAATGGAGTTTAGGTCCGCACACTCCCTGGGGCGGATGTTGTACATGATAATTCCTAGGAGTAGGCGCTCGACCGGGGTTTGCAATTTATCTCCCGTAACAACCTGCTTATCCCGGGTGTTCCACCTTTGGCGGTTCTGAACCGCGGGATCATTCACAATCAAGTTAATGTAATGCTCCTTGGCCTGCCTTTCTCGGATTGCTTGATTTTCCCGGTCCACATCGGTTGGGATCCTAGGCCTAATAGGGATTTGCAAAGCATGTCTAATACGGCTCGGTGATATCAGAATATCCTTTCCTTTAACCCTTGACTTAATTTCCTTACCATCATCACACACCGTAGCATTAGCATAGAACAATTTAACCACTCGCGGGTAATATGTACCACCGCGGTTCAGCAGACATACCCAACCCCTGGTGCTAAATATTCGCTCTAGATCGAATTCAGATATCAAAGTGGGACATACTGACCTCTCAGGAATTATCTTGCGCTCCTTAGCTTGGAACCAATCCCAAGCAGCGTCAGTGATGAATTCAGAACGATCCGTCTCGCATATCCGAAGTGGGGGAGCGGCTGAAGATGACGATGCGCCGGTAGTGGTGAGTTTGCGAGCTCGTTTAGGGGCCATCTAGATGTGGGATTAGGGACGTGTTTGGGTTAGGCGTGTGGTGTGGGTTTGATTGTTCGCGACAGATGGTGGTGGTTCTGGGCAAGGGGTGCAAACGGGACAGAGGGGTGCGTTTGGTGTGTGTGGAAATGTGGAGCGAGATGGAGATTGGCGTGGTGGTGCGTTGGGCTCGACAAGGTGCGGTGGTGGTATTTTGTGGTGTGGTTAAGGATGAACAAAGAGAGGGGCGGGGATTGAAGAACAGTGAGGGGTGGTACAGGTGCTGGCGAAATCGGAAGTGGTGGTGGTGTTTTGTGGTGGAAGGCGGAAGCGGGCGGTGAGGGGTGCGGCAGAGGAGTGGGGCGCGGTGGTGTTTGCGAATCGGTGGGTGGGTGTTGGGTTTGGTGTCGTGCGAGTGAAACTGTGTGTGTGAAGTGCGGCGATTTGACGAATTCGACAAGGGGCAAGTGTGGGCGTGTGAAGACGGTAGCGACGGTGGCCTTGTCGAAGTCGAGTGGGGTTGCGAAGAGAGTGGCGATGGGGGTGGTTGGCGGGTGTGAGCGGAGTAGTGGTCTCGGTGGTAATCTCGGTGGTCTTGAAGGGAGGATGTGGGCTCTAACGGGAGTAGCAGAGGCGTGGGAATGCGACAGATGGTGGTGAAGTGGTGATGGCGGGTGCGACAGAGGAGGGGGGATGGCGCAATGGTGGATGAGCTGAAGTCTGGTGCGGGTGTTGGGTTTAGGGTTGCAGAGAGGAAACGATGGTCAGAGGTGAAGGTTGAAGACGACGTGTTACGTCTCCGTTTTTTTTTCTGGTTGAATAGGTCCGGGACCTAGGGTATGGGTAAGGTCCGGGACCACCCATACAATTTTTTTTCGAGAATTTTCTTCGAATTCGGTCTGGGACTTGGGGTACTTGTAAGGTCCCGGACCACTCTTTTTGTGTTTTCCACCTCTTGTATTGGTCCGGGACTTAGGGTATTGGTAAGGTCCTGGACCACTCTTGGTTCTGGTTCGAGATTTTTCTTTTGAATTTGGTCCGGGACTTAGGGTATGGGTGAAGTCCCGGACCACCTCTATTTTTGTTTCGAGAATTGGCTGCTCCACTGGTCCGAGACTTAAGTCCTGTAACAGGTCCCGGACCACCCCTTGTGAATCCACCGAAAGTATGCTTCCTAGCACTCTGTTTTTTTCTTCCTTCACCAAACCTACACTTTAACAAAACCAACCAAAGAAAAATTGCTAGCAAAAGAATTAGAACAAGTAAAAACATGAATTAAAACGAAAAACAAGAAGATAAAAGAAAAGAGATTGGGTTGCCTCCCAATGAGCTGCCCGTCTTTTCGGTCTTTGGCTAGACCTTAGTTTTGTTCTCTCAAGATATTCCAGAAGAATGTGCCGTCTTTGAAACCTGGTGACACAAACTCCGAGAAGCTTCCAAAACGTTTTTAGAAGACCTGCCAGCATAAAACAGTAGCTGCTCACTTTCTGCATTCAAAGTGATCGTACCATGAGCAACTTCGATTCGAGCATCGGCTGTTGCTAGGAAGGGTCTTCCAAGGATAATAGGGACCATTGGATCTGTAGCCATGTCGAGTACGTCAAAGTCGCAGGGGAAATACAGATGCTCCACCTTAACCATAACATCCTTTGCAATTCCACAAGGGTAAACCATTGAGCGATCTGCTAGCTGAAGCGTCATTCGTGTAGGCTGTAAGTCTCCAATTCCAAGCTTTTCAAATAAAGTGTATGGCATGAGACTAATTGATGCTCCTAAGTCAGCAAGACAGTGGTCGAAGTCGATGTCTCCTATTCTACATGGAATTGTGAAGCTTCCAGGATCTTTGCATTTTTCTGGTAAGCGCTTCTGTATGATCGCTGAACAAGTCTCTGTGAGCTGAACAGTTCCTGTCTCAACTAACTTTGCCTTATTAGATAAAAGCTTCCTTAAATACTTGGCATAGTTAGGCACCTTCGCAACTAAATCCACAAAAGGGATATCAACAGATAGTTGACGAAGTAAAGTAAGAAACTTGTCAAACTCACTATCCTCCTTGGAACACTTGGTTCTGTTTGGAAATGGAACTGGAGGAGCAACTTCAACTGTAGGTGATGTAGGGGAAGGAGATTTGGTAACTTCATAATTCTGCTCATTCTCCAGCATCGGTTGCTCTATGCTCACCTCAGGCTCAGTAGCTTTACCTTTACCACTCCTAGTAGTTACCTTCTTCGTTGTTTCCTTTTCCTGCAAAGGACATTTGTTAGCCAAGATATCATCCACCAGTGTAGCATAATTTGGCATTAACTTAAGCATATCAGAAAAAGGAATATCTTTAGTTGATTTCTTAAAAATTTTAAGAAATTTTCCAAGCTGTTCATCGAGATCCCTTTTCTTTAACCTGTCAGGAAAAGGAATAGGTTCTTCAAATTTGCGATTGGAAACAGAAGAGTAAGAAGGTTGAGTTTCAGGAGACTCCTTCTCCTTGGGTTTTTCAGAAACTTTAATGGAGTCCTTAACCTCTTGTTGAACAGGTAAAACTGCAGCGACAAGTGGAGTATCTTTTTCCACCACAAAAACAGCTTTAGCATACTCTCTTGGATTCATCTCTAGTTGACTAGGTAAAGACCCTGTAGGTCTCTCTGAAAGCTTCTGACGAATTTGAGCCAATTGAGTTTCCATTCTCTTATTGTAAGCCTTTTGTTCTTGCATGAATGCCTTGTGGTTGTTGTTGATTTCATCTTGCTCATTGAATCTGGCTTTTGTTGATGTAATGAATTCGCTCATCATGGCTTCCAAGTCTGAGGAACTACTAGCTCCTTGACTTTGCATTTGTTGGTTCTGAGGGGGTCTCTGATAGGACTGATTATATTGTTGTGGTGCCTTCTGATTGTAGTTGTTGTTCTGAAATCTTTGCTGCTGATATCCCTGATTGCTTTGGTTGTTAAAGAAATTTCCTTGTCTATTTCCCAGGTAATTTACCTCTTCACTTGGTGGAGATGTACACTGACACAAGTTTGAGCTTCTACCACAGTATTCACAAGGTAGGTAAACTTCATGAGATGCTGCTGCATTTGACTGTGGGTTCATCGCTGCACACATACGCTCAAACTGTTTTGACATCGCTTCTATTTTGGCAGCCAGAAAATTACTCAAGTCCACTTCATAAACTCCAGCAGTTTTCTTCAGTGTAGCTTCTCCGGTTCTCGCGCCTCCGCACTGATTGGATGCATTGGCGATGGTCTCCAATAATTCCTTGATTCTAGCTATTGGTAGCTCCATGAGGCTTCCTCCTGCACAAGTGTTTACCAACAAACGACTTGAATGATCCAAATCTTTGTAAAAGGACTGTAAAATTACCTCCTCTCCCAAGCCATGGTGTGGTACTCTGCGCACAATCCCTTTGAAACGCTCCCAAGCCTCAGATAATGTCTCACCGGTGAACTGCTTAAAGTTGGTAATCTCTCCTCTCATAATCAGCATTCGAGAAAGAGGGAAATATTTTGCCAAGAATGCATTTGCTAACTCCGTCCAGGTAGTGATACTGTTGGGCGTCAATGAGTTTAACCATTCTGCAGCTCTGTCTCTTAGGGAGAATAGGAAGAGAGTCAATCTAGCAACCTCTTGTGAAGCTGGTGTAGAACAAGCTCCTACCAATCTCAGGAAAGTGGTGAGATGGACATTGGGATCTTCGGTGATTGTTCCGCTGAACTGAGGTGCATTCATGACCATAGTAACATAGTGTGTCTTGAACTGCCAATGCTCTCCTGCTGGTAACACAGGAATTACTATTGGTGAAATAAGCCCTTCGACGCTTGGGCGGGTATAGTCCCTCATGTGCCTCTCCGAATTCAAATTCTCCATATTGGTTCCTGAGGTGTTGTTTAGAATCTCTCCTTCAACTAGTAACTCAGAAACAATCTCCTCTGCTGGTGAATCTTTTAGGAACACCTCCTGCTCAATTGGAGGATCCAGCACTAACCTTTTTCGAATCCTTCTTGTTACTCTGTCTATCTCTGGTTCAATTTCGAATTCAGGGTTTCCTTCAGAATGAGTTTTAACCATAAACCAAAATCAGATAACTGACAGTAATGTAGTTGTAAAAGAACAAAATAAAATAAAACAAGGGTAAACTAAAAAGAACAAAAACAAAACAAAATTTAATAAAATAAAATAAAAATTAAACTAAGCAACCGTGCCTCCCCGGCAACGACGCCATTAACTTGTTGGGTAAAAACCTAACGACAAGTATACCGGTCGATTATAGCAAGTTTTTCCCAGAAGTGTCCCTCCAGGTTATCGAATCCAAGGGAGGCAGCGTTTTAGTTTAATTAATATTTAAAAAAACAAACTAACAAATCGGTTCACTCTAGTGATAAGGGGGTTTTGTTTGTTGAATTACTAAAGTATGAAACAAGAGTGTAAATAAGAGCAAAGGTAATAAATGCAAGACAGTGGGCAAATTAATAGTATTTTTCTTTGATTTAATAAAAGGGGAAATTCCGGTTTACTAATCCTCCAAATTCTTTGGTTCCGTTTTCAATGTGTTTACCAAAATTCAGATTAAAATCCTAGAACAGAAATATTCCACGTTCGGTCTCCCGCTCGGTGGAATCTAATTAACAGCTAATAAATTTTAACTCTCGTTACAAATTTATTAAATGCTAACAACTTTAAGAAAAATCCAGTTTATTGATCAGTTAATATCCTAGAGGAATTACCATCTCTAAATTAACCGGTACTGTTCCTGTTGTCTATTATCTACCGCAGTTCTCACTTATAAACAGATAAACTGGTAAAATCAAGTAATTGGCCAAATCACAAGATTTATAAAAATAAATAAGGAACAGCACTTTAATCTATTTAAAATGGTAAATCACAAAGATAATGGAACCTTGAATTTGGATTACATAGTAAACCGAAATTTATAAAAACTACTTAGCCATGGAAATGAAAATACTGAAAAAATATGTAAACAACATTAAAGAGGAAGAGAAGAAGAAACTCTGATTTAAGACTCTTTAATGGAGTCTCGGTGTGTGACCAGTGCTTTCTTCTGCTCTTTCTCCAGAAAATGGTAGAGTCTCCAGCTGCTTGTGTACTCCAGATTTCTGTGGATGTGTATGGTGTTTAATGAGAATGGTGATATGAATGGAACGTGAGAAATGGAAATGGATGGAGTGAGTGTGGAATGCTCTCCAGAATTGTGTGTCTAAAATGAGTGAGATTGAGTTCGATTTATAGAACTCGTTTGATGAGTACGTTGCAGGAGCAGCTGGTGGTGGACAGTGATGCTGGAATTTGTAAGTGGAACGATAGGTGGTTAACGTGGGTGTTTTTGCTGGATTTAGGGAGATGATTAGATTAGTGGAGATGAGGATGGAAAGTAGTAGTGAACGGGACAAAAACGAGTGTGGAAGACAAAGCTGGAAAGGAAATTGGTAGTGCATGGGCGGCAGTTTAATTATGAAGAGAATAAATCTCTTCTCTTCACGTTCACGCGCTACAGATTGTCACTTTCAGCAGTATGGTCCGGGACTTAAGTCCTGTGTGAAGTCCCGGACCATAGCATTGAAATGGGTCGAGAGTTGGCGTCTTATGTGGTCCGGGACTTAGGCCTTGTATAAAGTCCCGGACCATGCCTGAATTTGATTCGAGAATTGCTTTGCTTTGTGGTCCGGGTCTTCACCCCTGCATCAAGTCCCGGACCGTAAACGAATTTAATTCGAGACACGAGTCACATTGTGGTCCGGGTCTTCACTCTTATATCAAGTACCGGACCATACATAAATTCAATTCGAGATTTGAGTCCCGTTGTGGTCCGGGTCTTCACTCTTGCATCAAGTACCGGACCATACATAAATTCAATTCGAGATTTGAGTCACGTTGTGGTCTGGGACTAAGCTCCAGCATCAAGTCCCGGACCAAGCTTGAATTTATGTCGAGAGTGAATTTCTTGACTCCATTTAGCTTGTTTGATTTGTCATGTGTTCCAACAATGATAGGAATGTGTTTCCTTGAGATTAAAAACCTGAAAAAGAACACAAAAACCATAAAAGAAGACAATTTCAACAAGAAACATAAAAAATGATCATAAGACAGGAATTTAGCAGTCAATGGTAACAAATTAGGCATCAAAAGACCCTTTAGAAATAGGTAAATTCCTGACTTATCAATTGGGCCACTGCAACAGCCTAGAAAAACACAAATTTGGGGGTAAGAAACAAAAACAAGTAAGTTTGGGAAGAAAGGAATGAAAAAATCTCAGACCTGTATTAAAGCATGCTAGATTCGATCAAAGGCATCTTTCTCTGATATGGAATGGCGAACAATAGCATCGGCTCCGCCTTCACCAATCCGTAGCTTTTGTTTCAGAGGAGTAGGATGGGAAGAAAGGGTAAAGATACCATTATCACCCCTCGCAAGCTTGGCTGCACTCGTCCACAAGGCCTTATACCCCATCCCATTCACATGGGGAAGACGAGGTATTAGGTTACCCCGGTGATAATACCAGTTCGGCTTCACAGAAAGACCGGAGAATGATGGGTCACACCGCGGCGGGGGAGAAGAATGGCCTTCTGACTTATCATGAGCATGCTTGCTCCTTTGTTCCGAAAAAAGCGGCCTAGATTGAGTAGAGGACCCAGCTCCAGGCCTCGAAGCTAGGTTGGTAGGGTTACCGGAAGACTCAGAAGAAGAACTTTTTTCCGTATTCTCCTTCGCCACACCTTTACCTTTTCCGGGAGGGACTATAGGACCGACCCTCCTCTCCTAAATGCCACCTTCAATTATGGTAAAACCTCCCATAGGACATCGCATCCGTTCTGGCTCCGGATCTTGAAGAGTAGTGGCAACAACTATAAAGGAAAATATAATGGTAAGAAGTCAACAAAAGCAAGCAGGAAAAGAGAAAAACTAAAGGCTATAAAGGAAATACCAGTGGAAAAAATGGAATCTGTATTTTGAGTTATTCGTTCATCTACACAAAAATGGCTATGCAGGTCAGGGAAGAAGAGCGATATGGGAGTTGAGTCCACATCTTTTTTAGCCCCACTCGGACTACAGACAGGGTAGACATGGGAAGAATACCTGTTTCGGTAGAAATGGTAGCAAGGGGACCGGTGGGATTAGTACCGGTATCGGTTTCTCCCCTTTTCACTAGCTTGAATTTTTGTCTTTCTAACTTCTTGTGCTGAAATACCCCGTAATAAAAAATAGCGATTAATTAGGCTAATACATAATTTAGAAGCTTAATTAAGCGTAAATAATCATGAGGGAACAAATCCCGAAGAAAACGAATCCTTAAAACGGATTAAAAACACTAACGAACCTTAAAGCGCGTTTTTCGAGGAAACCGGGAAAACGTGACTTTAAGCGGGTCAAATAGACTCGTAACAATTTTGGTCAACTAAATAATCATTAATAAATATTAGTGAAGCTTTAGAACCAATAAAATCAATAAAACAAGAAAATAGTAAAAAACTGTCAAAAACGGGAAGTTGTGGGGTAGAAGCACAAATAACTAAAACTAGTGTGTCCACTTTTAAAATAAAATGTGGAGTTGGTGTGTGTGGGCTGTGTCAGCCGATGGCCTTCCCCTCTCTCACACACTCACTTATTCCCTCTTATTTACAAAACAACAAAAGTAATAAAGTAAACTACTTTATCTACTTTACTCACCTATCTCACTCCTCTCTCTCTCTCCTACCCTCATTCTCTTCACTCACGTAACAGCCCCCATCTCCCTCCTCTCTATTCTCTTCTTCCTCCTTCAGCCGATAACAATGGAGAAATGAAGAACACCCACAAAACTCCTATTCTCTCCTCTTGTTAACCCATCAAACCTCCTCCAAAAATTACACCATTGTCTTCCTCTCATCAAGGAGAGTATTTTCCTCTTTTCAAAATTCGGAAACAAGAACTTTCATCTCCATGGGTGTGTAGCATTTGGAGCTTCAAGACCACCATTACAACCGCCTTCATCTCCTTGTTCATTTGAGGTAAAAATATTCTTGAAACCTCACTGTTTTTCTAGCCTTATGGGCAAAATGAATTTAAAGCTAAACTCTTGTTTGGTTTCCTTGTACTCTAGCCGACTTTGGCTTCCTTGGAGAGGGGGAAATATTGTTCTTGAGCTATTCCAAGCATTACCTACACCCTTGCAAGGTAATGAAATTTCTAAACCCTAAAATATGCATTAAGCTTTAAAAGAATGGTTAAGGGTTAGGGTATTAAAATGGTGTGTATATATGGGCTGTAGTGTGGTATTGTGAAGTGTTGTAACCGGTAGAGAGAGAGAAGAAAAGAAAGAAGAAGGAAGAAGAAAGGAGAAGCTAGTAAAGCAACAAGGTAAATTACATTCTTTTGTGTAGTCTTGAATATATGTATGTAACAGATTTTAGTAACTTATTAAACGTGTATTGAATCTAGTAATGGGTAGTAGTGTAATGCGTAAGAGAATACAAGTGTTTTAAACCTTTAAAAGATATGTAAAACTTATGGAAACCTAGTTGGGATTGGGATGTTTAGTGCAGGAATTTTTAAGAGTGTTTTAGTGTTGGTATTTGTGTATGGGAGCTTTGTATAGCTATGATTGATGAAAACAGGTGAGATGGATAGAAATGTGTGAATAAACAATGTGGTGAGAGTATAAAAATATAGGGGAGACTATGGCAAAATTTACTTAGAAACTAGTGAACTTATGAACTAGAAACTAGGTGAAAAATATGTGTTTGCAACAGATTTTGTTTGAGATAGTTAGAGGGTAGATTGAGAGAGGTAATTAATGTATTGTAATGCATTAGAAGTGTTAGAAATGACATTAGAAGAGGGAGCTAACGATGGAGAGTGTTAGAAGCAAAAATCTGTAGCATAATGCAACTAGAAGAAACAATGTAAGTGTTGAATTGAAACTAGGGAAATTAAGTGTGTGAATTAGTATAGAAGTATGTAAAGAGTTGATGGATGAACTAGGGTGTATTAGGAGGTTTAATTAGTGTTAAAACATGTGGGAGTAAGTATAGGAACAATGGGGAAGTAATGGGTAAGAAGAGGACTGAAAACAGAAATAAAAATGCAATTACTCGACTGGACCGACCTTGGGACCGGACTTGCAAGGTCGGTCGAGCCCAGATTTACAAAGGACGGAAAGCTTCTGGAATGGACCGACCTTGGGGACCGAACTTGCAAGGTCGGTCGGCCATAAAATTTCCATCATAAAACCTTCTGGAAAGAACCAACCTTGGGGACCGGACTTGCAAGGTCGGTCGGCCTAAAATTTGCCTGTAATGTAACTTACTGGAATGGACCGACCTTGGGACCGGACATGCAAGGTCAGTCGACTCCAGAATATCGAAACCAAAACTCACTGGAATGGACCGACCTTGGGACCGGACTTGGCAAGGTCGGTCGGCCCTGTAATTTTCCAGCGAATGTACCCTACTGACTTCGACCAACCTTGGGTCCGACCCTGGGTAAGGTCGGTCGGGTTAAACAAAAAAAATGTATAATTATAATAAGTATATATATAAATGTATACCCACACACATACATATATATATACACATATGTATATGAGAACACCCTTGTTAAGTAAGGAAGTGACTTAAAGTAATGGAAAGTAAGTAAGCAATTCGTAAGTATAAGAATTTCAAAGACTTAGTAAGTATGAGTTAGGAAACGTAAGAGGAATCGAGTTGAGTTAATGATAGTTAGATTAATCACTCGATCATATGTATGCTATAGGACTTGATTTGTGAGCACCGAAGGAAAGTTGGGATACAAGTACAACGGTGAACGGTATGAATTCCTCATGCCCCGTATGCTATCTTGGTTACTCTGATTTGTGTTTGTGTGCTAATTGATCACCAAATAAAATAAATGCACGAATCGGAGTTATTATGCTTACTTGTGAATATGTAGTGTTGTATGTTGTGAATATTTTCTTTAAATCTTAGTTTGTATAATTCAAGAAATGTATGGATGATAATGAATGTGTGTATGTATGATATATTGTATTGTGACCGAATGTGTTTGAGATTGGACTTCTAACTGATTCCTAACAAACTAACCAATCTAACTTAAATTGGAAATTAAATTGGAATGAGTAGAAGTCCGATATAGTTTTGGCCACGCGTGAGGATGCGGAGACACAAGAGGTTGGATCCAAGTCCTGACTCTTAAACTGGTCCGTGGCCCAAATCCTTTAAATGGGTAGCATCCCGGATTGGTGAGTCAAGTAAATCCCGGTGGTGGGACGGTGTAGACCCCGGGCCGGAGGTCATACCGACTGAACATGAGTATGAGTAAGTAAGTAAGAATGAATAAGTAAGTAAATGAAAGTAAGTAAGTAAAGTAAGAGTAAGTAAGGTGTAATGAGTAAAAGAGTAATAAGCATACCGATTAACCCGGATGCGTAATTTGGCTAACAGTGTGAAGGTAAGTGATGTGTATGTTATTGCAATGTTGCCTTGAACTGTGTAATGTATTGTATATGCATGTATGTTGTATGCAAAGCATGTATGTATGTTAAAAATGAACCGCATGCCTATTTGACCTTGATTAGTTGGCGTGCCCTAGCTAGCACGATATATGTGGAATTTATGCGCAGCTTTTGCTGAGCCCCTTGGGGCGATGTTTTTACTACACGCAGGTACACGAGAAGGGTGAAGATGATGAAGACTTAGATTGATTTCTTTTGTTTGTAATTAATGAATTGTGAATGGTGTACTAAGTTGTACATGGCTAGGAGCCTTTTTTATTAGCCGGTGTACCATGGGGTACACCTTTTTGGATATTGCGAAGGGATTATGATTGGTATAGATGAGTAGTTGGTAGAAACTCATTCTTTTGGTAAACTTGGAAGGAATGTAATTGAATATACTTTTGGTACTCGGTAATCCAGTAATGTAAGTATGTTATCCTTTGCAATCGGTGTGGAATGTAGTAGCTCGGAATACTTAGACATCAGACCGTCACTGTAGGTAGCGTAAGCCTTGCTAGCCGTATGGGCGGCTAGCGGCGTTGTATCACCCGCCACAGTAATAGTAGTATTTCCGCTGCGATGTAGTAGGATTATCAGGACGATTAGACGGTAAGCATAGGATCAACGGTAGGGGTGTTACATGTGCCCTTCGGGGGCCTTCCTCTTAGTACCAGTGGGACTCCGGACTTTACCATCAGAAGGAGCAGATGGTACAGCTTTTCTCTCATCAATAGACCGGTAGTTGACGAGTTCCTAGTTGTATCGAGAGATAGTTTGTCACCCTAAAGAATAAAATCTGCAGCAAAAAAGAAGAGGTTAAAAACTGAGAACAATGAAACACGAGAAAGGAAAATATGAAAAGAAGCATAAGGCCAATGTTGTTACAGGTCCTGGCCAAACTCTCCTCAGTCAGATAGTAGGTGATTGGGTGCAGCTTCAATGAACTCAACTTCTTGAAGACATCACCTACCTCAGTTACATTATCCGCTGGAGGCATCGGAGCAACTAGTTTCCCTTTTACTATGCCCCCGATGAACCTTTTGGGCGGTGGATAAGTGACAAACCAGTTGGAAGACCAGCTGCCCTTCAGATTCACACGCTTGAAGAAGGTATACCCGGGTGTCGCTAAAATTGATATATCTTCTTCGGTAGCTGTGGAGTTCACCCTGGTCGTGAAAAAATTCACAAACTTCCGGGCATCAGGAGTAATTCCACCGTCAGCGCAAACGGCCAAAAAATCATGCAGACATCCTAGGGCGTTAAGATTCAAATGAGCAAG